>OZ038381.1:75653338-76045770 GCA_964036045.1 Eutreptiella sp. 'Long Island Sound 2002' | reverse complement strand
ACCCCCTCCGTGAATTATAATTCACGGAGGGGGTAAACAATTCACCGAGGGGTAAAATGATTCACGGAGGGGGGTAAACAATTCACAGAGGGGTAAAATAATTCACGGAGGGGGGTAAATAATTCATGGAGGGGTAAAATAATTCACGAGGGGGGTAAATAATTCACGGAGGGGTAAAATAATTCACGGAGGGGGGTAAACAATTCACGGAGGGGTGAAATATTCACGGAGGGGGTAAACAATTCACGGAGGGGTAAAATAATTCACGGAGGGGGGTAAACAATTCACGGAGGGGTGAAATGATTCACGGAGGGGGTAAATAATTCACGGAGGGGTGAAATAATTCACGGAGGGGAGTAAACAATGCACGGAGGGGTAAAATAATTCACGGAGGGGGGTAAATAATTCACGGAGGGGTAAAATAATTGACGGAGGGGGGTAAATAATTCACGGAGGGGTCAAATATTCACGGAGGGGGGTAAACAATTCACGGAGGGGTCAAATAATTCACGGAGGGGGTAAATAATTCACGGAGGGGTGAAATAATTCACGGAGGGGGGTAAATAATTCACGGAGGGGTAAAATAATTCACGGAGGGGGGTAAACAATTCACGGAGGGGTCAAATAATTCACGGAGGGGGGTAAATAATTCACGGAGGGGTAAAATAATTCACGGAGGGGGGTAAACAATTCACGGAGGGGTCAAATAATTCACGGAGGGGGGTAAACAATTCACGGAGGGGTGAAATAATTCACGGAGGGGGGTAAACAATTCGCGGAGGGGTAAAATACTTCACGGAGGGGGGTTAATAATTCACTGAGGGGTCAAATAATTCACGGAGGGGGGTAAACAATTCACGGAGGGGGGTAAACAATTCACGGAGGGGTGAAATTTTACCCCTTTGTGAATTGTTTACCCCCCTCCGTGAATTCTTTACCCCCCTCCGTGAATTATTTTCCCCCTCCGTGAATCGTTTACCCCCCTCCGTGAATTATTTGACCCCTCCGTGAATTGTTTACCCCCCTCTGTGAATTATTTGACCCCTCCGTGAATTATTTTACCCCTCCGTGAAATGTTTACCCCCCTCCGTGAATTTTTTGACCCCTCCGTGAATTGTTTACCCCCCTCCGTGAATTATTTTACCCCTCCGTGAATTGTTTACCCCCCTCCGTGAATTATTTCACCCCTCCGTGAATTGTTTACCCCCCTCCGTGAATTATTTGACCCCTCCGTGAATTGTTTACCCCCCTCCGTGAATTATTTGACCCCTCCGTGAATTATTTACCCCCCTCCGTGAATTATTTTACCCCTCCGTGAATTATTTACCCCCCTGCGTGAATTATTTTACCCCTCCGTGCATTGTTTACCCCCCTCCGTGAATTATTTCACCCCTCCGTGAATTATTTACCCCCCTCCGTGAATCATTTCACCCCTCCGTGAATTGTTTACCCCCCTCCGTGAATTATTTTACCCCTCCGTGAATTGTTTACCCCCCTCCGTGAATTATTTCACCCCTCCGTGAATTGTTTACCCCCCTCCGTGAATTATTTTACCCCTCCGTGAATTATTTACCCCCCTCCGTGAATTATTTTACCCCTCCATGAATTTTTTACCCCCCTCCGTGAATTATTTTACCCCTCCGTGAATTGTTTACCCCCCTCCCTGAATTATTTTACCCCTCCGTGAATTGTTTACCCCCCTCCGTGAATTATTTGACCCCTCTGTGAATTGTTTACCCCCCTCCGTGAATTATTTTACCCCTCCGTGAATTGTTTACCCCCCTCCGTGAATTATTTGACCCCTCCGTGAATTATTTACCCCCCTCCGTGAATTTTTTAACCCCTCCGTGAATTGTTTACCCCCCTCCGTGAATTATTTCACCCCTCCGTGAATTGTTTACCCCCCTCCGTGAATTATGTGACCCCTCCGTGAATCATTTCCCCCCCTCCGTGAATTATTTTACCCCTCCGTGAATCATTTACCCCCCTCCGTGAATTATTTTACCCCTCCGTGAATTGTTTACCCCCCTCCGTGAATTATTTTACCCCTCCGTGAATTATTTACCCCCCTCCGTGAATTATTTTACCCCTCCGTGAATTGTTTACCCCCCTCCGTGAATTATTTTACCCCTCCGTGAATTGTTTACCCCCCTCCGTGAATTATTTGACCCCTCCGTGAATTGTTTACCCCCCTCCGTGAATTATTTTACCCCTTCGTGAATTGTTTACCCCCCTCCGTGAATTATTTGACCCCTCCGTGAATTGTTTACCCCCCTCCGTGAATTATTTGACCCCTCCGTGAATTATTTACCCCCCTCCGTGATTTCTTTCACCCCTCCGTGAATTGTTTACCCCCCTCCCTGAATTATTTGACCCCTCCGCTAATTGTTTACCCCCCTCCGTGAATTATTTTACCCCTCCGTGAATTGTTTACCCCCCTCCCTGAATTATTTTACCCCTCCGTGAATTGTTTACCCCCCTCCGTGAATTATTTGACCCCTCCGTGAATTGTTTACCCCCCTCCGTGAATTATTTGACCCCTCCGTGAATTATTTACGCCCCTCCGTGAATTATTTTACCCCTCCGTGAATTATTTACCCCCCTCCGTGAATTATTTTACCCCTCCGTGAATTGTTTACCCCCCTCCGTGAATTATTTTACCCCTCCGTGAATTGTTTACCCCCCTCCGTGAATTATTTTACCCCTCCGTGAATTATTTCTCCCCCTCCGTGAATTATTTCACCCCTCCGTGAATTGTTTACCCCCCTCCGTGAATTATTTTACCCCTCCGTGAATTGTTTACCCCCCTCCGTGAATTATGTGACCCCTCCGTGAATTATTTTACCCCTCCGTGAATTGTTTACCCCCCTCCGTGAATTATTTGACCCCTCCGTGAATTGTTTACCCCCCTCCGTGAATTATTTTACCCCTCCGTGAATTATTTACCCCCCTCCGTGAATTATTTCACCCCTCCGTGAATTGTTTACCCCCCTCCGTGAATTATTTCACCCCTCCGTGAATTATTTACCCCCCTCCGTGAATTATTTCACCCCTCCGTGAATTGTTTACCCCCCTCCGTGAATTATTTGACCCCTTTGTGAATTGTTTACCCCCCTCCGTGAATTATTTCACCCCTCCGTGAATTGTTTACCCCCTTCTGTGAATTATTTTACCCCTCCGTGAATTGTTTACCCCCCTCCGTGAATTATTTTACCCCTCCGTGAATTGTTTACCCCCCTCCGTGAATTATTTTACCCCTCCGTGAATTGTTTACCCCCCTCCGTGAATTATTTGACCCCTCCGTGAATCATTTACCCCCCTCCGTGAATTATTTGACCCCTCCGTGAATTATTTACCTCCCTCCGTGAATTATTTCACCCCTCCGTGAATTGTTTACCCCCCTCCGTGAATTTTTTCACCCCTCCGTGAATTGTTTACCCCCCTCCGTGAATTATTTGACCCCTCCGTGAATTATTTACCCCCCTCCGTGAATTATTTCACCCCTCCGTGAATTGTTTACCCCCCTCCGTGAATTTTTTGACCCCTCCGTGAATTGTTTACCCCCCTCCGTAAATTTTTTTACCCCTCCGTGAATTGTTTACCCCCCTCCGTGAATTATTTGACCCCTCCGTGAATTGTTTACCCCCCTCCGTGAATTATTTTACCCCTCCGTGAATTGTTTACCCCCCTCCGTGAATTATTTCACCCCTCCGTGCATTGTTTACCCCCCTCCGTGAATTATTTCACCCCTCCCCGAATTGTTTACCCCCCTCCGTGAATTATTTTACCCCTCCGTGAATTATTTTACCCCTCCGTGAATTATTTACCCCCCTCCGTGAATTATTTCACCCCTCCGTGAATTGTTTACCCCCCTCCGTGAATTTTTTTACCCCTCCGTGAATTGTTTACCCCCCTCCGTGAATTATTTGACCCCTCCGTGAATTATTTTACCCCTCCGTGAATTGTTTACCCCCCTCCGTGAATTATTTGACCCCTCCAAGAATTGTTTACCCCCCTCCGTGAATTATTTTACCCCTCCGTGAATTATTTACCCCCCTCCGTGAATTATTTGACCCCTCCGTGAATTGTTTACCCCCCTCCGTGAATTATTTCACCCCTCCGTGAATTGTTTACCCCCCTCCGTGAATCTTTTTACCCCTCCGTGAATTGTTTACCCCCCTCCGTGAATTATTTGACCCCTTTGTGAATTGTTTACCCCCCTCCGTGAATTATTTTACCCCTCCGTGAATTGTTTACCCCCTTCCGTGAATTATTTTACCCCTCCGTGAATTGTTTACCCCCCTCCGTGAATTATTTTACCCCTCCGTGAATTGTTTACCCCCCTCCGTGAATTATTTTACCCCTCCGTGAATTGTTTACCCCTTTCCGTGAATTATTTGACCCCTCCGTGAATCATTTACCCCCCTCCGTGAATTATTTGACCCCTCCGTGAATTATTTACCTCCCTCCGTGAATTATTTTACCCCTCCGTGAATTATTTACCCTCCTCCGTGAATTATTTCACCCCTCTGTGAATTATTTACCCCCCTCCGTGAATTATTTCACCCCTCCGTGAATTGTTTACCCCCCTCTGTGAATTATTTGACCCCTCTGTGAATTGTTTACCCCCCTCCGTGAATTGTTTGACCCCTCTGTGAATTGTTTACCCCCCTCCGTGAATTATTTCACCCCTCCGTGAATTGTTTACCCCCCTCCGTGAATTATTTTACCCCTCCGTGAATTATTTACCCCCCTCCGTGAATTATTTCACCCCTCCGTGAATTATTTGACCCCCCTCCGTGAATTATTTCACCCCTCCGTGAATTATTTGACCCCTGTGTGTGTGTCAATTATTTTGGGGGTCTAGACCCCCCTAGGAATTGACGCATAGGGTCGCGTCAATTATTTTGGGGGTCTAGACCCCTATAGGAATTGGCGCATAGGGTCGCGTCAATTATTTTGGCGGTCTAGACCCCCCTAGGAATTGACGCATAGGGTCGCGTCAATTATTTTGGGGGTCTAGACCCCCCTAGGAATTGACACATTGGGTCGCGTCAATTATGTTGGGGGTCTAGACCCCCATACGAATTGATGCATAGGGTCGCATCAATTATTTTTGGGGTCTAGACCCCCGTAGGAATTGACGCATAGGGTCGCGTCAATTATTTTGGGGGTCTAGACCCCCATAGAAATTGGCGCATAGGGTCGCGTCAATTATTTTGGGGCTCTAGACCCCCCTTAGGAATTGACGCATAGGGTCGCGTCAATTATTTTGGGGGTCCAGACCCCCGTAGGAATTGGCGCATAGGGTCGCGTCAATTTTTTTGGGGGTCTGGACCCCCCTAGGAATTGACACATAAGGTCGCGTCAATTATTTTGGGGGTCTAGACCCCCATAGGAATTGACGCATAGGGTCGCGTCAATTATTTTGGGGGTCCAGACCCCCATAGGAATTGGCGCATAGCAGGGGGGTGCACCACCTCAGTGGAATATCTATCCAGAGGGGGGGTGTACACCACCTCAGTGGAATATTTATCCACAGGGGGGGGGGTACACCACTTCAGTGGAATATTTATCTAGAGGGGGAGGTACACCACCTCAATGGAATATTAATCCACAGGGGGGGGGGGGTACACCACCTCAGTGGAATATTTTTCCCAGCCTCCCATTTTCCCCAATGCCCCATTTTCCACCCTTTTTTTTCTTTTGGGGGGGGGTGTTCCCCTGTGTTGCATGGACTCCCATTCTTCCCAACTTTCAATTTTCATGATGGTTTTTTTTGTGGTGGGTGGCTGTGTTGGGGGAGGGGGAGTGCCAGACTTTTTCTTGTCCCTTTCTGACAGGAAGGAAGGAAGGGAGGGGGTGGGTACCACACTTTTATCAGACTTTTGCTGAGATGTGTTCTGTTTTATGTCCTTGACACGAGATGCCAAATCAGACTTCAGACTTCAGACTTTATACCCATAGCTGGTGTGAAGGTCAGGACGTTGGAGTGTCTATTTCGAGATTCTACTGCAGGTGCCAGTCAATGTGTGAAGGTCAGGACGTTGGAGTGTCTGCTTTGAAATTCTCTGTCAGTCTGTTATTCTCATTGCACAGGCCAGATCTGTCCAGAATGGCAATCGTAAGCTAGCAAGGCAGGTGTTAGCACAGGCCAATACGCCAGATCAATCCAGAATGGGGATCACACGCCAGCGAGGCAGTCCAATACCCCAGATCAATCCAGAATGGGGATCATAAGCCACCAAGGCAGGCCAGTACCCTAAGTCAGTATGAAATGGGGATCTCAAGCCAGCATTCACCGCTGAGTAAATGGCATGGCAGGGTGCTGTACATATTTCATTTCGGTGGCAATCCTGTACGCTTTGGTGATACCCGCTCAGCATCTGTGTGAGCACTGATTTCTTTTTTTCATTGGAGCCTACATCACGCTTTTTTTGAGTGCTTGTTCTATGTAGGAACAAAGAAAAACGAGAACAGAGAAAACAAGCAGGACCAGTTCATGTAGGTCTGTCAGGACAGTCAGATGCTTGCAGATGCGTGCAGTACGGACGGTGCAAAGATGCCAGACACCAGACAGATTTTTCTTGGGTTTTGGTGTTGGTTTCTGCAGTTCGCTGAGGTCTGTTGCTAGGTTCATACAGGTTGGTCAGTCAGATCACGACCCTGGTTCTGACTTTGGAGAGGCGTGCAGCTGACCAGACCTGACCTCCCCTGAGGGGCCTTAGGAAAGGCCCCTAAGCCATTATAGGGCTGACGTGGACTGTGCATTTGGGATTCTAGGATTTAAGGATAGTTACGATTTGGGATGTTAAGCCAATGCGCCTTTGTTTGATTCATGGGTGTGTGTTGTTTCCTGTTTGTGACAGACCCCTCTTTGATGGATTTAATGTTCTGATTTGGATTTGCGCTCCGTCAGGATAACGATTGTCGGAAGGATCGGCCAGCTCCGCTATAATCCTGCGGTATCCTGCCATATCCTGCCGTATCTGCAGTATCCTGCCATATCCTGCCGTATTGTATGGCTTCGGAGCGGAGCTCACATGTCCCCAAAGTGGCTGCCAGAAACCTTTTTGCTTCACGTGCTTTGAGAAGGGTTGTTGGATTGTGATGGACCACAGCGCCCTCTGCATTATTGTCGCCCGCGCAGCCATGGAGATACAGTAGTCTCATCGTTTTTGACAGATTTACGTGGGATTTGGGATCTGGAAGTGTCATATTGTACAATTGTTTATTGCTATGTATCTCATTCATAGACCCCCATGTGATTGGACTTTTTTGTCGTCAGAACGTTGCCGTGGTGGATTATATCAAACGGGTACAACAAGTGGGTATTTGTGTTGCATGCCTTGCTGTTTGGATCGGGTTATTCGGATTTCGTGCAGTCGGTAGAGAAATAGACTACGCAGAGAGAGAGAGAGACAGCGTCAACAAAGGTCATAACATGACGACAAATCCGTGTTCATGGGTTCAGGAATCGGTTCACCCAGAGGAGGAGTCACAAGTTATGGCCCGTATAGCGTGCCTTATGGCGGCTGTAGCAGGCCATCCGGAGACTGAGGCTCGTCAGTTGTCGGCAGAGATGTTGGCTCTTCAGAAGCGTTTATGGAAAGAGGGCCGTTGGAACAGGCTCGATCACTTGCAGCTCAGTCTGGCACAGTGTAAGGAATCGTTTGCTTGGGACCTTCATCGGCACTCAGGTCACGCACGTCAAGTTGAGCAGGATTGTGAGCGCCTGATATCATCTTGCAAGGCTGCCCTTCTGCGGTTGGAGGCAAAGTCACACCCGCTGAGGGCTGAGTCGCCGTGCGAAAGTACCGTTCGTGAGTTTTTGAGCAATAGGCTGAGCAGCGACTGGATCTCATGGGTTGAGAACAATTTGGCTCTACCTACCTTCGTTGTGATTTTCTCAGGAAGTCTCGGCGGCTGTTGGCTGCGCCATCATCACGGCCTAGGGCAGAGCTTGTGCCTGACGACAACCTGGAAGACTTCAGCCTCTCTGCAGCCCGATCAGCACCTCCATCCCCGTCGACTGCGCTTCCTACAACAGCATCCTCGGCGCCATGTTCAACAGCGGGCACAGTGCTGCAGGGGTCCCTGAGGTCGTTGCATTCTCCAAGTCCAGCACCTGCAGCAACACCGACGGCGCCGTTGCCTTCAGGAGGATCGGGGCTGGCGACCTCATCAAGCTCCCCAAGTGCTCTAAGGTCTGTGTCTGCAACAGCTACCAAGCGGTGTCGCAGGCCCAAATATAAATCCAAACGGGCAGTTGTTCCATAATTTTGTCATTGAGATTTTGTTGCGGCATGTTTCTAACAACCGTTGGGGCTGCACTGCAGTCAGTGCAGGTGTAGTGCTGCTGTGCTTGTGCAGCAGTTTTTTTTGGCTTTGTCTTGACGGCCATCCAGCTCTGTATTTTGCACTGAAGTACAAATCACTGCGCTCAGGTCCGTGTCACCTGTTATCTGTTTAGTTTCTGTTTGGTACGTGCACGGATCGGGTTGGCTGTTCACTCTTTGGTGTTTGGCACGTTGCACAACACGTCACTAGTTCACTCTTCACACAGGGAACGTTGCACGACACGGTTGTTGACTTCTGTGTGTCGGCAGGTTGCACAGTGGGTGTTTGTTCACTCTGCACCACTGGCACGTGCACGCCACTCGCACACCGTTCACTCAGGCAGCAACAGCAGGTGCAGAGTTTTGCACACTTTGGTGGTCGCCATTTTCCGGGTTAGTGCTCTGGACGACTATCTGCTTGTACACTCTGAGTGTGGCTGACACACAGCCCTGCCCCTTTGCTTCCTGGGCGCTCTGGCCCATTCATTCCTTTGTCAGCCCTCCACCCTGTGTCGGGTCTTGTGGGGGGGGTGTGATGGGCCACAGCGCCCTGTGCATTATTGTCGCCCGCGCAGCGATGGAGATAAAGTAGTCTCATCGTTTTTGACAGAGGTAGGTAGGTAGGTAGGTGCACTAGGTCGTGGAGAGGCGCCCCATGGTTCCCGCTGGCGTTGCCGCTGTTAGGAACAGGAAGAGGCTCCGCGCTTGAAGAGGTGAGGCGGCTTACACCCCGCTAGACCTGACTGGTGGCCCCCAATAAAGCGGCCCCGGGCAGCACCCTGAGGGCTGGTCGCCGCCGGCGTGGCGCAATTGTCATGCCGGGAGGGTGTGCCCCCGTGCTTGCGCACGTCCCCTCCTGTGGGCGGAACCCTAGGGGTTCACCGGACTCCCTGGCGTATCCCGTTCCCAAGGCATGCCAGCGGCGCGTTCTTGGTACTGGGGTTCCGAGGTGCTTGGGTGTCGCACGCTCCGCCTCGAGTCCCAAAGCAGCGCTGGCCTTAGGATGCAGCCTTACCCCCGGGCTCCGGGTCTTGTTTGGTGGTGTCACCTGCATGGCACGGGCTGCCTCAGTGTCCGGGCTTTGGACACTGGGTTTCCTACTGTTGTGTGGCGTGCGTGCTTGGGTTTGGGGCTCGTCCTCCTCTGGCTTTTCCTGGTTGGGGGTTTGGGTTTGGCGCAAGCTCGGGTTTGGGTGTTCGCTGCCTTCTTGCGTTCCTGGCCGTTCCTCGCGGTTCGTGCCGGTGGGTGCGGGTTGCGCCTGTATCTCGCCTGTTTTGGTTCGGCTTTGCGGCGCGTGTGTTTGGGTGCGGGTTGTGGGGTTGGACGTTGGTATGACGGTAGGGGTGTCGCTCCCGTTCCGCCTTTCTTGGCCGGGGCTTGCGGTTCGTGGCCGGGTACGGGTTGGGACGTCGTCTCCCCCTACTTGGCCGAGTTCGCGGGTGGTGTGTGTGGGTAGGGGTCTCCTCTGTACACTGTCCTTCCTCACCTGGTTGTGCGGCGTGTGGCCCGGTTCAGGTTCCCTCTGACGCCCGCCTGTCGTGGGGGGTCGGGGTTCGCCGGCTTGTGTTTCCTTGCTTGGCCTGTGTAGCTTTCTTGCACGTGTGAAGCGGGTGGTCCCTCACCTGTCCAGGCGGCGTGCCCTCTCTCTTCCGGTGGTCCCTGACCCTGGTGGTTGTCCGTCCCTGCTTCTCTCAAGGGGCGTTGCCGCCTGTGGTGGGAGGTTGTTGGGGGGTCGCCGTGGGTGTTGTTTCCCGCCTTTGTTTTTTTTCCCCGCTCTTCCCGCTAGGAGTCCATCGTCGGTTGACGGGGGGGGGGGTGTCCTGTGGGTGTGTCTTTCGGTTCTTTCGTGTTGTGGTCCACTGGTGGCCACTGTTGCATATTCCGGCCGTGGTCCCCTTGGCCACCGCGCCCCTCCCCTCCCCCTTCTTTTTCCGGCTCTGTTTCCCTGCCCGCGGTCTTTGTTGTGTCCGCGTCTCCGGGGTTGGTGGTTTGCCTTTTGCCCGGCGGGGCTTTGTGTCGGCCTCCCCGGGGTGCTCTTTCCTCTGGCCTGTCGGTGGCCGCGTGGCCGCTGTGGTTCGCCTTCTCTGGCTGGGCTCTGTCCTCGGGCTGGGGGGGGTGTCCTCTCGGTGTCCTAGCGGTGGGTCCCGCGGGCGTCGCCCGTAGTCTCGCCTGGCTGGGGGGTGGTGCGCCTTGGTGGAGTGGTTGCGTGGCTTCGCGGGTTTGTGGCTGTGTGTCTTGTCTTCCTCCGCCCCCCCTGGTTGGCGGGTTTGTCCTAGTGGGGCAGAGAGGGCCCTGTGGCTTGGTTGGGCAGTTTCCTGTTCGTAGAGCGGTGGGGTTTCCCCCCCTCCCTGTTGTTTTTTTTTGGGGGGGGGCTTCGCCTCTTCCTCCCTCCGCCCTCCCTCGGCCGATGCATGCACTAGTCGGTGAACGGCGTGGCCAACTGGCTCGCTGATCGTGTTGCGGCGTGTCGCTTTGTCGTGGGTGGCTTCGGGCCGTGCCCTAGCTCCATGTGCCGTGTGGCTTATGTACACGCATGGGCTGACGGCCCGTCCTGTTGGGTTAGGCTCTGGCTCTGCCGGCTGGACGGTTGCGCCGGCCGGTTTCTTGGCGCGTGTGGGGTCTCGGGGGCTGGGGGGTTGCCGGGGCGTTTCTTTGGGGTGGGGTCGCCCGGTAATCCCCCGCCCCTGCGGTGCCGGCGTGGTGTCGAGGGGTAGAATTTTTCTGTGGCCCGTGGCGGTTTGTGCGGCCGGTTCGCTGCGGGCGGGGGGATGGGGGTTGCGTCCGGTGCATCCGGTCCTGCGACCGGTGTACCCGCTGGGGGGGGGGGGGGGTTGCTCCGTCGGGTGTGTGGTGGTTGCCGTATTTTGGTCCTTGTGGTTCCGAGGGTTAGGCTGTTAGTCAGTGCGTGGTGGGCTGCCGTGTGGCGGTGTCCTGTGCCAGTGGGTGTGTTTCTTTCCTTTTCGGTGTGAGACGTGGCTTGATCGGATTAGGCCGACGGTTAGCTTTCCTTGCCTTGGTATGTTGTGGTGTGCTTTGGCGTGGTGTGCTGTGCTGTGCCCTGCCCTGCTGTGCCGTGCTGTGTCGTGTTGTGCCGTGTCATGCCTTGCCGTGCTGTGGTGTGTTGCGCCGTGCTGTGCCGTGCCGTGCCGTGCCTTGCTGTGCTCTGCCGCGCCGTGCCTTGCCGTGCTGCGCCGTGCCGTGGCGTGCCGTGTTGTGTTGTGTTGTACCCTGCTGCGGTGTGCCGTGCCGTACCGTGCCGTGCTGTTCTGTGTTGTGTCGCGGTGTGCTGTGCTGCGCTGTGTTGTGCCGAAGGCGCTGTTACCAAAAGGCAAAAGGCCGGGATGTCTACCCACGGGTAAAGGTAAACGGGCTGGGCTGTGTGTGTTGTGTGCGCGCCGTGCGTAAGTGTGTAGGCCTCGGCAGGGGGAGGGGGAGTCGGGGAGACCTGGTGAGTTCGCCTCTGGCGACCGCGCTTATTCCAGGAGCTCCCGCTGCACCCCTTCCTTTTCTGCTTGCTGGTGCAGGCGTAGCTCCTGCAACGCCCACGCCATCGTGCTGCCCGGGCCCAGGCGGGCCTTCAGCAGTGTGGCACGCGCCTTGGCGTGGGCGTACCAGATCCGTATGGACTCCTCCACGACGTGGCGGAGGAACTCCGTGCCCAGCGAGTGGGGCCCTGTACACTCCAGGTGGGCCAGCTGCATGGAGGGGGTCCGCAGGGCTGCCGCCCACTGCTCCAGCACAGTCGGTTCCCACAGCTGGTGATGCACCGGGTCCGCCCGTGGCCCCACCTTCTGGTCGAGCCACGCTGCGAGGCGCCGGCGGGCTGGCCCCCACTCGTGCGATTGAGCCGAGCAGGCCCACAGGTGGGGCGCCGTCTCGGGCTGTGTCCCGCACAGGAGCTGTGCCGTGCTGTGTCGTGTTGTGCCGTGTCATGCCTTGCCGTGCTGTGGTGTGTTGCGCCGTGCTGTGCCGTGCCGTGCCGTGCCGTGCCGTGCCTTGCTGTGCTCTGCCGCGCCGTGCCTTGCCGTGCTGCGCCGTGCCGTGGCGTGCCGTGTTGTGTTGTGTTGTACCCTGCTGCGGTGTGCCGTGCCGTACCGTGCCGTGCTGTTCTGTGTTGTGTCGCGGTGTGCTGTGCTGCGCTGTGTTGTGCTGTGCTGCGTTGTGCCGTGTTGCGATGAGTCGCGCCGCGTCGTGTTTTGCTGTGTTGTGCTGTGCCGTGGGCCAGTCGCACCCCGTGGTCCGGCGTGCGGTGGCGGCGGCGATGGTCAGACTGGCGGATTTGCTGCGTGGATCGTGGGGGCGCCGTAGGGGCTTGGGTCATGTGGTTGGTTGGTGGCTGGCGGGCGTGGTTTGTTGTGGTGTGGTTCGCTGGGTCGGTGCTGCGGGGGCCTGGGTGGGCTGTCTGGCCCGGTACGGCGGGCGGCTGTCTGTGGGGTTGCTCTCCCTTGGGGCTTGTGCCTTGGTCTGGTGTCCCGTGTCCTCGGGGGGTCCTCTTCCGTAGGGGTGCGCCGGGTTCCGCGGGGTGGGCTGGGGTTGCCCACTCGGCTTGGCTTGTTCCCCCTCCCTCCGCCTGTCTCGCTGCCCCCGTGTAGTCGGCCGTCCTTGGTGTCGCGGCCTCCGCGGGAGCGGGAGTGGCGGGAGCAGGGCCCCGGGGAGTTGTGACGGTGCCTTGGGGAGCAGGCGCGGCGAGAGTGGGGCCTGGGGGTGGGGGAGGCATGGTGGCGTCGTGGGGAGCGGGGAAGGCCGGAGGCGGGGGTGTCTTGCCGGGGAGGAGGGGGAGCGGTGCTGTTTGTGGGAGCGTGCTCCTCCGCGGGGGGAGCCGGGCCACTTGGGGGGCGTCGGCGGTGCCAGGGGGGCATCGTGCGGTGCTGCCGGGTATTGGGGGGGAGGGGGAATGCCTGATGCCCTCCGTGGATCCGCCGTGTAGGCAGGTTGAGCCGGGTGAGGTGGGTGCGGTGGCGGGGATGGCAAGTGGTACGGGTCCAGTTGTGGTTGAGGGAGGTGTCCCGGGTGGGGGTGGGCTTCAGGGGGCAGGGCTCCTTCGGCGAGGGCGTGGTGGCCGGGCGGATACGGTTCCTGGTAGGGGGGGGGCGTGGGTCCTTGGTGGTAGGTTGGGTAGTGGGGTTGAGCGTCCGTTGGGTGGTGCGGCCATCCCAGGTGGTGTTCCTGTTCGTGCATGGGGGGGTGCGGGCCGGTGGGGTAGGGTGGCCGGCAGTGGTGTTGGTGGTGGCGCTGGTGGTGGTGGTGGTGGTGGTGGTGGTGGTGGTGGTGGTGGTGGTGGTGGTGGTGGTGGTGGTGGTAGTGTTCGGGGTGGTGGTGGTGGTGGTGGTGGTGGTGGTGGTGGTGGTGGTGGTGGTGGTGGTGGTGGCGGTGGTGGTGGTTGTGGAGGAGGAGGAGGAGGTGGTGGTGGTGGTGGTGCGTGTACGCCCCCAGGATCCCTTGGCGCTCCGGCGAGCCCTGGGGTCGGGCATCATTTGCAGCCCTTGGGGCTGCAGGGCTTGGTGGATAATGGGGGTTGTTCCGGGGCTGAGTTTGACGGAGACCGAGGTCGAGTGGTCCCACGTCCCCGGGTCGGTCTTGCCGGCGGCGGTGGTGCGGATGGTGGGGCGCTTGGAGATGGGGATGTTGACAAGGGTTTGAACGGGGTCGTGTTGCGTGGCTGCCTCCGTGGTGGCGGTTTCTGCTGGGGGTAGGGGGGCTCGGGACGCGGTGGGCGTGGGGTCCTGGTGGCGGGGGCGTTTCTAGTGCTGCTGTTGTCGCCCCTTTCGTGACTGTTGGGGCTGTGTGTGGTAGTGTTGGTGGTCTTGGTGGTGCTGCTACTGCTGGTGGTGGTGGTGCTGTTGTTGTGGGCGGTGCTGTGGTTGGCGTTTGGGCTCGAGTTTCGTTTTGGGGTCGGGCTTGGGTTGGGAACCGGTTCGAGGCTGGGAGGACCTCGTCTCGGAGGTATGAGCGGACGGGTCCCGGGCGGGGGGCTTTCACGGCTTGATGCCGGGCTGCTGGGGTCGCCCCCGGTTGTTGGGGGGCCTCTGGCAGCCTGCTTTGTGGCTGCGGCTTTGGCTCTGGCCGTGGCCTTGTGGATGAGTTCGGCCGTGAGGGGCGAGGAGGAGGTCGGGGACGATGATGACGATGAGGACGGGGAGGAAGTGGTGTTCTTGGGGGATGGGGGCTGTGCTGACATGCGGGCGAGGGCAGCTTTGCGGGCTGAGTCGGCCTCCGCTGCTGCCACCGCGGGGAGGATGGAGGCCATCTCCTCGGGTTTTTGGTTGGGGGCGGGCGGCTGCAAGGGCCCGGCTGCGATCCAGCGGCCCGGGGTGCCGATCTGGTCGGCAGCGGTGTGTGGGGGAGGCGTGGGGCTGCGGTCTCCACCGTCTGGGTTCGGCTGGGCTGCGCTCCTGCAATTTGCGAGGGTGTGCGCTTCAGCCTCCGCAGGGGGAAACAGTTCGCATCGGCTGCATGCGGGCGTCGGGAGGGTCGGGCTTAGGGTAATGGGGCTGCGTGTGGGGGGCGTGTGGGGGTCATTGGGTGGGATGGGTGTGCCGTGGCGCGTGGGGCTCTTTGTGCCGGGTGTGTGTGGGTTGCCGGGTGTGGGGGGCGGCGAGGTTCGCATGGCGGGGGCGTCCGTTGCGGGCGTGTGTGGGTGTTTGGGCGGGGAGGGGAGGCCCGTGTCACGGGGCCTGGGGCTGTGCACGCTGGTGGGCGGCTGTGGGCCACTGGGTGGGGAGTGGGAAGGGAGGGGTGGGGGGCGGGGGGCGGGGCTCTTGTGCGGTATGTCGGCGCTCTTGTCCGCTTGCAGCGGTGTGCATGTATGGCCTCGTGTAGGTTCGGCGGTTTGGAGGTGGAGTTCGCCGTCCATCGCGGCTGCGGCGAGGATTTCGCAGATGCGTCTGCGTTTTTCGTGCACTTCTTGGTCGGTGGTGGGAAGAGGGTACTTCAAAGGTGGGCTGTGGCCCATGCGCCGGAGGACTCAGTGGACGGCGTGAGGGGTTGTTGTGGCCTGGGGGGGGGGGGTCCTTCCGTGTGTGGGGCCTGCTTCGACTTGTGTGCGGGTGCTGGGGATGGGTCAGATCCAGGGTGAGGCCGCCCTGGGTGGCCAGCGCCGCTTGATCCACTGGGACACGCAGAGCATGGCCAGCCCCAGGGGGTAGCCCGCCTGACCCGAGGTGATTTGGGCCAGGGCGCGGGCCGGGGCTTGGTCCCCCGGTTGGAGGATCCCCCTGAGGACCCTGCGTGGGGCGGTGGGTTCCCCCACCGCCCCGGGGGGGTTTGGTCCCTCAGGCAAGCATGGTGTCGGTCCCCCTGAGGACCCATGGGCCATCTGGGTGTCATGCGGCCTTCACTAAGTAATAGTGCCCACGTTCGGGGCCGGTCGCTTTCTGTAGGTGGGGGGGGGGGTTGTCGTCGGGGCTGTGGAGGCCGGTGGCACAGAGGGCGGTGTCGCGGTTGGGTGCGGTGCCTTGTTCTGGTTGTTCCGGGCGGTCCGGGTCTGCCGGGTGGTCCTTCTCCGCTGGGGCTCGTCGAAGGTGCGTGCTTCCTTTGCTGGTGACGTGGGTGTTGGTGTCGTGTGTTAGGGCCTGGCCCCACTCGATGGAGGGGATCCAAATGCGCTGTTCTTGCGTGTGCTGGCGTGACCTCCAGAGGACGACGTCTACGATGGCCTCGTGGAGACCTCTCCCTTGGGTGGCGAGGTCCCGGAGGGCCTTAACGGTGAGCTTGGTCCAGCTGTGTTGTAGGCGGTACCAGCCTAGGGGGGTGTCCAGGGCTCTGCCTTGGAGGGCTGCTTGCAGGAGGTTGGGGTCGCTGATAGCGGTCGGCGTGAGGGGGGGTGCTCTGGGTCCGGGGGGGTCTGACGGGGTGGGCTGTCGAGGTCTGGCGCGTCTACGTCGATGGGTGTGTGGTCCTCGGCGGGCGTGGCTGGTCTGGGTGGTGTCAGGTGGTCTCGTGGCCGACAGGCGGGTGGTCCCTGGGTGTCACAGGTGCCTGTGGTGCGGGGGTCAAGTGGTGGGCGTTCTTCTGGGGCGCACTGGTGATGTCTTGGAGCCCTGTGGACGGGGATGGGGGGCGTGTGTGGGGTGTTGAGTAGGTTAGTGCACATCTGGGTCATGTACGGCATGGTAATTGATGAGATGCAGCATGTGTTCCCTGGCGGTGGGGTCGGTGAGTTCCTCTGTGTGTGCCACCAGGAGGCGTTTGCGGTGCGCCACTTGAGCCGCTACTCTGCGGACTGCCTCTAGCTGGAGGTGTGCCGCCGCCTCAATTTAGTCTTCCGTGTGTTGGGTGAGGTGTCGTTGCAGGGCTTGTGTCACCGTCCCTCTCATGATGGCCTCCTGGATCAAGGGATCCCTAAAGAGGTGGTTGGCGCCCCGGTGTGTGTGGCTGTGCGTCGGCCAGCCTTCATGTTGCCGTAGGGTTTCCGCTGGGGACCAGCCTACAACTGTGTCCCTGCCTGCATGGAGGGGGCATGTCTTGAAGTGCTCCCAGTCATCCGCATGGTGTGGTGGCATGGGCAGCGGGTGTGTTCCTCCGGGATGTGGATGTGCTTGCGGGGAGCCACCGGGCGACTCTGGTGAGGAATGGTAGTTGCTCTCTGAGGAGCTGGATGCGCCACTTTTGTAGGTGGGCTGGGACGGACGCTGGGCGGAGCGCTGAGTGGTAAAGGGGGACTTTCAGTGTCTCTTGGAGCTCTTGGGTGTGTGCTCGGCTGTCCGCGTCGCCGAGTATCCGGGCGAGGTGTTGTACGGGGTCGGGCTAGTGGTAGGCTCTGTCGTGTGAGGTGTAGGGGGCGTCTTTTGGTAGCCAGTCCGGGGTCTGATGGGGTTCTGCCTTGGGGGGCAGGTGCTGGAGGTGTGTGTGGTTGCGGTCCAGGTCTGGCCCCTGGAGGGCCGGCAGGTGCATGGTGCGTTGGTGTACTGCCTGCATGTGGACCTTCCCGTTCCCGTATTGGTGCCTGTGGGACTCCTGCTTCACGATGTGGAGTTGGACGTAGGGGGGGAGGCTGCGGAGGGCTTTCCAGAGCACCAGCGCTTGGGTGCCGAAGCTTGTCGCGGTGGCCTTGTGGAGTGGCTGTTGTGCTATGCGGAGGAGTAGGTGTGTGTCGACAGTGGCGTCCACCACGAACCAGACGCGGACAATGTGTGGGAAGTAGGCGGGCAGGGTAGCGGCACGTCTGGTGATGGCGTCTGCCATGGCCCTCAGTTCCACGTGCGAGGAGGCCCCGTAGGTGGTGTGGCCCCCGGTGGGGCAGGGCCAGGTGGGTGTTGTGGTGAATAGCCGTTGGGGTTCGTGGTCCGGGTTCCATGCCACTGTAGAGCTTGTGTTGGTGTGGTGGAACCACGGGGCCACCAACACGTAGGCCTGTGGTGGCAGGTGGGTTGTGGGGTGGGTGTGGTGGCGTGCTATGAGGTGCAATGCGGGCCGCGATGTGGTGGGTGCGTTGGGGTCACAAGCCTAACACGTGCGGGGCATTTGTTGGGATTCATGGGGGACCGCCGGTAGGTCTTGGGGTGTCATGTGGTGTTTTGGTATGCGCCACTTCGCCCCGTGGCGGATGACAGTGGTGTGAGTGGGTTTGGCCTGGTTTGGGGCCAGTAGTAGGGTTAGCAGCGGGACCTTGCCCGTCACTGGGGGGACGGGTTCGTGCTTCGAGCCCATGGGTGCATAGGGCGCCGTCGCCGGGACGGGACACGGGTGTTGCGCTCTTAAGTCTCGGTGGGCCGTCTTCATGTCTTTGTTGTCCGGTAGGCGGTTGCTTGTGGCCCGTGCTGTTTGTGTAAGGTATTGTTGGAAGAGCCGATACTGAGGCCACCTTGGGAGCTGTAGGAAGGGGGTGTGGTGTGCCCCGATGTGGTGGAGGACCCTCATTTGGGAGAGAGTGACGTACAACACTCTGATCGATGCACCCACCAAGTCGATGGTGTCGACGGTGCCTTTGGGGTAATGCCGGAGGTCTCCGCAGAGGACTGCCAGGGGTCCTTCCTCCTGGCAGGTGTGGTTGGTGAGGATGGCGTGGTGTGGGGAAGGGAGTAAAAGCTGCAGGTGGTTCCAGATGCGGGTGTTGGTGTTGGTGGGCATGCCTGTCTGGTGGAGTATCGAGCGTGGGCACGTGTTGCGGGCTCGTTCCGCGGCCTGCAATCTGATCGTAGCGACTTCGCGGACATCCGGGGAGTGGTTGTGGGTCATGCGGGGGGGAGGAGCGCGCTTTGTCTGGTGTAGGCTGCCTTCACCTCGTCCCCTATGGCGTCACTATAATGGGGCCATGTCGCACGGATGGCTCGGGTGGGTATGGAGGTGGGCCAGCCCCCGTGTGCCGCCCATGCCTTGGTGACGGCAGGTGTGGCCGGTTGGAGGGCGTTGGTGGGGTGTGTTAGGTGTCAGGTGGTCTCGTGGCCGACAGGCGGGTGGTCCCTGGGTGTCACAGGTGCCTGTGGTGCGGGGGTCAAGTGGTGGGCGTTCTTCTGGGGCGCACTGGTGATGTCTTGGAGCCCTGTGGACGGGGATGGGGGGCGTGTGTGGGGTGTTGAGTAGGTTAGTGCACATCTGGGTCATGTACGGCATGGTAATTGATGAGATGCAGCATGTGTTCCCTGGCTGTGGGGTCGGTGAGTTCCTCTGTGTGTGCCACCAGGAGGCGTTTGCGGTGCGCCACTTGAGCCGCTACTCTGCGGACTGCCTCTAGCTGGAGGTGTGCCGCCGCCTCAATTTAGTCTTCCGTGTGTTGGGTGAGGTGTCGTTGCAGGGCTTGTGTCACCGTCCCTCTCATGATGGCCTCCTGGATCAAGGGATCCCTAAAGAGGTGGTTGGCGCCCCGGTGTGTGTGGCTGTGCGTCGGCCAGCCTTCATGTTGCCGTAGGGTTTCCGCTGGGGACCAGCCTACAACTGTGTCCCTGCCTGCATGGAGGGGGCATGTCTTGAAGTGCTCCCAGTCATCCGCATGGTGTGGTGGCATGGGCAGCGGGTGTGTTCCTCCGGGATGTGGATGTGCTTGCGGGGAGCCACCGGGCGACTCTGGTGAGGAATGGTAGTTGCTCTCTGAGGAGCTGGATGCGCCACTTTTGTAGGTGGGCTGGGACGGACGCTGGGCGGAGCGCTGAGTGGTAAAGGGGGACTTTCAGTGTCTCTTGGAGCTCTTGGGTGTGTGCTCGGCTGTCCGTGTCGCCGAGTATCCGGGCGAGGTGTTGTACGGGGTCGGGCTAGTGGTAGGCTCTGTCGTGTGAGGTGTAGGGGGCGTCTTTTGGTAGCCAGTCCGGGGTCTGATGGGGTTCTGCCTTGGGGGGCAGGTGCTGGAGGTGTGTGTGGTTGCGGTCCAGGTCTGGCCCCTGGAGGGCCGGCAGGTGCATGGTGCGTTGGTGTACTGCCTGCATGTGGACCTTCCCGTTCCCGTATTGGTGCCTGTGGGACTCCTGCTTCACGATGTGGAGTTGGACGTAGGGGGGGAGGCTGCGGAGGGCTTTCCAGAGCACCAGCGCTTGGGTGCCGAAGCTTGTCGCGGTGGCCTTGTGGAGTGGCTGTTGTGCTATGCGGAGGAGTAGGTGTGTGTCGACAGTGGCGTCCACCACGAACCAGACGCGGACAATGTGTGGGAAGTAGGCGGGCAGGGTAGCGGCACGTCTGGTGATGGCGTCTGCCATGGCCCTCAGTTCCACGTGCGAGGAGGCCCCGTAGGTGGTGTGGCCCCCGGTGGGGCAGGGCCAGGTGGGTGTTGTGGTGAATAGCCGTTGGGGTTCGTGGTCCGGGTTCCATGCCACTGTAGAGCTTGTGTTGGTGTGGTGGAACCACGGGGCCACCAACACGTAGGCCTGTGGTGGCAGGTGGGTTGTGGGGTGGGTGTGGTGGCGTGCTATGAGGTGCAATGCGGGCCGCGATGTGGTGGGTGCGTTGGGGTCACAAGCCTAACACGTGCGGGGCATTTGTTGGGATTCATGGGGGACCGCCGGTAGGTCTTGGGGTGTCATGTGGTGTTTTGGTATGCGCCACTTTGCCCCGTGGCGGATGACAGTGGTGTGAGTGGGTTTGGCCTGGTTTGGGGCCAGTAGTAGGGTTAGCAGCGGGACCTTGCCCGTCACTGGGGGGACGGGTTCGTGCTTCGAGCCCATGGGTGCATAGGGCGCCGTCGCCGGGACGGGACACGGGTGTTGCGCTCTTAAGTCTCGGTGGGCCGTCTTCATGTCTTTGTTGTCCGGTAGGCGGTTGCTTGTGGCCCGTGCTGTTTGTGTAAGGTATTGTTGGAAGAGCCGATACTGAGGCCACCTTGGGAGCTGTAGGAAGGGGGTGTGGTGTGCCCCGATGTGGTGGAGGACCCTCATTTGGGAGAGAGTGACGTACAACACTCTGATCGATGCACCCACCAAGTCGATGGTGTCGACGGTGCCTTTGGGGTAATGCCGGAGGTCTCCGCAGAGGACTGCCAGGGGTCCTTCCTCCTGGCAGGTGTGGTTGGTGAGGATGGCGTGGTGTGGGGAAGGGAGTAAAAGCTGCAGGTGGTTCCAGATGCGGGTGTTGGTGTTGGTGGGCATGCCTGTCTGGTGGAGTATCGAGCGTGGGCACGTGTTGCGGGCTCGTTCCGCGGCCTGCAATCTGATCGTAGCGACTTCGCGGACATCCGGGGAGTGGTTGTGGGTCATGCGGGGGGGAGGAGCGCGCTTTGTCTGGTGTAGGCTGCCTTCACCTCGTCCCCTATGGCGTCACTATAATGGGGCCATGTCGCACGGATGGCTCGGGTGGGTATGGAGGTGGGCCAGCCCCCGTGTGCCGCCCATGCCTTGGTGACGGCAGGTGTGGCCGGTTGGAGGGCGTTGGTGGGGTGTGTTAGGTGAAGCCCTTGGAAGCCTATGGAGGCGTTCAAGACCCCCGTGAGGTAGTACGCCAAGCTTTGGTGTGATAGGGAGAGGGCTTTGGTGGCCGGGGACGTATGTCGTCGGAGGTGGGCCAGGTGTGACTGCAATTTCGGGGGGAGGGTGGTATCGTCAGGGTCGGTGGTCTGGATCACTACTAAGTGTGTGGTACGTTCATTGGGGGCCCTTGTGGCACCAGAGTGGGGGCCGTGGCAGATCTTTTGATCATGGCTACCAACTTGGTAGGGTGGACGATGAGGTTGTTGTGGGAGAGGTAGGAGATGGTCACGTCCAGTAAGCCTTTGGCCTGCTGGATGACCGTGGGTCCCTCTTCTGATTTGTGGGGTTCGTGTGGGGTGTGTGTGACTGTGAGGTTGGTGTCGTCCGCCAAACCCATCAGGCGGGAGAGGAGGGGGTAGGGCGCGTAGGCCGGGTAGTCCCGCTCAATGGTGAGGGCCAGGGGTAGTGTCAGGAGGAGGTACAGGAAGGGCCCTTCTGCTCCTCCCTGAGGGGATTCCGCTGCCTGGCTCTAGGAAGGGGGTGAGTCCCGCCCCGGTTCGGAGTGCGTACTTGTGGGTCCGGATGTACTTGGGGGTGAAGTTGTTGAAAGGCATGCCCAGGCGTTTCCACACTGCTTCCAAGAGGAGCCAGGGGGTGTTTTAGAAGGCTCCTTTGATGTCGAGGGAGGCAATGATGAGGTCCACCGTGTCCATGTCGGCGACGGTGTCCTGGAGGAAGATGGCCTCGTGTGGGGACCGGCTGGGGATAGCTCCCCAGAGGCTGGCAGGTATGTGGGGGTCCAGGTGGGGGCAGACGCGGCGCAGGAGGATGGTCCAGACGATCTTGACCTCCGTGACTGCACACACTATGGGGCGCCAGTTGTGCGGGTTGGCCCAGTCCCCCTTTTTGTAGAGGGGGCGGACAATGTTGGCCCAGTCCGGCGGTAGGGGGGTATGCCCCGTGACGATGTCCCACGGGCGTTGGGCGAGGATGCGGAGGAGATGGGCGGGGCTACTTCGTGGATGGTGAAGGGGCGCTTCTCTAGTTGCCTCCTCTGGGCGTGGTTGAAGACGTGGGGGAGGCGTGCGATTTTGTTTTGGGTGTCTGCGTCTAGTGTGTCCTCGGTGGGGGTGTGTTGGTGGAGGAAGCTGTCTTGGGTGGCCTGGAGCACCGTGGTTGGGTCGTCGGTGAGGGAGCCGTCTGCCTCCCGGACTGTGGTGATGGTGCAGTGGCCGGTGTCGGTCATGGTGTTGTCGAGGTGGCGTATGGCTTTGTAGGGGAGTTCATGGTGCGCATATCGCTCGTGTTCTTGGGCGATGCGCTGTTGTCTGTGGACGTGCCACTACTGTAGGTCTGTCCTGATGTGGGCTATCTGCGTTCTGCAGTCGTGTACGTGGTAGCGGGTTTGCGGGGTGTCGGTGTGGAGGAGGGTCGCCAATTGCTGCTTCGCATCCCAGAGGGCATGGAGCATATCTCCCAGGGCTGTGGGTGGTTGGTCATCCTCAGCCCAGGCGACGGCGGCCGTGCGCATGGCTGTGAGTAGGTCGGTGGGGACCTGTTGGTTGCGCCGGGCGCAGTCTATGGCCCTGTGGTACTGGGATCAGGCTTGCTTGTCATGCAGTGGGGGCATTTTCAGGGGGGGCGGCAAGCCTTGGTCCGCATCCTCTGGGGGGTGGGGCGGAAGGTTGGGGATGGTGAGGCGGAGGTGTAGGGGCCTATGGCTTGTGGGTCCCAGTGGGAGGGGGCCGTATCGGGCCTCCACCCGGATGATGGGGCTGTCTTCTGCCGTCTTCTGGTGTGTGGGGTTCGTGCGGGATGTGTGTGACTGTGATGTTGGTGTCGTCCGGCAAACCCACCAGGCGGGAGAGGAGGGGGTAGGGCGCGTAGGCCGGGTAGTCCCGCTCGATGTTGAGGGCCAGGGGCAGTGTCACGAGGAGGTACAGGAAGGGGCCTTCTGCTCCTCTCTGGGTGATGCGCTGCCTGGCTCTAGGAAGGGGGTGAGTCCCGCCCCGGTGCGGACTGTGTACTTGTGGCTCCGGATGTACTTGGAGGTGAAGTTGTAGAAAGGCAGGCCCAGGCGTTTCCAGACTGCTTGCAAGAGGAGCCAGGGTGTGTTTTAGAAGGCTCCTTTGACGTCGAGGGAGGCAATGATGAGGTCCACCGTGTCCATGTCGGCGACGGTGTCCTGGAGGAAGATGGCCTCGTGTGGGGACTGACTGGGGATAGTTCCCCAGAGGCTGGCAGGTATGTGGGGGTCCAGGTGGGGGCAGATGCGGCGCAAGAGAATGGTCCAGACCATCTTGACCTCCGTGACAGCACACACTATGGGGCGCCAGTTGTACGGGTTGGCCCAGTCCCCCTTTTTGCAGGGGGGGCGAACAACGTTGGCCCAGTCCGGCAGTAGGGGGGTCTGCCCCGTGACGATGTCCCACAGGCGTTGGGCGACAATGCCGAGGAGGTGGGCGGGGAGGTGATAGTATGCCTCCTCAGGGGGCCGTCGTAGCCCGGGGTTTTGTGTTTCCGAAGACTGTGGATGGCCTTTTGGACTTCGTGGATGGTGAAGGGGCGCTTCTCTAGTTGCCTCCTCTGGGCATGGTTGAAGACCTGGGGGAGGCGTGCGATTTTGTTTTGGGTGTCTGCGTCTAGTGTGTCCTGGGTGGGGGTGTGTTGGTGGAGGAAGCTGTCTTGGGTGGCCTGGAGCACCGTGGCTAGGTCGTTGGTGAGGGAGCCGTCTGCCTCCCGGACTGTGGTGATGGTGCAGTGGCCGGTGTCGGTCATGGTGTTGTCGAGGTGGCGTGTGGCTTTGTAGGGGAGTTCATGGTGCGCATATCGCTCGTGTTCTTGGGCGATGCGCTGTTGTCCGTGGACGTGCCACTGCTGTAGGTCTGTCCCGATGTGGGCTATCTGCATTCTGCAGTCGTGTATGTGGTAGCGGGTTTGCGGGGTGTCGGTGCGGAGGAGGGTCGCCAATTGCTGCTTCGCATCCCAGAGGGCATGTAGCATATCTCCCAGGGCTTCTGGTGGTTGGTCATCCTCAGCCGAGGCAACGGCGGCTGTGCGCATGGCTGTGAGTAGGTCGGTGGGGTCCTGTTGGTTGCGCCGGGCGCAGTCTATGGCCCTGTGGTACTGGGACCAGGCTTGCTTGTCATGCAGTGGGGGCATTTTCAGGGGGGGCGGCAAGCCTTGGTCCGCATCCTCTGGGGGGTGGGGGGGAAGGTTGGGGATGGTGCGGCGGAGGTGTAGGGGCCTATGGCCTGTGGGTCCCAGTGGGAGGGGGCCGTATCGGGCCTCTGCCCGGATGATGGTGCTGGGGTCGCCGTAGCAGACGTCGATTCGAGAGGAGGCGGCCTCCGTTTGGTGGGAGAAGTTGGATGGTGGCCTTCGAGGCCAGTTGTGAGGTCCACGAGCCCCAGCATGTCGATGGTGTCGCGGACTGCATGGTTTTGGGGTGTGGCCTGTCCCCCTCGGTCCGACAGGGTGGGGGCGGCGTTCATGTCGCTGATGATGATGGTGGTGGCGAGCATGCCCATCACGCGGTATGCCTCGGTCAGGGCTTGGAGGAAGGGTTCTGTTGCGTCGCCGAAGGGGACGTGGGTGTTGATGACGTTGAGTTGCCATCCGTCCCCGACGACTTCGTAGACGCTCAGTCTCCCAGGGATGGTGAGGTGGTGGCCGAGGTGGACGTGGATGCCCGCCCGAGTATAAGGGGGTCCCCTTGTGCCAATAGCATTCGTATGCTTTCTGGTCCGGGGTATAAATGGGGCGGGGTTCCGGAGGGCCGTCGCGTTCAAGGCCTTGCTCCTGGAAAGTGAGAAGGTGGGGGACCCAGTCCGTCCCTTGTGCCATTGGGAGTTCCTGGAGGGCGGCGATGGCGTCCTTGGAGTATGTGATGGCCGGGTGGTTGAGGTCGAGGATGTTGGTTGTGGCCTCGGTGGCCGCGGGCCGAGGTTTTAGGGAACTTCGTCCCCGGCCCGTGCCCCGTCATGGAGGAGAACTGGAGCTTAGGGACTTCTTGCCAGCCGTTGGGCGCTTGGGTGGGCGTGCTGGGGGGAGACCCTGGCTCCCGTCCGGGGGGATTTCCCCGGTGTACTTGGTGCCCCTGTGGGCCTTGTTCTCGGGGGTGAAGCGTCGCATGGGATGGGCACTGTGGAGCTCCAAGGTGTCACCCTCTGGTTTGTCCGGGGCGCTGCGTTGGTCAAGCTCTCGTTGGCGGTGCCAGGTCACCCGGATTTGTACCCCACCATTTTGGCCCTTGCCCTGGAGGCGGTACCGGATTCGTGCCCTCCCACCAGATCCAGTCGCCCCTGTAGTTGTTGAGGAAGGGTTGTTGGACTTTCGTGCCCTTCTAGAACTCTGGGTATGCTTCGGGTTGCGGCGGTGCCTGTGGCGGGAGGGAGGATGACGAGGATGCCTGGTCGGGTTGGGCGGGGGGGTCCGGTGGGGCGGATGCCGGGTTGGGGGGAGAGGCTGGGGCGGGTGCGGGGGGCTGGGAGCTTGTCGCCTTGCCGTCTACTCTAGCTTGTTGGGGGCCGGGGGGGGGTGTGCCCCTTTTTCTGCGTGCTCGCTTCGGTGGGACTGGAGGTGGTGGGATCGGAAGGGCGTGGGCCTGGAAGAGGGGGTGTGTAGCTTGCTGGTCGGGGTCCCGCAGCAGGGGTTTGCCCGGTGTTTGCATGGTCGCCTTCGTGCGGTTGCGTGTAAGGTCGGCGAGTTTCTGTACTGTTTCTGGGGGGTCCATGGGCCATGGTAGTGCGGGTGGGCTGTCGTCGAAGGGGTGGTGGAGGTGGTAGTTCCTCATGGCTTTTGCCTGTTTGAGCCAGGCTTGCGTGGGTTCCGGTGTGTCTGAACCGTTGGGGGACCATTGGGCCCAGTACAGCGCCGTGTAGAGGGCCTCCCACGGGGCGCCCTCCCGGCCTATGGCAGTGGTGGCTTGGAGGAGTTGCTGTCGGCCTCGTGGGGTGTCCTCGGGGTCTATTTCCGGGGTGTAGGCCTGGGCCGCCATGAGGACCCCGTGTGCCTAGTGGAGGACCCACCATTGGGCGTCTGCTTTGAGGATGTGGACGGCGGGTCGTTGGGGAGGTGCGTCGGAGGGTGTCCCACGGTACGATGGCTACTTCCATTCGGGAGGGGTGGGGTGGCTGTGCGGCGGAGCAGCTGATCAATGTGGAGGGGCGTGAGTGGGTCATCGGGGCCTTGCGGTGGTGGGGGCATTGCTGGGATGGTAGTCGGGTCCCGGTGGTGTACGTGGGCGGTGAGGATGTAAAGGGCGGCGGTGATGATGTGCTGGGCTTGCCCCTCCAGGACGTTGTGGCGCTCTGTGCCGAAGTCTTTAGGTAGGTGGGCTGTGGGGTGGACGGTGATGTGGGCCATAGCGCGTTGGTTGGCCTTTTTTCCCCCGTCCGTCGCCTGCAACCGTTTGACCCCCGGGATGTGTTGGTGATGGTGTTTTGTTGGGGGCGGTCCGAGGGCGAGGGACTCTACCCCGTGCAGGGGGATGGCGTGTTCCCTGGCCCTGGCGGGCAGGGTGTATATGCCTGGGTCCCCTGGCACTGTGCCCAGGTACACGTTGCCCGATATGGTGGGGGCCGGGAGTGGTTGGCGGAGGCGTGAGGTGTACGGGCTGGAGCAGGGCGGGTCGTGGTGCTCACAACGGGAGTGGTCGATGCCGTACGGGGTGATGTGGACGGCGAAGGGCCCGACGGCGCGTTTTAGCTTATGGGGTTGGATGTCGTTGAGGCGCGCCACCTCCCGTGTATGGGAGCGTCCCACTCTGATCCACAAGGTGTGTGCCCGTGATGCCGCCGGGCTCAGGCAGTCAGTAATGATGCCCGTGATTGTGCGGTTGTGGATGGTATCCGACACCCTGGTGGGGGGGGGGGGCGCCTATGCGCGGGATGGTGTGGTCGTCGTGGAGGGTGCGGGCCCTGCGGTTTGCGTCGTGTCGCTGTTGAGCTTCTTGGGCGGGGGTGTGTACACCCACGTGTTTGGGCTTCTTTTTGGGCCCGTCTGCCGTGTGGAAGGGGGTGGGCCAGTAGGGGGTGTGATGGAGGATGGGGTGCGGGAGGTCTCGCCGTGTTGCCCATGCGTACAGGGTGGTTGCGCCGTTCCCTTCCGCCTGTATGGTGTACCTCTCGTCTTGCTGGCGGTGGGTGATGAGGAGGTTGGGGGCTGTCAGTTCGTACACTTGGGTGGTGTGGGGGAGGTGGCTGGTTATTGTGATCTTGGCGGCGTCGTTCTTACGGGTAGTGGTGTGTGGGATGATGTAGTCGGCTGCCCGGTCTTTGTGGGCGGTTTCCCCTGCCGTGTCCAATTTGAGTGGGGGGTGGAGTGGTTTTGGTGCCGGGGGTTTGTCTTGGGCTTTCCCGTGCGGCGCTACTTTCATTTCGACCAGGTATCGTGGGCTCCAGGTCTCCGGGGCGGCCACCTGGGCGGCTCCCGCTGTCACGGGTTGGAAGAGTGCGGTGGTGTTGGGGTCCCAGGGGGGGGGCTCCTGGCTAGGGGGTTAGAGTGTCGTGGTCTTGGTATGCCAGCCAAATGGTGTAGCCTCCTTGGGTGATGCGGTGTGGGGTTTGGGTCTCGGTATGCTGGACGGAGTGGGTGGCATTGATGTCTTCCGCTGCCTGTTGGTTCATGGGCGTGACGTATGCCCATAACCTCGGCATGTGTACGCCGTGCGGCGCCTGGGCCATTCCTCTCACCGGCTGGAGGGTGTGGTGGGTGCGCGTGAGGCCTAGGTGTTCTTGGAGGAGGTCTCCGCGCATGTCCTCCCATGTGTGTCGCCACGTTTGCGTGTGGTCGTTGGGGGCGGGGTAGGTGATGACGATAGCTTGCCACAGCGTGGGGTCTGGGTGTACCGTCATGGGGGTTGACGAAGGGTGTGGGGCCATGTGGACGGCGTTGGCAGGGTTCGCCGTTATGGGATCTCCCTCCTTTGGCGTGATGGTGGCGTCCCCTTGGAAGGTGAGCAGGGGGTGGTGGCGGTCTGCTGGTAGTGTCCAGGTGTCGGTGGGTTCGGTGATCCACTGGAGGCGGATGGCTTGGAGTCCCGGTGTGATTTTTTCCAACCCGAGCGTGCCGTTGTGGACGGCCCATTCCCGCGGCAAGTTTCGATACTCGTTGCTGTCCGAGCTGGTGCGGTGCTGCGTGGGGAGTTCGATCCTGGTGATGGGATGTGTGATGGGCTCGTGGTGGGGGCATTCTTCGGTGGCTGGTGGGGGTGGCGCTTGGGGCATCTCGTCGTCCGGTCGTTGCGGGGTCTTCGCTTCTTGGAGTCCTGCACTGATAGTGGCGAGGATGTTGTGGAGGGTGGGCGAGTTGGGGGGGGTGTGGTCCCGGATTGCCCCAGGTGAGGTGGTAACCCGCCAGGCTCTCGGGGTCTTGTGACAGATTTACATGGGATTCGGGATCTGGAATTGTCATATTGTACAATTATTTATTGCTATGCATCTCATTCATAGACCCCCATGTGATTGGACTTATTTGTCGTCAGAAATTTGACCTGTTGGAGCGTTGCCGTGGGGGGGCCTCACCACGGGACGCTGCGGCGGACACGCAAGCAAGCAGGCAGGCAAAGCACTGCGCTCACAGGGGCATCCTCATAGAACAAAGCGTTCTAGGATCCTTGCCACTATGAAACAACAAAAGTATGTACAAAAAACACATCAGGGTATGTACACAAGTGGGTTAAGCCATGGACTAGGGTAAGGGCGCCTCAGGGCAATAGACACTCAGTCCCCAACCATACCCCATTCCTAGGTCCCACCTCCTGAGTGGCACGCAGGTGTGGGGGTTCAAACACAACCCATGGACCTGCCCAAACCGAACCCTAGATCCCTGCCAAGGGAGAGGCCTCCGGGCCAGCGACGGGCGCTTTCCCAGTAACAAAATACTCCAGGGCCAACCGACAGTAGCTCCCTATGCTCCTTCGAAGGCAGGTCCCAACTCTCCTCTAAGCCGGAGATGTGGCCCCGCCACTATCCCCTAGGAGTTGGGGGCTGAAAATGGGGTGTTTCAGCCGATCCTTACTTTGGCTCAAAAATGTCCAAAATTGACCCTTCGGCCGGGCCATACAAGGGTAGTGGCGAAGCAGCCAACCCTGTACCCTTCGAGTGCCAACTCCCTAGAGGCTCTATGCAACTTGGTTCCCCCAGATTCCCAGGCATCTTGGCGCCAGGGGGTCGCCACGTGGGGTCAGGATGCAAAAATTGACCAAATCAGCCATCTCGGGTAGCCGACCGGGGTTGGCTTTCGTGGTGATCTCGTCAAGCCAAGACCTGATCCATGGGCCTCGATATCTCCTATTTCCTGTGCATCGGGGTTTGACTTGCTGTCACGTTGGCTGCCTGCTCTTCCCCGAGGGGATGATCGCGCGACGGCGGAGAAAACAGCAAGAGAGGCAAAATTTGGAAATGTGGCACGCACCGTAAGTTGCATAACTCCGGCTAGGCCGGAGGAGCAAATACGAAACGCTAGGGCGATTGACCCTTGGTCATATGCTACCAGAATCCCGACTTCTCCCTGGCTAGGTCGCTTGCCCCTTGGAGATATGGTATTCCCAACTTGGCCTAAAATGGCAAAAACAGCGAAAATTGGCCGAAACGGCCCACACTCACGATCCCATATCTCCATGGTCATGGCGAGCAATAATCTAACCGAAGCTGCTATAGACACATGGGAATTTGGTTCCAATATATGCCCCATGTCCACCCTCGAGGTCGCCTCTAACCATTTTTCCCCTTAGCGGAAAAATGGCACACCGAAAATGGGAAGAGGCAGCAAACCCCATATTGAGCCACCCATGGCTCTCCCATCCCAAAGAGACAAAGCGGATACACCCTATTCCAGGCGGGTTTATGTTCTCCTTCCAAATCGCCCTTAATCTTGGACAACGGGCGCACGCAGCCTGGGGGCGAACATTAAGGGCGAGATGGGAGTGTACGTCGCGATACGTCTAATGGAATATTATAATGTTAGATCCGGTCCATTATAATGTTCCGGTAGACGTAACACTTGTTCCAGAAGACGTGAGTCAAATTTTGTACATCTACCGGAATGTTATGTGGGCCATTAGACGTAAGAACCAATCTTATCTATTCCGCATGACGTATGCATGTATGGAAAACCAATTTCTATATTTTTCAAAAAAAATACTAATTTCTGAACTTTTTAACAACATCAATGCTGTCAAAAGCAACTGGGCCTACAATAAAAAAAGTTGCAAAAGCCCAGCAATTCAGTCCATGTCCATTTCAAGTGGCTTAATACTAACAACTTAACTATGACAAAATATCAATAAATGAGAGGGACAAAACAATTTAGCTTCACTAAGGAGTTAGCAATTGGATGTTAATGTCAACCCTGGACAAAGCGGGCAGAATGAAGGTCCATTAGGGGAAGCCAAAACACATTGTTTGTATCTAAGAAGTACCATGATGACATTTGGAAGTAGGCATTCACCATTCATGCACAGGTATCAACAAGTAGAACATGCTAAGTCCTGCCTTGAGGAGCAAGAACTACGCGCGGGGTATCAAATTCAAAAAATTTTTCAAACAGTCTCGTTCCGAAGATTTCCGGAATTTTCAAAGCTTGAAATTACGGCAAAACGCTTCTTCGCGTAAACTGTCGCGCGGATGAAATGCGGTGTGGTAATGAGCCGTGGCATAGCCAAGGAAATTTCGCCACTGCGTCCGCTGTGCATATAGAAATATCTGAAGTCCATTTTCAAAAATATTTAAATTGAAAATATAAGGAACGCGAGAGACTGTTTTAAAATCTTTTGTTTCAGTAAGTGAGTGAAATTTCTGTTATTCCAGAATTTGATTGATATTAGTGCTATATGGAGTTTCCATGTATAGTATTTTAAAGAGGGGTTTTCATTCTTAGGATTTTCACCTATTCGTAATGATTACATGTGGTTTTGTTTTAAATTTTTGAAGGTGCAGGATCAGATCTTAAAAACTGCGGCGGTTCGAGATGGCCGCATTGGGCATGTTCCACCTGCTGCAATTTGGTGAAGTGTTCCAGGGTCTTCTCACAGAGGCATAGACTTGTAGTCGAGAGGAAACGTGCGGTGCCATCGGTCGAAATGGGAGAGTCAGCGGTGAAATTACACTTACCGAATATCACAAGCTTGTCAAGGCTTATCCCAACCTGATTAGTAACATGACTCTAGACATTGAATCGAAACTCAAAGAAGCGTGACCGATTTATTAGCGATTTTCTGTCTCCCAAAGTGCTCCCCACTATCTGCAGAATACGTGGAAACCGTGTTGGGCAACGTAGTGATTTCATCCCTTGGCCTGCCTTTTTCGACAAGCAAGCGAACGTGTTTGACCACTCAAAAAAGCAGCTTCCTTCCCGTACGCGGCGCACTGGGTGCAGAAAGTGTCATGCATATTTTTCGTTGCGCCTGCCGTATAGGATCTACCATGGCGCCAAGGGAGCGATGCTCGTGTACGATATCACAAACAAGCAATCATTCGACAATATTCCGAAGTGGCTGAATGAGCTTGTCTCGCATGTATCTCCGAGCACGGTGATCATGTTGATCGGTGTGCCGTGACTGCCCGGCCTGTTGAGGGCTTCCCTTGAGCTGACAGCAAAACTTGCATTGGTCCGAAACGTCAACGTTTGCCAAATATTCGTTGCTCCCCTGTTCGTTAAACCTCTCTGGTTGCTAAAACTCCTGCCAGCTCTCCCTGCTTTCGTCGGTGTGTTCGTGTCCAAGAACTCTGTCGTTGCTTTATGCTCTTGGGTGTTCCAGGCAACAAGTGCGATCTTGAGGATGCACACAAGTTTGCAGAAGAGAAGCGCTTGCTGTTCCTTGAAACATCTGCCTTGGACACCACTAATGTAGACAAGGCATTTGAGTGGCTAGTTACTGGTGCGTACTTCCTATGTTAAGCGAGAACTGTTTGCGCAACAGCGGTATCAAATGTGCCAGATCCATCCAATCTTGGGATCTAGGCAACCTTGGGCCGCAAAAACTCAGCCCCAACCAGTGCCTCGACCACAGTTGTTTGGCAAGGGATAGTGCTGCGCTGAGAAACTCAACAGGCAGTATGTGCGGGAGTTTCGACAAGTATTTCGCCTGGGTAAACCCAGAGATCTGCTCAATTTTCGGGAAGACGTGCAGCCTGAGTTCCGCATCATCGATGACGAGTTCGAGTCTGTCGGCGTCACCTGGGAATCGGCCCAGAACTACACACAATTCATGAAGCTGGCGGACGGAGCCAACACCTACAAGGTGCGCAGTCTGCAAACAGGATCAGCTGATGAGGCGACACGCTGTGGTTTGACTGTCCAGACTTGCCCAGAGAGGCAGTAACCTCTCTTTTCGTGCAGGTTAGGGTTAGGTAACCTCTCTTTTCGTGCAGGTGGTGCGGGCAACTGCAATGAATCCCCACAGTCGCCGAGGACACAGTGCTATGGTGATTGACATCAAGAAAAGTGCCAACAAGGGTGGTGTTGCCAGTATCTAGGAGGGAAAGCTGTTTTTGGTGGATTTGGAAGGTTAAGAGCAGGTTGCCCTGATTGGCAGTGACGGAATGTTGCAGCAGGAGACGAAGCATATTGACGAGACCCTGTCGGGGCTTAACAGGTCGATTTGGTGCTGCAGTGACCCAAAGTGTGCGATCAAGTTGTCCGTTATTGGTGAGATTGATTGGTCAAATCTCCTCCAAAGGCAAAGTTCTGTTGATGGGGCAAAACAAGCCACATGGCCAGGGCTGGCAAAAGAGTCAGTTGGCAGGGAAGCCGTTTGGAAGGGGTGACGTTTTTCGAGCACAGCAGAGACACATCTTTGCCTGCTTGTGACAGGACAGCCTGTTGCCACTTCTGCACTCCTCGCAGCCTCTGAGATCAGCATGCGACAGAATCATTGAAGCATGGGCGTGATGCCCCACAAGAAAAAAGAAAGATCTGCAACGCAATGGCCTAGTTTGGGCGTAATAGCTTGGAAGGCACGCTGATCATTGCAGCTCAGTCATAAGTGCACGGGAATGAGAAGGGAAATCAGCGTCTGGAAAGAACTGCTTTTTCAGGTGGCAAATGGTGATTGACCCTGCGGGAATGCTGAATGCAAGTGGAAACATCAGGGACAGGGGGGCTGCCCCCTTCTTCTTTGTCGCACCTCCATGGTACTGCGGTGCGGCTCACCTCTAAAACAGTGCGGTGTTGCCGTTGCCAGCCGCAGCAGCACAGATAAGAAGTTCCTTGAATTGGTAGTTGCACAGGGAAGTGATGCAATTTTGCGGACAATGATGGCATTCAACTCGGAAAGACCCACCATGGTCGAACACCTGTGGCAGTGAGGTATGCAAAGGGCGAAAGGGGCTGCAAAAGCACAATTCCGCGTATGATGTGATGAAAGAAACAACAGGTCGGTATGACCTCTTTTTCTCATCTTTCACGTCTCTTCACTTCAGGCCTTTGGAATCTCTGCATTCATTCCTCATTAAGTGCCTCACGGAGAAACAATGCATGTTTTCACCCCCATGCCCCTGCGGGGCTCTGACAGGGGCATCAAGGCCCTAATACTTCAACCTTTTGAGGTATGCTGCGCCTTCTGTTTGCCCTTTGAGCTGAAAGGTTTTAGGGGATCCCCTCCCCCCCAGTTTGTGTACATTTTAAATGCTCAGAATGAAAGCCGGAATCCAAAAATGCCCGCGAAACCCCAAAAAAAATGTTTCCCCTCTAGAGCCCCCCTGCCCGCGCTGTGGCCCCCAAAACCGAAGAAAAATAGTGGACCGGCCCTCCCCAGCCCTCCCTCTGGTACCCCCTGCTCACGCCGCAAAATGCCCCACGTAACAGCATCTGAAGCCGGTTCGAACCCCCGTGGCCATCTTCGGGTCACTTGGGGTGTGTATCTTTGTGCCGGCAAGCCGCCATTGGCTGATATCATACTCTCTCATCCACCTGACCTAACCCGATGTGATAGTGTGATAGGTTTGGCCATTCCGGCTATGAGCGGCCATATTCAGTATCGAGGCGCCGCCAGCTGAGATTTATATATCAGAATATCGGGAATCAATAGGGTTTTTTTATCATAATGTTTCCGTAATTTTTCCGCGTTTCGTTCTGATTGTCAAGGTATCGGCGACTGTCAGTTGGCTCGCGATTTTGCGGTAACCGATCGGTTAACTGTTATTTACAGATATTTTGGCGGAAACCCCGATGAAGGGTCATATTTCATCAGTAAAGGGGTCGTTGCTTCCGCAATTTTTATATTATACACTCGCAAAATTAATCCGATTTTTTCAGACTTTCAGAATCGGATTTTCGACTTCGACATCGCCGCACTTGATATGATGAATCTCGAGTGGTCCTACATTTTTCCCCGATCACGAATCAGCCTTCCTTTTGTTATATCCCTCATTTTTTTTGGAGATATAGTCGAAACAAAAGTGATTCGTGAGGCCACTTTGAAGAATCATATCTCCGGCTCACGGCGAGGAATATCAATATCGAGAATTGGGTTGGAACTGCCTTGGTCTCAACTTAATTTAGGAAGTATCAAACGCCTTTGGTGGGTACACATGCCTGGTATAGCAAGGGATAATGGTCAAGAGGGTAGAAAGTGATATATAATTCTTGGGCCGTGCAACCGAATATTTTAATGCGACTTTCGAGTGTACCGCATGAATGTTGGGGTTGCATAGATACTTTCCTTGGGTTCCTACGTATTTTTAACGTGAAGTTATGTCCATGGAGGGGCATGGCACATCATGGTGGGAGCCACCTTTTGAGGGTATGTGTTATATGCATGGTATGTGCTTCGATATGCTCACGCCCATGTTATATATCTCCGTTTGTAGGAAGATATAGGGAGCCATACGTGGCAAGGGCTTTGCCCATGTCCCAATGGTGAACTCCATAGTGCCAGACTAAGTCTACCGCACATATAGTGCATGTGGGAGGGCTTACGGAGCGACCCACAAGCGCCATTATCAAGTTTCCCATTTTCGTGGTGCGTGTTGGGAGCAGGTTCGAAGGTGTCCCCATGCGTCCATGTGGGGATCCAAGTGGGGGGATTGTTTGCAAATGGTCCCAAGCAATTGTATTTTGAATCATATGTTGATACCATGGGTGAACGAAGTTATATACTATTGTAATTATCTTGAATTTGGCATTATTTGCATGTTTTTGACCTCATTTTATGCTCATTTTTGTGTTTTATGTGCTCAACTGGTCGGCTAACATTAAAGTGCCTAGAAATCTGTGAACTATGGTATGTTGCTTATATGTTGGCATATGCTTCGGTGTTGTACCTCACCATATGCCGGATCACGTGGTCACTTTGGCTTGGCACACAAGGCCTCACAAAATTAGGTCTCAAATTCATGAGTTGACTTGTGAAGCATGTCATGTACATAACCGGAGGGGTTTCAGAGCCAATGATGGGATATTCTTGGGCATGGACCTTTGGTCTATATCACCCTTGTATACTACTTTCCGGTTTGACACATGCATGGAGCATTTGGATATTTGCCGTATTCATTTTTTAGTATATAATTGACTTTTGGGCATAATGGTGTGATTTGCCTGATTTTGCCATGTTGTGAGGTCATCTTCGTGGGGCAGCTCTCCAAGCCCAATCGACTCCAAGTCCAACCAAGGTTATGTCAGGGTAGGGCATGGTCCTGAGTGCCACTCTAGGCCATGATACGCCACCTCCCCTATTGGGCTAGGATTTAGAGGCTTGGGAGTGAACACATTTTTGGGGTTTGTGTAGTGACTTTTGACACATGGCATTTAGCAATCCTATTTGACTGGGTTCAGGGCATCATGTTGGTGAGTCAAGAGAAGGTCTTGACTCCAGGGAATGAGGGGTCTAGGGCTGTGATTGTGTATGTTTCCATCTTTCCCCAACTTTGCTTTATTTGTGTTCATATGCCAATTTCAGGGCTTTCCTCTTTGGTGCAATTCTTGTACATGCCCGCCACCGTGGGACGACCGGTGTGCTGAACGGAAGCCCGCAGCGTGGATTGGATTGTGGATTGGGTTATTGCTGTATTTGTGGGATCTGGTTGCTGTTCAGGGTTGAAGGAGGATTTCATTTTCTATATTTTTGGATTTTGGACCCTGGACTTTGAGAAATGCAATCGCTGATCAGGAGCAAGTCAGCAGGGGTGACACGCGGAAGGGTCACAGCAGGGGCCGGTCCTGGTAGGGACCTTCTTTATGGTAGCAGAGGCGTACCTGCTGCCCCTACCTACCGCCGACCCGGGGACTTGGGCCCCTATGAGCCCTGCCCAAGCACACCCCAGGTGCGTATTGTGGACTCGGTGGAGACCACGCCGGAGATTGGAGCCAGAGAAGAGCCGAGACGCTCAGGAGCATGGCGAACTCCGGAAGTTAAAGCCCGAAGAGAAATACGACGTTCGGGAAGAGGAGGACTTGACATGGAGGACCTGGTTTCCATGTGTGAGCGTCGCTGCCGAAAGGCATGCAACCTCCGCTCCGCCGCGGAGGACTCTGAGGAGACATGCCATTCAGGCAGCAGTGGAGGACGGGCCGGCGCTACCGGAAGCGCGGGTCGCCCAAGCCCGCGGCAGGGGACGCCGGGGCTATGGATACGGACCCTAGCCCGGTCAGGTTGTGGGACTCCGAGGGGCACTCCGAGGGCTATCGGACAGCCTATGAGCAACCTTCGGAGTCGGAGGAGACGGCCAGACCGCCCACAAGGGCGAACACGGCCCCAGAACCCAGCCTGGAGCATGACGCCGAGGCGTTGGAGAGGCCCGCCAGAGCCAGAACGGCGCCTGTGGCCCGGCACACGGAGCCAACGCGGGATAGCATGGGCGACACAGCCATGGCCGAGGAGTCCGAGGCGCCGGGGACCGCGGGATGCGCCGGATCAGGTGGAAAGCACGCTGAGTGCCACTGCAAGCACGTGTCCTTCCTCATGGGCAAGTACCATAAACAATATAAAGTGGAAGGACTGTCACGCGCGCTGGGGGTCCTGTCCCAGAACGAAATAAAAAGATAGGTAAAACACGACGAAAATTTTTTCTGAATAGCTGAAAATAAAGCTAATTAGCATAAAAAACGCTTAGGCCAAAAAGCGCGCTGCGAAACGCGTAAACACGCGACGAAAATTTTTTCGACGTGAAATAGGTGGATATTCATTGCCGTAAGCACCGTAACGCTCGTGGGACCCCAACGCCGTCCTTGCCGTCGTCTAACTCGCTATAGGCGCAAAGAAAAACGCGTCGCGAGCAGCGCGTAAAACTCGAGAATTTTTCATAACTCGCCACGACCCCTCACGTCGCGCCCTGCCGCCTTTTTCTTCTTATTCTCCATGCACCTCCCTCCCCACCCTCGTGCCCATCGCACCCCTTGCCCTGCAGCTCAGGCGGCGGCCCTGGGGGAACACGGTTAACCCTTAGCAATGGACACCAACACGCTCCACGACGCCACGAACAAGAACAAGGATGAGAACATCAAGAACGACGGGTAGCACGTAAGGCACAGCAGCAAACATGGTCTTGCTGCACGCGAGTGTCTTGGGTCGTGTATAATTTTACTTTATTTTCAAAAGCCAAAAAAAGGGGGAAAAAAAGTTTTACGAAATTTTGCAGCGGTTTTTCAAGTAGGTACAACCACACCAACGCAAGAAACAAACCCAGCAAGGCGGCAGGACAGGACACCACGGCACCACGCGGCAGCACAGCACCACGGGGCACAGCACAGGGAAGCAGGGCACCGAGGGAGAGCGGGCCACACAGCAACACCGCACAGGGCGGAGACGACAAGAAACGCACAACACGACACCCCAGGGCGCACACGGCACAAAGCACAACGGCGAACAAAACCACACAGCGACACACCACAGCAAAACACACACAGCGCGGGGGAACAAGACAAAACACAGCGCCAGAAGGCACAGGACCCCAAGACAAAGGACAGCACCCCAGGACACAGCACGGCGCGCGGCGGCACCAAACGGAGCAAAACGAAACAACACAGAGCACAACAACGCAACGCCAAGCGGCGCAACGCGCAGCAACACGGCGCAGCACAGCACCCAGGGACACACCACAGCACGCCACCGAGACACGACACCAGGAGCCACCAGGACCCACCAGGAGACAACACAGGACAGCCAGGCCCAACAGCAAACACACAAACACAACAGGCAACAACAGAAAACACCAGCCAGCCCCGCGAGGGCAAGAGAGCACCGAACAGAGAGCAACGGCGCAGGCACACCAGCACAGCACCGCACAAGCAGAGCACAGAAACAGAAACGACCCGGAACCGGCCCGGAGCCCAGAACCACCGGGGAACAACAGGAAACCAGCGCCACCAGCAGGGAGAAAAACAAAAAAAAAACAAAAAAAAAAAAGAAGACAGGGCACCACAGCACAGCACCACACGGCAGCACAGCGCCACAGGACACAGCACAGGGGAACGGGACACCACAGGGAGGACACCCAGCGACAGCCAGACCAGACACGGGCACCAGAGCCGACACACACCACCAGACGACAACGCCGGGCAACCAGAGCCACCAGCAGACCCCCAACAAAAGGCAGCGACACCAGGAACCAACAACACCAGCCACCAGAAACAGCACAGACGACGCGCACAGCACAACGAACGGGCAGGACAGGGAACACACAGCACGACACCCCAGAACACACAGAGCAGACGCGCAGCAGGAAACAAAGCAGCAGGACAGGAAAAAAAAAGCGGGGGGGGGGGGGCGCAGAGGCCAAAGGCAACCGGAAAGCAAGAAACGCCGGAGACAACAGGGAGGGGGAGAGGGCCAAAAACAAAAAGGGGGGGGGGAGGGGGGGCAACAGGACGCCAAGGCCCAGGGCACCCCAGGCCGGAAAACACGCAAAGCAGGAGACAATGGGCCGCACAGAGGGGGGGGAGGAAAAAAAAAACAAGGGGGGGGGTGGGACAAGAGGCAAAAAAACCCAACAACAACCACAAACAGGGCAACCCCAGCCCGGAGGGGGCCAAACAAGCAAAGAGCGAAGCAAGAAGGGCCAAAGGAAAGGTGAGGCGCACCAAAACAGGCCCGGGAGGCCGGCCCGCCCAACCCGGCCAAGCAGGGCACGCACACGCACAGCAGCCCGGCAGCCCGCCCGAAGGGCGGGCAGTTGGGGGTGGGAGAGCGCCCGACCCCGGACGCCCAACACCGGCCCCGGCAGCCCGCCCAGAGGGCGGGCAGTCGGGGGTGAGAGAGCGTCCGACCCCGGACGCCCGACGCTGGCCCCGGCAGCCCGCCCAGAGGGCGGGCAGTCGGTGGTCGGAGAGCGTCCGACCCCGGACGCCCCACACCGGCCCCAGCACCCCGCCCAGAGGGCGGGCAGTCGGGGGTGGGAGAGCGCCCGACCCCGGACGCCCCACACCGGCCCCGGCAGCCCGCCCCAGAGGGCGGGCAATCCGGGGCGGGAGAGTGTCCGACCCCGGACGCCCCACACCGGCCCCGGCAGCCCGCCCAGAGTGCGAGCAGTCGGGGATGGGAGAGCGCCCGACCCCGGGCGCCCCACACCGGCCCAGGCAGCCCGCCCAGAGGGCCGGCATCGGGGGTGGGAGAGCGTCCGACCACAGACGCCCCACACCGGCCCTGGCAGCCCGCCCAGAGGGCGAGCAGTCGGGGGTGGGTGAGCGCCCGACCCCGGACGCCCCACACCGGCCCCGGCAGCCCGCCCAGAGGGCGGGCAGTCGGGGGTGGGAGAGCGTCCGACTCCGGACGCCCCACACCGGCCCCGGCAGCCCGCCCAGAGGGCAGGCAGTCGGGGGTGGGAGGGCGTCCGACCCCGGACGCCCCACACCGGCCCCGCCAGCCCGCCCAGAGGGCGGGCAGTCGGGGGTGGGAGAGCGCCCGACCCCGGACGCCCCACACCGGCCCTGGCAGCCCGCCCAGAGCGCGGGCAGTCGGGGGTGGGAGAGCGTCCGACCCCGGACGCCCCACACCGGCCCCGGCAGCCCGCCCAGAGGGCGGGCAGTCGGGGGTGGGAGAGCGCCGGACCCCGGACGCCCCACACCGGCCCAGGCAGCCCGCCCAGAGGGCGGGCAGTCGGGGGTGGGAGAGCGTCCGACCCCAGACGCCCCACACCGGCCCAGGCGGCCCGCCCAGAGGGCGGGCAGTCGGGGGCCGGAGAGCGTCCGGCCCCGGACGCCCCACACTGGCCCCGGCAGCCCGCCCAGAGGGCGGGCAGTCGGGGGTGGGAGAGCGTCCGACCCCAGACGCCCCACACCGGCCCCGGCAGCCCGCCCAGAGGGCGGCCAGTCGGCAGTGGGAGAGCGCCAGACCCCGGACGCCCCACACCGGCCCCGGCAGCCCGCCCAGAGGGCGGGCAGTCGGGGGTGGGAGAGCGCCCGACTGCGGACGCCCCACACCGGCCCCGGCAGCCCGCCCAGAGGGCGGGCAGTCGGGGGTGGGAGAGCGTCCGACCACGGATGCCCCAAACCGGCCCCGGCAGCCCGCCCAGAGGGCGAGCAGTCGGGGGTGGGAGAGCGCCCGACCCCGGACGCCCCACACCGGCCCCGGCAGCCCGCCCAGAGGGCGAGCAGTCGGGGGTGGGAGAGCGTCCGACCCCGGACGCCCCACACCGGCCCCGGCAGCCCGCCCAGAGGGCGGGCAGTCGGGGGTGGGAGAGCGCCCGACCCCGGACGCCCCACACCGGCCCCGGCAGCCCGCCCAGAGGGCGAGCAGTCGGGGGTGGGAGAGCGCCCGACCCCGGACGCCCCACACCGGCCCCAGCAGCCCGCCCAGAGGGCGGGCAGTCGGGGCTGGGAGAGCGTCCGACCCCGGACACCCCACACCGACCCCGGCGGCCCGCCCAGAGGGCGGGCAGTCGGGGGTGGGAGAGCGCCCGACCCCGGACGCCCCACACCGGCCCCGGCAGCCCGCCCAGAGGGCGAGCAGTCAGGGGCGGGAGAGCGCCCGACCCCGGACGCCCCACACCGGCCCCGGCAGCCCGCCCAGAGGGCGGGCAGTCGGGGGTTGGAGAGCGCCCGACCCCGGACGTCCCACACCGGCCCCGGCAGCCCGCCCAGAGGGCGGGCAGTCGGGGGTGGGAGAGCGTCCGACCCCGGACGCCCCACACCGGCCCCGGCAGCCCGCCCAGAGGGCGGGCAGTCGGGGGTGGGAGAGCGCCCGACCCCGGACTCCCCACACCGGCCCCGGCAGCCCGCCCAGAGGGCGGGCAGTCGGGGGTGGGAGAGCGTCCGACCCTGGACGCCCCACACCGGCCCCGGCAGCCCGCCCAGAGGGCGGGCAGTCGGGGGTGGGAGAGCGTCCGACCCCGGACGCCCCACACCGGCCCCGGCAGCCCGCCCAGAGGGCGGGCAGTCGGGGGTGGGAGAGCGCCCGACCCCGGACTCCCCACACCGGCCCCGGCAGCCCGCCCAGAGGGCGGGCAGTCGGGGGTGGGAGAGCGTCCGACCCTGGACGCCCCACACCGGCCCCGGCAGCCCGCCCAGAGGGCGAGCAGTCGGGAATGGGAGAGCGCCCAACCCCGGACGCCCCACACCGGCCCGTGCAGCCCGCCCAGAGGGCGGGCAGTCGGGGGTGGGAGAGCGTCCGACCCCGGACACCCCACACCGGCCCCGGCAGCCCGCCCAGAGGGCGAGCAGTCGGAGTGGGAGAGCGTCCCACCCCGGGCGCCCCAGACCGGCCCCGGCAGCCCGCCCAGAGGGCGGGCAGTCGGGGCCGGGAGAGCGCCCGACCCCGGACGCCCCAAGGCACCCCCCCCCGGGGACGCCCAACCGCCACCCCAACAACCCGAAGCCAAGTAGGGGGGAACCGGGACCGGACCGCCCCCCCACCAGCACGCCAGACAGAGCAAGGGACCGGGGCAGGACACGCAGAGGGGCACGGACCACGTTGAATGGCCCTACCAGCGCCCAGTGCCGGGACCACGTGAGGTGCGCACGCCACACCACCCAGGGGGGGGGGGAGCGGACGCCGCGGGGGCGCGAGCGCACACACACGAAGGGGGCACGCGGGGACAACCAGAAGGGCAACCGGACGGAGCGCGCGGAACGCACAGACCGCGTGGAATGGCGTACCAGCAGGCGAGGGAAAGGGGCACCCGGACGGGACAGCCTGCCACACGCAGCGCGGAACACGCGGGGCGGGAAGGGGGAAACGAGAGAGACACAACACCAGGTACCGGCCCGAACCCCCCGAACCGGCCGCGAGCGCCGCGCACACACAGACGGGGCACTGCACCCGCCAAGGCAGTAGTGGTGCACAGCGCCACGCCCGAACCCCTAGGCTATGCAGCCTCCGCGCCAGCCCAAGGGGGTCCCACTGGCGACAAGCCAGTAGCACGGGCCCGGCGGCGCCGGCGCCCCGGGCGACCACGCATTAGGGGGGCGACGCAGTGGGTAAGCGCCCGCAGCCACGGCTGCGATTTGATGCACTGACCGGGGAGTGGCGAAACGGGGAAGCCGGGGAAGGACGGGGCTCCGAGCCCTGTGGACCCGGGGGACTCCGCCACCAGGCAGGAGGTGCGTCTTGGAGGGCCCCCCACTAGGACCCGGTGGGGAGGATATCACCTGGCCCGACCAGGTGGCCCCCCGGGGCCGAAAGGCGTCTAGTACCCGCAAAATCAAACCTCAAACCTCAAACCTCAAACCTCATGGGCAAGTACCCAAGGATGGGGATGGACGCGATCGTGCATCGCCTCGACCGGCTGGACAACGCGAAGGACGGCCTAGAGGAGGACGTCGCCGGGATCCTGGATGACCAGTCGGCCGAGGAGAGAGACATGGCGGAGCTGCGAGCGGAACGGGACCGGTACCGGGAGAATCTGGAGCTGGCCCTGCAGAAGCAGCAGCGAGAGGTGGACAGCCTCCTCCACCTAGTGGAGGACATGTCGGAACGCCTGAAAGAGCTAGAGGAGCGACAGCCCCTCACCTCGGGTCCGGAGCTCCCGGCAAAGCCAGCAGCGGCAGAGCTGGTGGAGCGGGTTAAGAACCTCCGGAGCGCCGTGGATAAAACCATGGGCGGCCCGGCAGAGGCACCCTACGCGCCTCCCCGTTTTGACCCGGGTGCGCTGCCGTTTGTTCCCATGTTCAGCGAATCCACAATGCTCGGGAACCACACGGCACCGGCTGGGTCCATGCGGGAAGGGCACGTAACCACGGACCCGAGGAGCCCGACGGTACAGATGTCCCATGCCGCCCAGGATCTACCGACCACTACGACTGCCCATGCAGTTTATGCGGAAGAGGAGATCCAGAGCCAGACCATGCAGGGGCGAACCATGGGAAGCGCCGATGGACATGGTCGAGGCCATCCAGGCGGAAACCTGTGGGCGAAGGACCCGGCTACGGGGATATGGACAGCCGGTGGAGCACGTCCTTCCCGCATTCCAAACCCCATGGGTTCAGGCCCAACTGGACCGCACTCCATGGAGGAGAGGGATGTACGGGGAGCGTACTCACACCCCCCGGCCACAGGTGGTATCCGTCTCGGTGGAGTGGTGGCTGCGGACGTCAGAGATGCCATCAGGATTGACGACCTCAGGGGAATCAAAATCCCCTACTACAATGGCAACCCTCCAACCTGGACGACTTCATCCTGGATTGGGAGGACTTCGCCGAGGTGGTCGTCGGCGAGATGAGGGGAGCGCCAAGGGACAAGTGGGTATGTCGGACATTCCCACACAGGCTGGCGCAGGACCTGAAGGAGGAGCTCAGGGATCAGATCCGCGAGGGATTGATCGAGACGGAGCAGGCCTGCCTCCAGTGGCTGGAGGACGAAGAGCGAGTGGACGCCCCAAACCAGAAGTTGGAGGATTTGTGGTCCATTCCGCTGCCGCTGGAGCGCGGGGAACTGAGGGTCCGGGAATGGAATCGGTACATCCGCAAGTACCGAAGAAGCCTCAAGCTGGTGGAGGACTGGAACGAGGCCAGCGAGATCCGACATCTGCTGAAGGACGTCCTCCCCGGGCATTGGAAGAGAAGAGTGGAGGATGAGGAGAAGAAGAGAGCAAAGAAGCGCGTGGCCGTACGGATCATGGCATCGGAGGACACCCACGCCGGGATAATGGAGTTTTTTCGGCGAAACCTCAGCGAGCCCAGCCGAATGTTGGGGCTGAAGAACGGCGTCTACGTGGAGATATTCGGCAACAACATGGGGCAAAGGCTGATGCGCCTCAACAACGTGGAGTGGAGGCGCGGAGAGCCGCTGAGGATGCAGGTCATCTTCGCCCGCATGAGCCTGGACGAGATCGTGAAGTACATCACGGTGGAGCTGAAGCTCAACGCCAAGAACGAGGCCCACGTGCAGGATCGACAAGGCCATGGACAACGAGGCCACCGAGAAGACCGCCATCATCGAGAGATCCAGGAGGACAAGGCCAACTCCGCGGAGGATGGTAGTGGAAGTGGCCAAGACCACTGGACCGGGTCCCGGGAGGATCACGAGGAGGCCCATTTCTTCGCGTCCGTGGCGCACAACGTGAGGAACCATGGGCAGGAACGGTCCAGATGGAACCGGGTGGGACCCAGGAAGGGCAAAGAGCCAAGGAGGATCGGGAACCCACCGCTCTCGTTCCGGGAGTACAGGTCTCAGCACGACGGATGCTGGGTCTGTTATGGCAAGGGAAACAACCATGCACACGACCACCGTCAGTGCAAGGTGTATGAGGCGGACAAGAAGGCCTACTTCGCCGCCCACCCCGAGAAGAAGCCCAAGGAGCATCGGATTGCCGATGGGAAGGCGAAGGGCGGAGACGGGGGGAAAGGCCAAGGCAAAGGCCAAGGGAAAGGCGGAGGAAGAGGCTATGGTGGTGGACCTGGCCAAGACCGACGAGTGAGGTCGATCGAGGAGGTTGCTGAGGACATGTTGAGGACGTTGGAGGAACTCAAAGCCCAGCAACGTGGTGGACAAAGTCCTGGCGGATCGCAGCCGGAAGGGGCTGCGGGAAGTCAAGTCTAGAGGAGCCCCCACGGGAGTGGGACCTCGGAGGTCACTCCTCCGAAAATCAGTGGAATCTCTGAGGAATCCGAGGCACATCGGGTGCCGAAGAAGGCTCTGGAAGAGCCCAAACCACTGAGTTTCGCCACTCCCAACCCCTGGAGCGCCCTGCCAAGGGAAGTACATATGGGTACGGGACATGGCAAGCAGGAATGAGCGGCCACGGAGAGCCCCGTGGATTGGCAGGACGAGCCCAAGATGTACACCATCCGTGACCATACCCTTGAAGTCCTGATGCACCCAGACGTGCTAGAGTTGCATGCCGTGAGAGTCGTCCATACGCCTCATGGTGACGAGCGGCAGTTGCACTTGAAAGTGCGAGTACGGTGCGGACGAGAGGAGAAGGTGGTGGATGTGTTGGTGGATACGGGTGCCCAGGTGAGCCTGGTCCGGAGAGGATTGTTCAAGGAGGAACTCCTGCAACCCAGCCGGAGACTGGTCTGCCTGAAGGTCGCCAACAGAGAGATTATGGGTGTTGGCACCCATGAGGCCACTATCAGTATGGAATTCTGGGAGCATGAGCGCTTGAACCGCCCTGATTTGGCGAAGAGAAGCACTCTATGCGGAAACTTCTATGTGGCCGACATTACAGATTGGGATATGATCATGGGGTATGACTTCATGGTGGCAAATGCCATTGGAGCCCTTCTTCATCGCGCAACGCTGGTCCGGGAGGATGATGAATGCCTCACATGGGTGTCCACGGATTATGCATGCGGATCATCCCAATGGAATGCTGAGGAAGACGATCGGATCGTCCGAGCGGTGCAAGTTGTGGGTGCCAAGTTCAGAGGAGACCGCGGAGTTCAGCTCACGGAGTATGGAATGGCGCCACAGGTGTATGACAGGATGATCCAGACGCTGGGAGCCGAAGCGCCCGAGACGGACGTCTTCCCTTCCCGGGATGTTCCACTTTTGCGGAAGTGTAGGAGGCATTGGCATCGAGGAGAATCAGCCTGGCACAGGCATTGGGGTTTGAAGGAGTGGGGGCCCATGTATTGGCATGGCTACCTGGACAATACCAGACGTACGGTGGAGAAGATCGTCGCGGATAGGGCGAAGGGGATCCTGGTCATAACCGGCATAGGATCCACCCCATGTCCGCTGGAGGGTCTCAAGTCGACGCTGGACTCCATCACCCTGAACGGGATGTCATTGGGGCCAGAGGAGGAGTTGTTCATCGACGCCAAGGGTGTATCCATGCCCTCCCCGAGTCAAGCATGGGGTACCAAGGCTTTCCTGGTGGATGGGACGCAGGCCCAGCCCACGGTGATGAAGCATTCATCCGTAGGGTGGAGGCGGTGCCCATGAAGGTCATTGTTGAGCCCAAGGAGGGGACGGATCAGCCAATTGATGGCATTGACGTCCTGTCCCACGCCGAGATCGACGACGTCGTCAACTACATGCGGATGGGGATGCACGACCGTGTGGCAGCCAAGAAGAGGCGGGCCATGTTCACATCTCTGCATTGGTGGGATGACAAGATGTTAGTCACCGGCAAGTACGAGAAGGATGAGTTCGTGGTGAGGGTCATGGATCACATCACGGACCAATATGATGGCCCGGCTGGGTCAGACCCGCCGACGTGGGATTGTCCAAGAATGGGGGCCCATAGCGACAAGAACCAGCCCGACGCCGCAAATTTCCGAAGATTATCGGTGGGAAGCATGCCCCAGGACGATGAAGACGGCATATCGGACGAGGAGAAGTCGGATTCTGACGCGGAAGAGGCCTATACCGCAGTGCGGTCGGTTGTATCGATACCGAAGCAAGCGGCTGAAGAGGCCCAGGAGAACCCGAAGGTCGCCGAGCTGAAGGAGAGGCTGATCAATGCCTATCCGGGGCTATTCAGTGGCGTCGCCAACAAGAACCCTCCAGATCGTGGGAGGTTTGGCACAGCGAAGATCAAGCTGAAGCCGAACCCCAAGATCTATGGTCATCGGGAGTACCAACTTCAGGGCGATCGGGCCGAGGCCATGAAGAAGCTGTTGGCCGAGTTCATTGAGCGGGGATGGATCGAACCGTCCGACAGTGAGTGGGCAAGCCCAGCCTTTATCGTGCCCAAGAAGGAGAAGGGCGAGTGGAGGTTGGCGGTGAATTACAGGGGTTTGAACGAGCAAACCGAGCACGACTCGTAGTCGCTTCCCCTGATCGACTCCATCCTCCAAAAACAACAGAAAAAGCGGATCTTCACGGTGTTGGACCTGAAACACGGTTATCACCAGATGCCGCTACACCCGGACTCCAGGCCCTGCACAGCGATGTCGACGCCGCTGGGGCCCATGCAGTGGAAAGTGGTGCCCATGGGCGCCAAGAATGGCAACGCCGCTTTCCAGCGCATGATGGAGGACCTACCCGGTCCAGTCCGGGATTGTGCCGACCCCTTTGTGGATGACATCACCATCGGGTCCGGCACGGAGGACATGACTGAGGACGAGCTCATCGAAGCGCATGAGAAGGATCTGCGCCGAGTGCTCAGCGAGCTGGACAAGCACAACATGGTGTGCAAGCCCACCAAAGCCTCACTCTTCGTGAAGGAAGTGGAGTTCGCAGGTCACGTGGTTGGTCACGGGCAACGCCGTCCCATGCCTGGGAAGCAGGCGTCCCTGCACCACTCGGAGAAGCCCCAGACCATCAGCGAACTCCGGTCCTTCATGGGGTTCTGCAATTACTATTCGGGCTATGTCCGGATGTATGCAGAACTCTCGGGGCCGCTGCACAAGATGCTGCAGGTGGGGAAGTTCGATGGCCGGAAGGGGAGCAAGAAGAAGCTTGCCTGGAGCCCTGAGGCCGAAGATGCGTTCAGCCGCCTGAAGGAGCGACTCCTGGGGCAGCTGGGGCTATTCCTGCTGGACCCGAACAAGGGATTCGTGCTACGGACGGACGACTCGGACTATGCTGTAGGGGCAGTCCTCGAGCAGATCCGGGACGACGGGTCGCACGTACCCGTGGCGTTTTGGAGTCGAATCCTGGCCGACGGCCAACGCCGCTCCTGGACCGCGAGGGAGAAGGAGACGTACGCCATTGTTTGTGCGCTCAGGAAGTGGTCTGGCCACATCGGATTGCAACCGGTGGTGGTTTGCACGGACCATCAGTCCTTGCAGAGCTGGCACAAGGAGCACGTCGACACCCCCTCTGGACCGGCGGCAAGGAGGGCCCGATGGCATGAGACGTTCGCCAAGTTCGACCTCAGCGTCGTATACGTCCCGGGGAGGGACAACACTGTGGCAGATTGCCTCAGTCGATAGGCCTACCCCGCGGGCAAGGCTTGGATGGACATATCCAGCCATGGGGACGCCGGGGAGACAGAGGAGGCCAAGCGCATCATCGAGATGGAGAAGGCCATGGAGCAAGAGGGGGTCAAGTGCTTTGTGGTGATGGCAAACCGTACGGACCTGGCCAAGTTCCGGGGCGCCCGCGTCCAAGCTATTCGAGAGGAAAGCCTCGAGCAATGGATGGTGGCCCCTGTAGAGCTAGTCAGGTCGGTGCTCACAGAGGACTGGTCGGATGACTATGCGGCATCCGATCACTGGAGCAAAGACTGGAATGCCGTGAGCGCCCCGTCGGACGACGAATGGCCCGAGGGCTTGACCGAGGATGGGGATAAGCTATTCCTCAAGGACAAGTTATTGGTCACTGAGAACTGAATGGAGGAGCTCATTGACCACTGCATAACGCCCAGCTCATGCATCCTGGTCGGGACAAGATGCAGCAGGACCTGGAGTGGCGCTTCAAGTTCCAACCAGGGTACTACGCCCTCCTGGACAAGTACTGCAGCGACTGCGCCGTGTGTCGGGCCACGAAGAGCCCCAACCACTCCACGGCTGGCAACCCGGTGTACACGGCTATACCGGAAGCCCCTATGCGGTCCGTGGCCATGGATGTGTCCGCCATGCCTGAGGTCACCGTGGACGGAGAGATCTACAACTGTGTCATCCTGGCGGTGGACAGGCACAGCGGGTACATCCTGGCGGTCCCGGGCAAGAAGTCCAAGAAGAAGAACAAGAAGGACAAGCATGGAGTGGGTCTGCAGGCCAAGACCGTCGCTAATGCCATGATCAGGCATTGGCTGACGATTTTTGATGTCCCAGCTGTTATCTGCAGCGATCGGGGCAGTCAATTTGTGGGGACGTGGTTCAAGACAATGTGCAAGCACATGGGCATTTGGCACGCCAAGACCGTGGCGTACCACAGCCGGTTGAATGGCCGGGCTGAGGTTGCCGGGCGGCAGATGTTCGAAAAGTTCCGCCAGCTGCACATCGACGAACCGGGCCGGAATTGGTATAATTCGCTGTGGGGGGTACTCCAAGCGTATCACAACCTTCTGGGGCCCACTGGACTGTCGCCCCATCGCATCCTGTTCCTACGGGATCGAGTGTCACGCACTCTCCCGTGGTTGAACCATGGCAAAGTGGCCCGGGATGCGAACGCCATGATGGCTGAGGCGGACGACACGGCGGCCAAGGTGAGCAGGGCACTTCAGGAGGAGCATGAGAAGAGGGCCAAGTACTTCAAGCAAGGAAAGGTCCAGAAGTGTGCTCTCCAAGACACCGTATGGGTTGAGCGGCACCACAAGGATGTCCTGTCCAGGCATCGGCAGGCATCATGGTATGTGCCGGGGGTGATCGTGCAGAAGGTCGGGCAGGATGTGTATGCGGTTCGTGTGGGGGATAACAAGATCCTGGACCGCGACCACAGCCAGCTTCGTCCCCGAGCACCAGACCCCAGCGGACGTCCCGTCACCTTCGAGTTCACGGCCGGCGATGTGGACTCGGACGACGAGGGTGAGGACGACGACTTCACCGCCGAGAGGATCCTGGCGGACAAGCCGGACCCGGGGACGCCCTGGAGGGAGGCTTTATAAAGTCCGCTGGAAGGGATTCGACGCATCCAGCGATTGGTGGGAGCCTCCGAGCAGCTTTGTGCCGAGGTACACCACGGTCTGGATGGACTACCTGAAGGAAAAGAACATTTCTTTGGACGTCAAGGACGTGTTGGTCCATTTGGTGGCTGCAGTAGCACTGTAATGGATCCCCTTTGGCATTTTTGTTTGTTTCTGTGCTTGGGAGACGGGTGAGGGCGTTCATCCGGGGATTCTTCGGCCTTGATTGGCCATATACCCCCTTCACTCAATCTCCACATATATATTTCATTGTGGTATACTTATTTAGGTCGACCGACGACGTTTCTCTATCTTTGATCCCCTTGCTCCATGTTGTAGATCAAGAGGAGACTGAATATGGCGTAGGGCACCGATTATCAGTGTCCTCACCCCTCCCTTGGGGCATGGGGGACGCTTACGACGTGTGTGGGGCCTCCATGTGTCCTTGGGACATGGGGGGGGGGGAATGTGGAGCCCATTGGGGTCCTCCTGTCCTCTCTTCAATGACTTCCGAGCGGTGACAACGCTCTGAGAAGGGGGGTGAAGCCGGTTCAAACCCCCGTGGCCATCTTGGGCCCACTTGGGGTGTGTATCTATGTGCCGGCAAGCCGCCATTGGCTGATATCATACTCTCCCATCTACCTGACCTAACCCGATGTGATAGTGTGATAGGTTTGGCCATTCCGGCTATGAGCGGCCATATTCAGTATCGAGGCGCCGCCAGCTGAGATTTATATATCAGAATATCAGGAATCAACAGGGTTTTTCAATCATAATGTTTCCGTAATTTTTCCGCCTTTCGTTCTGATTGTCAAGGTATCGGCGACTGTCAGTTGGCTCGCGATTTTGCGGTAACAGATCGGTTAACTGTTATTTACAGATATTTTGGCGAAAACCCCGATGAAGGGTCAGATTTCATCAGTAAAGGGTTCGTTGCATCCGCAATTTTCATATTATACACTCGCAAAATTAATCTGATTTTTTCAGACTTTGAGAATCGGATTTTCGACTTCAACATCGCCGCACTTGATATGATGAATCTCGAGTGGTCCTACATTTTTCCCCGATCACGAATCAGCCTCCCTTTTGGTATATCCCTCATTTTTCTTGGAGATATAGTCGAAACAAAAGTGATTCGTGAGGCCACTTTGGAGAATCATATCTCCGGCTCACGGCGAGGAATATCAATATCGAGAATCGGGTTGGAATCGCCTCGGTCTCAACTTAATTTAGAAAGCATCAAACGCCCTTGGTGGGTACACATGCCTGGTATAGCAAGGGATAATGGTCAAGAGGGTAGAAAGTGATATATAACTCTTGGGCCGTGCAACCGAATATTTTGATGCGACTTTCGAGTGTACCGCATGAGTGTTGGGGTTGCATAGATACTTTTCTTGGGTTCCTACGTATTTTTAACGTGAAGTTATGTCCATGGAGGGGCATGGCACATCATGGTGGGAGCCCTTTTTTGAGGGTATGTGTTATATGCATGGTATGTGCTTCGATATGCTCACGCCCATGTTATATATCTCTGTTTGTAGGAAGATGTATGGAGCCATACGTGGCAAGGCCTTCGCCCATGTCCCAATGGTGAACTTCATAGTGCTAGACTAAGTATACCGCACATATAGTGCATGTGGGAGGGCTTACGGAGCGACCCACAAGCGCCATTATCAATGTTTTCATTTTCGTGGTGCGTGTTGGGAGGAGGTTCCAAGGTGTCCCCATGCGTCCATGTGGGGATCCAAGTGGGGGGATTGCTTGCAAATGGTCCCAAGCAATTGTGTTTCGAATCATATGTTGATACCATGGGTGAGCGAAGCTATATACTATTGTAATCATCTTGAGTTTGGCATTATGTGCATGTTTTTGACCTCATTTTATGCTCTTTTTTGTGTTTTATGTGCTCAACTGGTCGGCTAACAGTAAAGTGCCTAGAAATCTGTGAACTATGGTATGTTGCTTATATGTTGGCATATGCTTCGGTGTTGTACCTCACCATATGCCGGATCACGTGGTCACTTTGGCGTGGCACACGAGGCCTCACAAAATTAGGTCTCAAATTCATCAGTTGACCTGTGAAGCATGTCATGTACATAACCGGAGGGGTTTCAGAGCCAATGATGGGATATTCTTGGGCATGGACCTTTGGTCTATATCACCCTTGTAAACTACTTTCCGGTTTGACACATGCATGGAGCATTTGGATATTTGCCGTATGCATTTTTGAGTATATAATTGACTTTTGGGCATAATGGTGTGATTTGCCTGATTTTGCCATGTTGTGAGGTCATCTTCATGGGGCAGCTCTCCAAGCCCAATCGACTCCAAGTCCAACAAAGGTTATGTCAGGGTAGGGCATGGTCCTGAGTGCCACTCTAGGCCATGATACGCCACCTCCCCTATTGGGCTAGGATTTGGCGGCTTGGGACTGAACACATTTTTGGGGTTTGTGTAGTGACCTTTGACACATGGCATTTAGCCATCCTTTTTGACTGGGTTCAGGGCATCATGTTGGTGAGTCAGGAGAAGGTCTTGAGTCCAGGGAATGAGGGGTCTAGGGCTGTGATTGTGTATGTTTCCATCTTTCCCCAACTTTGCTTTATTTGTGTTCATATGCCAATTTCAGGGGTTTCCTCTTTGGTGCAATTCTTGTACATGCCCGCCACCGTGGGACGACCGGTGTGCTGAACGGAAGCCCGCAGCGTGGATTGGATTGTGGATTGGGTTATTGCTGTATTTGTGGGATCTGGTTGCTGTTCAGGGTTGAAGGAGGATTTTATTTTCTATATTGTTGGATTTTGGACCCTGGACTTTGAGAAATGCAATCGCTGATCAGGAGCAAGTCAGCAGGGGTGACAGGAGGAAGGGGCACAGCAGGGGCCGGTCCTGGTAGGGACCTTCTTTACATCACTGGAATTGCTGATTATTTGTTTCAAATGCCGTTTGGTCAAGGCGCAGCAATCACAGATTGAAGGAGACTCGCCAGCAACCATCTGTACAACAATTTTCCCATTGGGCGCAGTACGTTCCCCTGGGAAATTCAGTTTTCAGAAAATGCAACCAAGTATTTTGCCGGGTTCAAGATGACCTGTGTGCTTGTGTGGTGCAGCTAGTCTTAACATCATGGTCCCAGCCTTTGATTCCGGCATTCTCGAAAACGCCTTTCTTCGTGCTTTTGCAGCCGCTTGGACCAACCAAAGTTTGCAGCTGGATTCAGCCTGATCCTGTTGAGCAGCCCCCTTCTGCTGACTGACAAGCCACGTGGCTCTCACAACAACGAAAGCTTTTCCATGTGTGTGGTAAATTGCAGCATGCCAGAGAGCAGCCTCCAAATTGAGCCCATCCTGCAGGGGTGCAACATTCCTGCACAGTTCATGGTGACAGTTCATGGTGAGACAAATACTGCCAGTTCTGGAAAAGAAATTGCACATTGTCATTCAGGCAGTTGTGTGCCCAGTGACATGCGGTGCTGCAGCAGAGGATGGGTGAAATGTGTTTTGAGGGCATGGGGGCAGTTACAAAGGGGGTTTCAGGTGTTGGCACTGGGTGAAATGTGTTTTGAGGGCATGGGGGCCGTTGCAAAGTGGGTTTCAGGTGTTGGCACTGGGTGAAATGTGTTTTGAGGGCATGGAAGCAGTTGAAAGGGGGTTTGAGGTGTTTGCACTGGGTGAAATGTGTTTTGAGGGCATGGGGGCAGTTGCAAAGGGGCTTGAGGTGTTGGCACTGGGTGAAGTGTGTTTTGAGGGCATGGGGGAAGTTGCAAGGGGGGCTTCACGTGTTGGCGCCGCGTGAAATGTGTTTTGAGGGAATGGGAGCAGTTGAAAAGGGGGCTTGAGGTGTTGTCACTAGGTGAAATGTGTTTTGCGGGCATGGGGTCAGTTGCAAAGGGGGTTTCAGGTGTTGGCACTCGGTGAAATGTGTTTTGAGGGCATGGGGGCAGTTGGAAAGGGGGCTTCAGGTGTTGGCACTTGGTGAAATGTGCTTTGAGGGCATGAGGGCAGTTGAAAAGGGGGTTTGAGGTGTTGACACTGGGTGAAATGTGTTTTGAGAGCATGGGGGCAGTTGCAAAGGGGGTTTGAGGTGTTGGCACTGGGTGAAATGTGTTTTGAGGGCATGGGAGCAGTTGAAAAGGGGGTTTGAGGTGTTGGCACTGGTTGAAATGTGTTTTGAGGGCATGGGGGCAGTTGCAAAGGGGGTTTGAGATGTTGGCACTGGGTGAAATGTGTTTTCAGGGCATGGGGTAGTTGAAAAGGGGGTTTGAGGTGTTGGCACTGGGTGAAATATGTTTCGAGGGCATGGGGGCAGTTGCAAAGGGGCTTGAGGTGTTGGCACTGGTTGAAATGTGTTTTGAGGGCATGGGGGCAGTTGCAAAGGGGGTTTGAGATGTTGGCACTGGGTGAAATGTGTTTTGACGGCATGGGGGCAGTTGAAAAGGGGGTTTGAGGTGTTGGCACTGGGTGAAGTGTCTTTTGAGGGCATCGGGGCAGTTGCAAAGGAGGTTTCACGTGTTCGCGCCGGGTGAAATGTGTTTTGAGGGCCTGGGGGCAGTTGAAAAGGGGGTTTGAGGTGTTGGCGCCGGGTGAAATATGTTTCGAGGGCATGGGGGCAGTTGCAAAGGAGGTTTGAGGTGTTGTCACTGGGTGAAATGTGTTTTGAGGGCATGGGGGCAGTTGAAAAGGGGGTTTGGGGTGTTGGCACTGGGTGAAATGTGTTTTGAGAGCATGGGGGCAGTTGCAAAGGGGAATTCAAGTGTTGGCACTGGGTGAAATGTGTTTTGAGGGCATGGGAGCAGTTGAAAAGGGGGTTTGAGGTGTTGGCACTGGTTGAAATGTGTTTTGAGGGCATGGGGGCAGTTGCAAAGGGGGTTTGAGATGTTGGCACTGGGTGAAATGTGTTTCGAGGGCATGGGGGCAGTTGGAAAGGGAGTTTGAGGTGTTTACACTGGGTGAAACATGTTTTGAGGGAATGGGAGCAGTTGAAAAGGGGGTTTGAGGTGTTGGCACTGGGTGAAATATGTTTTGAGGGCATGGGGGCAGTTGAAAAGGGGGTTTCAGGTGTTGACGCCGGGTGAAATATGTTTTGAGGGCATGGGAACAGTTGGAAAGGGGGTTTGAGGTGCTGGCACTGGGTGAAATGTGTTTTGAGGGCATGAGGGCAGTTGAAAAGGGGGCTTGAGGTGTTGGCACTGGGTGAAAAACTTTCCCAGGGCATGGGGGCAGTTGAAAAGGGGGTTTGAGGTGTTGGCACTGGGTGAAATGTGTTTTGAGAGCACCGGGGCAGTTGCAAAGGGGGTTTGAGGTGTTGGCACTGCGTGAAACATGTTTTCAGGGCATGGGAGCAGTTGAAAAGGGGGTTTGAGGTGTTGTCACTAGGTGAAACATGTTTTGCGGGCATGGGGTCAGTTGCAAAGGGGGTTTGAGGTGTTGGCAGTGGGTGAAATGTGTTTTGAGGGCATGGGGGCAGTTGAAAAGGGGGTTTGAGGTGTTGGCACTGGGTGAAATGTGTTTTGAGGGCATGGGGGCAGTTGCAAAGGGGGTTTCAGGTGTTGGCGCCGGATGAAATATGTTTCGGGGGCATGGGGGCAGTTGGAAAGGGGGTTTGAGGTGTTGGCACTGGGTGAAATGTGTTTTGAGAGCATGGGGGCAGTTGCAGAGGGGGTTTGAGGTGTTGGCACTGGGTGAAATGTGTTTTGAGGGCATGGGAGCAGTTGAAAAGGGGGTTTGAGGTGTTGTCACTAGGTGAAATGTGTTTTACGGGCATGGGGGCAGTTGGAAAGGGGGTTTGAGGTGTTGGCACTGGGTGAAATGTGTTTTGAGGGAGTGGGGGCAGTTGCAAAGGGGGTTTCAGCTGTTGGCACTGGGTGCCATGTGTTTGGAGGGCATGGGGGCGGTTGCAAAGGGGGTTACACGTGTTGGCACTGGGTGAAATGTGTTCTCAGGGCATGGGGGCAGTTGAAAAGGGGGTTTGAGGTGTTGGCACTGGGTGAAATGTGTTTTGAGGGCATGGGGGCAGGTGAAAAGGGGGTTTCACGTGTTGGCGCTGGGTGAAATGTGTTTTGCCGGCATGGTGGCAGATGAAAAGGGGGTTTGAGGTGTTGGCACTGGGTGAAATCTGTCTTCGGGGCATGGGGGCAGTTAAAAGGGGGGTTTGAGGTGTTGGCACTGGGTGAAATGTGTTTTGAGGGCATGGGGGCAGTTGCAAAGGGGGTTTCACGTGTTGGCGCCGGGTGAAATGTGTTTTGAGGGCATGGGGGCAGTTGCAAAGGGGGTTTCACGTGTTGGCGCCGGGTGAAATGTGTTTTGAGGGCATGGGGGCAGTTGCAAAGGGGGTTTGAGGGGTTGGCACTGGGTGAAATATGTTTTGAGGGCATGGGGGCAGTTGCAAAGGGGGTTTCACGTGTTGGCGCCGGGTGAAGTGTGTTTTGAGGGCATGGGGGCAGTTGAAAAGGGGGTTTGAGGTGTTGGCACTGGGTGAAATGTGTGTTGAGAGCATGGAGGCAGTTGAAAAGGGGGTTCCACGTGTTGGCACTGGGTGAAATGTGTTTTGAGGGCATGGGGGCAGTTGCAAAGGGGGTTTGAGGGGTTGGCACTGGGTGAAATATGTTTTGAGGGCATGGGGGCAAGTGCAAAGGGGGTTTCACGTGTTGGCACTGGGTGAAATGTGTTTTGACGGCATGGGGGCAGTTGCAAAGGGGGTTTGAGGGGTTGGTACTGGGTGAAATGTGTTTTGAGGGCATGGAGGCAGTTGAAAAGGGGGTTCCACGTGTTGGCACTGGGTGAAATATGTTTTGAGGGCATGGGGGCAGTTGAAAAGGGGGTTTCAGGTGTTGGCACTGGGTGAAATGTGTTTTGAGGGCATGGGGGCAGTTGAAAAGGGTCTTTCACGTGTTGGCACTGGGTTAAATGTGTTTTGAGGGCATGGGGGCAGTTGAAAAGGGGGTTCGAGGTGCTGGCACTGGGTGAAATGTGTTTTGAGAGCTTGGGGGCAGGTGAAAAGGGGGTTTCACGTGGTGGCGCCGGGTGAAATGTGTTTTGAGGGCATGCGGGCAGTTGCAAAGGGGGTTTCACGTGTTGGCACTGGGTGAAATGTGTTTTGGAGGCCATGGGGGCAGGTGAAAAGGGGGTTCGAGGTGTTGGCACTGGGTGAAATGTGTTTTGAGGGCATGGGAGCAGGTGAAAAGGGGGTTTCACGTGTTGGCGCTGGGTGAAATGTGTTTTGCCGGCATGGGGGCAGATGAAAAGGGGGTTTGAGGTGTTGGCACTGGGTGAAATCTGTCTTCGGGGCATGGGGGCAGTTAAAAAGGGGGTTTGAGGTGTTGGCACTGCGTGAAATGTGTTTTGAGGGCATGGGGGCAGTTGCAAAGGGGGTTTCACGTGTTGGTGCCGGGTGAAATGTGTTTTGAGGGCATGGGGGCAGTTGCAAAGGGGGTTTCACGTGTTGGCGCCGGGTGAAATGTGTTTTGAGGGCATGGGGGCAGTTGCAAAGGGGGTTCGAGGGGTTGGCACTGGGTGAAATATGTTTTGAGGGCATGGGGGCAGTTGCAAAGGGGGTTTCACGTGTTGGCGCCGGGTGAAGTGTGTTTTGAGGGCATGGGGGCAGTTGAAAAGGGGGTTTGAGGTGTTGGCACTGGGTGAAATGTGTGTTGAGAGCATGGAGGCAGTTGAAAAGGGGGTTCCACGTGTTGGCACTGGGTGAAATGTGTTTTGAGGGCATGGGGGCAGTTGCAAACGGGGTTTTGAGGTGTTGGCACTGGGTGAAATGTGTTTTGAGGGCATGGGGGCAAGTGCAAAGGGGGTTTCACGTGTTGGCACTGGGTGAAATGTGTTTTGACGGCATGGGGGCAGTTGCAAAGGGGGTTTGAGGGGTTGGTACTGGGTGAAATGTGTTTTGAGGGCATGGAGGCAGTTGAAAAGGGGGTTCCACGTGTTGGCACTGGGTGAAATATGTTTTGAGGGCATGGGGGCAGTTGAAAAGGGGGTTTCAGGTGTTGGCACTGGGTGAAATGTGTTTTGAGGGCATGGGGGCAGTTGAAAAGGGTCTTTCACGTGTTGGCACTGGGTTAAATGTGTTTTGAGGGCATGGGGGCAGTTGAAAAGGGAGTTCGAGGTGCTGGCACTGGGTGAAATGTGTTTTGAGAGCTCCGGGGCAGGTGAAAAGGGGGTTTCACGTGGTGGCGCCGGGTGAAATGTGTTTTGAGGGCATGGGGGCAGTTGCAAAGGGGGTTTCACGTGTTGGCACTGGGTGAAATGTGTTTTGGAGGCCATGGAGGCAGGTGAAAAGGGGGTTCGAGGGGTTGGCACTGGGTGAAATGTGTTTTGCGGGCATGAGGGCAGTTGCAAAGGGGGTTTCACGTGTTGGCACTGGGTGAAATGTGTTTTCCCGGCATGGGGGCAGATGAAAAGGGGGTTTGAGGTGTTGGCACTGGGTGAAATGTGTTTTCGGGGCATGGGGGCAGTTGAAAAGGGGGTTTCAGGTGTTGGCACTGGGTGAAATGTGTTTTGAGGGCATGGGGGCAGTTGAAAAGGGGGTTTGAGGTGTTGGCCCTGGGTGAAATGTGTTTTCAGGGCATGGGGGCAGTCGAAAAGGGGCTTCAGGATATGGCACTGGGTGAAGTGTGTTTTGCGGGCATGGGGGCAGTTGCAAAGGGGGTTTCAGGTGTTGGCACTGGGTGAAATGTGTTTTGAGGGCATGGGGGCAGTTGAAAAGGGGGTTTGAGGTGTTGGCACTTGGTGAAATGTGTTTTGAGGGCATGGGGGCAGGTGAAAAGGGGGTTTGAGGTGTTGGCACTGGGTGAAATGTGTTTTGAGGGCATGGGGGCAGTTGGAAAGGGGGTTTGAGGTGTTGGCACCGGGTGAAATGTGTTTTGCCGGCATGGGGGCAGATGAAAAGGGGGTTTGAGGTGTTGGCACTGGGTGAAATGTGTTTTCGGGGCATGGAGGCAGTTGCAAAGGGGGTTTCACGTGTTGGCACTGGGTGAAATGTGTTTTGAGGGCATGGGGGCAGTTGAAAAGGGGGTTTGAGGTGTTGGCACTGGGTGAAATGTGTTTTGAGAGCATGGAGGCAGTTGAAAAGGGGGTTTCACGTGTTGGCACTGGTTGAAATGTGCTTTGAGGGCATGGGGGCAGTTGAAAAGGGAGTTTGAGGTGTTGGCACTGGGTGAAATGTGTTTTGAGGGCATGGGGGCAGGTGAAAAGGGGGTTTGAGGTGTTGACGCCGGGTGAAATATGTTTTGAGGGCATGGGGGCAGTTGAAAAGGGGGTTTCACGTGTTGGCACTGGGTGAAATGTCTTTTGAGGGCATGGGGGCAGGTGAAAAGGGGGTTTCAGGTGTTGGCGCCGGATGAAATGTGTTTTGAGGGCATGGGGGCAGGTGAAAAGGGGGTTTGAGGTGTTGACGCCGGGTGAAATATGTTTTGAGGGCATGGGGGCAGTTGAAAAGGGGGTTTCACGTGTTGGCACTGGGTGAAATGTGTTTTGAGGGCATGGGGGCAGGTGAAAAGGGGGTTCGAGGTGTTGGCACTGGGTGAAATGTGTTTTGAGGGCATGGGGGCAGGTGCAAAGGGGGTTTCACGTGTTGGCACTGGGTGAAATGTGTTTTGGGGCCATGGGGGCAGGTGCAAAGGGGGTTTCACGTGTTGGCACTGGGTGAAATGTGTTTTGCCGGCATGGGGGCAGATGAAAAGGGGGTTTGAGGTGTTGGCACTGGGTGAAATGTGTTCTGAGGGCATGGGGGCAGGTGAAAAGGGGGTTTCAGGTGTTGGCGCCGGCCGAAATGTGCTTTGAGGGCATGGGGGCAGTTGCAAAGGGGAATTCACCTGTTGGCACTTGAGGAAATGTGTTTTCAGGGCATGGGGGCAGGTGAAAAGGGGGTTTGAGGTGTTGGCACTGGGTGAAATGTGTTTTGAGGGCATGGGGGCAGTTGAAAAGGGGGTTTGAGGTGTTGGCACCGGGTGAAATGTGTTTTGCCGGCATGGGGGCAGATGTAAAGGGGGTTTGAGGTGTTGGCACTGGGTGAAATGTGTTATCGGGACATGGAGGCAGTTGCAAAGGGGGTTTGAGGTGTTGGCACTGGGTGAAATGTGTTTTGAGAGCATGGAGGCAGTTGAAAAGGGGGTTTCACGTGTTGGCACTGGTTGAAATGTGTTTTGAGGGCATGGGGGCAGTTGAAAAGGGAGTTTGAGGTGTTGGCACTGGGTGAAATGTGTTTTCAGGGCATGGGGGCAGGTGAAAAGGGGGTTTCAGGTGTTCGCACTGGGTGAAATATGTTTTGAGGGCATGGGGGCAGTTGCAAAGGGGGTTTCACGTGTTGGTGCTGGGTGGAATGTGTTTTGCCGGCATGGGGGCAGATGAAAAGGGCGTTTGAGGTGTTGGCACTGGGTGAAATGTGTTTTGAGGGCATGGGGGCAGTTGAAAAGGGGGTTTGAGGTGTTGGCACTGGGTGAAATGTGTTTTGAGAGCATGGAGGCAGTTGAAAAGGGGGTTTCACGTGTTGGCTCTTGTTGAAATGTGTTTTGAGGGCATGGGGGCAGTTGAAAAGGGAGTTTGAGGTGTTGGCACTGGGTGAAATGTGTTTTGAGGGCATGGGGGCAGGTGAAAAGGGGGTTTGAGGTGTTGACGCCAGGTGAAATATGTTTTGAGGGCATGGGGGCAGTTGAAAAGGGGGTTTCACGTGTTGGCACTGGGTGAAATGTGTTTTGAGGGCATGGGGGCAGGTGAAAAGGGGGTTTCAGGTGTTGGCGCCGGATGAAATGTGTTTTGAGGGCATGGGGGCAGGTGAAAAGGGGGTTTGAGGTGTTGACGCCGGGTGAAATATGTTTTGAGGTCATGGGGGCAGTTGAAAAGGGGGTTTACACGTGTTGGCACTGGGTGAAATGTGTTTTGAGGGCATGGGGGCAGGTGAAAAGGGGGTTCGAGGTGTTGGCACTGGGTGAAATGTGTTTTGAGGGCATGGGGGCAGGTGCAAAGGGGGTTTCACGTGTTGGCACTGGGTGAAATGTGTTTTGCCGGCATGGGGGCAGATGAAAAGGGGGTTTGAGGTGTTGGCACTGGGTGAAATGTGTTTTCGGGGCATGGGGGCAGGTGAAAAGGGGGTTTGAGGTGTTGGCACTGGGTGAAATGTGTTTTCGGGGCATGGGGGCAGTTGAAAAGGGGGTTTGAGGTGTTGGCACTGGGTGAAATGTGTTTTCAGGGCATGGGGGCAGTTGAAAAGGGGCTTCAGGTGTTGGCACTGGGTGAAATGTGCTTTGAGGGCATGGGGGCAGTTGAAAAGGGAGTTTGAGGTGTTGGCACTGGGTGAAATGTGTGTTGAGAGCATGGGGGCAGTTGAAAAGGGGGTTTCACGTGTTGGCACTGGGTGAAATGTGTTTTGAGGGCATGGGGGCAGCTGGAAAGGGGGTTTGAGGTGTTGGCACTGGGTGAAATGTGTTTTGAAAGCATTGGGGCAGTTGAAAAGGGGGTTGGAGGTGTTGGCACTGGGTGAAATATGTTTTGAGGGCATGGGGGCAGTTGCAAAGGGGGTTTCACGTGTTAGTGCCGGGTGAAATGTGTTCTGCCGGCATGGGGTCAGTTGCAAAGGGCGTTTGAGGTGTTGGCACTGGGTGAAATTTGTTTTCAGGGCATGGGGGCAGTTGAAAAGGGGGTTTGAGGTGTTGGCACTGGGTGAAATGTGTTTTGAGGGCATGGGGGCAGTTATAAAGGGGGTTCCACGTGTTGGCACTGGGTGAAATGTGTTTTGAGGGCATGGGGGCAGTTGAAAAGGGGTTTTGAGGTGTTGCCACTGGGTGAAATGTGTTTTGAGAGCATGGAGGCAGTTTTAAAGGGAGTTCCACGTGTTGGCACTGGGGGAAATGTGTTTTGAGGGCATGGGGGCTGGTGAAAAGGGGTTTTCAGACGTTGGCGCCGGGTGAAATGTGTTTTGGGGGCATGGAGGCAGTTAAAAAGGGGGTTTCACCTGTTGGCACTGGGTGAAATGTGTTCTCAGGGCATGGGGGCAGGTGGAAAGGGGGTTTGACGTGTTGGCACTGGGTGAAATGTGTTTTGAGGGCATGGGGGCAGTTGCAAAGGGGGTTTCACATGTTGGCACTGGGTGAAATGTGTTTTGCCGGCATGGGGGTAGTTGAAAAGGGGGTTTGAGGTGTTGGCACTGGGTGAAATGTGTTTTCGGGGCATGGGGGCAGGTGAAAAGGGGGTTTCAGTTGTTGGGACTGGGTGAAATGTGTTTTCAGGGCATGGGGACAGGTGAAAAGGGGGTTTGAGTTGTTGGCACTGGGTGAAATGTGTTTTGCCGGCATGGGGGCAGATGAAAAGGGGGTTCGAGGTGTTGGCACTGGGTGAAATGTGTTTTGAGGGCATGGGGGCAGTTGAAAAGGGGTTTTGAGGTGTTGGCACTGGGTGAAATGTGTTTTCAGGGCATGGGGGCAGGTGAAAAGGGGGTTTCAGGTGTTGGTACTGGGTGAAATGTGTTTTCAGGGCATGGGGGCAGTTGCAAAGGGGGTTTGAGGTGTTGGCACTGGGTGAAATGTGTTTTGCCGGCATGGGGGCAGATGAAAAGGGGGTTCGAGGTGTTGGCACTGTCCGGAATGTGTTTTGAGGGCACGGGGGCAGTTGGAAAGGGGGTTTGAGGTGTTGGCACTGGGTGAAATGTGTTTTGAGTGCATGGGGGCAGTTGAAAAGGGGGTTTGAGGTGTTGGTACTGGGTGAAATGTGTGTTGAGAGCATGGAGGCAGTTGAAAAGGGGGTTTCACGTGTTGGCACTGGGTGAAATGTGTTTTGAGGGCATGGGGGTAGATGAAAAGGGGGTTCGAGGTGTTGGCACTGGGTGAAATGTGTTTTCGGGGCATGGGGGCAGGTCAAAAGGGGGTTTGAGGTGTTGGCACTGGGTGAAATGTGTTTTGAGGGCATGGGGGCAGTTGCAAAGGGGGTTTCACGTGTTGGCACCGGGTGAAATGTGTTTTGCCGGCATGGGGGCAGATGAAAAGGGGGTTTGAGGTGTTGGCACTGGGTGAAATGTGTTTTTGGGGCATGGGGGCAGGTGAAAAGGGGGTTTCAGGTGTTGGCACTGGGTGAAATGTGTTTTGAGGGCATGGGGGCAGTTGAAAAGCAGGTTTGAGGTGTTGGCCCTAGGTGAAAGGTTTTTTCAGGGCATGGGGGCAGTTGACAAGGGGCTTTAGGTGTTGGCACTGGGTAAATTGTGTTTTGCGGGCATGGGGTCAGTTGCAAAGGAAGTTTGAGGTGTTGGCACTGGGTGAAATGTGTTTTGAGGGCATTGGGGCAGGTGAAAAGGGGGTTTGAGGTGTTGGCACTGGGTGAAATGTGTTTTGAGGGCATGGGGGCAGTTGCAAAGGGGGTTTCACGTGTTGGTGCAGGGTCAAATGTGTTTTCAGGGCATGGGGGCAGGTGAAAAGGGGGTTTGAGGTGTTGGCACTGGGTGAAATGTGTTTTCGGGGCATGGCGGCAGGTGTAAAGGGGGTTTCAGGTGTTGGCACTGGGTGAAATATGTTTTTAGGGCATGGGGGCAGTTGAAAAGGGGGTTTCACATGTTGGTGCTGGGTGAAATATGTTTTGCCGGCATGGGGGTTGGAGGTGTTGGCACTGGGTGAAATCTGTTCTGAGGGCATGGGGGCAGTTGAAAAGGGGGTTTGAGGTGTTGGCACTGGGTGAAATGTGTTTTGAGGGCATGGGGGCAGTTGCAAAGGTGGTTTGAGGTGTTGGCACTGGGTGAAATGTGTGTTGAGAGCATGGAGGCAGTTGAAAAGGGGGTTTGAGGTGTTGGCACTGGGTGAAATATGTTTTGAGGGCATTGGGGCAGGTGAAAAGGGGGTTTGAGGTGTTGGCACTGGGTGAAATGTGTTTCGAGGGCATGGGGGCAGTTGGAAAGGGGGTTTGAGGTGTTGGCCCTGGGTGAAATATGTTTTGAGGGCATGGGGGCAGATGAAAAGGGCGTTTGAGGTGTTGGCACTGGGTGAAATCTGTTTTGAGGGCATGGGGGCAGTTGCAAAGGGGGTTTGAGGTGTTGGCACTGGGTGAAATGTGTTATGAGGGCATGGGGGCAGTTGAAAAGGGGGTTTGAGGTGTTGGCACTGGGTGAAATCTGTTCTGAGGGCATGGGGGCAGTTGGAAAGGGGGTTTGAGTTGTTGGCACTGGGTGAAATGTGTGTTGAGAGCATGGAGGCAAATGAAAAGGCAGTTTGAGGTGTTGGCACTGGGTGAAATATGTTTTGAGGGCATTGGGGCAGGTGAAAAGGGGGTTGGAGGTGTTGGCACTGGGTGAAATGTGTTTTGAGGGCATGGGGGCAGTTGCAAAGGGCATTTGAGGTGTTGGCACTGAGTGAAATGTGTTTTGAGGGCATGGGGGCAGGTGAAAAGGCGGTTTCACATGTTGGCACTGGGTAAAATGTGTTTTGAGGGCATGGGAGCAGGTGAAAAGGGGGTTGGAGGTATTGGCACTGGGTGAAATGTGTTTTGAGGGCATGGGGGCAGGTGAAAAGGGGGTTTGAGGTGTTGGCACTGGGTCAAATGTGTTTTGAGGGCATGGGGGCAGTTGAGAAGGGGGTTTGAGGTGTTGGCGCCGGGTGAAATGTGTTTTGAGGCTATGGGGGCAGTTGAAAAGGGGGTTTCACGTGTTGGCACTGGGTGAAATGTATTTTCAGGGCATGGGGGCAGGTGAAAAGGGGGTTTGAGGTGTTGGCACTGGGTGAAATGTGTTTTGAGGGCATGGGGGCAGTTGCAAAGGGTGTTTCACGTGTTGGCACTGGTTGAAATGTGTTTTCAGCGCATGGGGGCAGGTGAAAAGGGGGTTTGAGTTGTTGGCACTGGGTGAAATGTGTTTTGAGGGCATGGGGGCAGTTGCAAAGGGGGTTTCACGTGTTGGCACTGGGTGAAATGTGTTTTCAGCGCATGGGGGCAGGTGAAAAGGGGGTTTGGGGTGTTGGCACTGGGTGAAATGTGTTTTGAGGGCATGGGGGCAGGTGAAAAGGGGGTTTCAGGTGTTGGCGCCGGGTGAAATGTGTTTTGAGGGCATGGGGGCAGTTGAAAAGGGGGTTTCACGTGTTGGTGCTGGGTGAAATGTGTTTTCAGGGCATGGGGGCAGTAGAAAAGGGGGTTTGAGGTGTTGGCACTGGGTGAAATGTGTTTTGAGGGCATGGGGGCAGTTGAAAAGGGGCGTTTGAGGTGTGGGCCCTAGGTGAAAATTTTTTTCAGGGCATGGGGGCAGTTGACAAGGGGCTTTAGGTGTTGGCACTGGGTAAAGTGTGTTTTGCGGGCATGGGGTCAGTTGCAAAGGGAGTTTGAGGTATTGGCACTGGGTGAAATGTGTTTTCAGGGCATGAAGGCAGTTAAAAAGGGGGCTTGAGGTGTTGGCACTGGGTGAAATGTGTGTTGAGAGCATGGGGGCAGTTTAAAAGGGGGCTTCACCTGTTGGCACTGGGTGAAATGAGTTTTGAGGGCATGGGGGCAGGTGAAAAGGGGGTTTCAGGTGTTGGCGCCGGGTGAAATGTGTTTTGAGGGCACGGGGGCAGTTGCAAAGGGGGTTTGAGGTGTTGGCACTGGGTGAAATGTGTTTCCAGGGCATGGGGGCAGGTGAAAAAGGGGGTTTGAGGTGTTGGCACTGGGTGAAACGTGTTTTCGGGGCATGGTGGCAGGTGAAAAGGGGGTTTCACATGTTGGTGCTGGGTGAAATGTGTTTTGCCGGCATGGGGGCAGATGAAAAGGGCCTTTGAGGTGTTGGCTCTGGTTGAAATGTGTTCTGAGGGCATGGGGGCAGTTGAAAAGGGGGTTTGAGGTGTTGGCACTGGGTGAAATGTGTGTTGAGAGCATGGAGGCAGTTGAAAAGGGGGTTTGAGGTGTTGGCACTGGGTGAAATATGTTTTGAGGGCATTGGGGCAGGTGAAAAGGGGGTCGGAGGTGTTGGCACTGGGTGAAATGTGTTTTGAGGGCATGGGGGCAGTTGAAAAGGGGGTTTGAGGTGTTGGCACTGGGTGAAATATGTTTTGAGGGCATGGTGGCAGTTGAAAAGGGGGTTTCACATGTTGGTGCTGGGTGAAATATGTTCTACGGGCATGGGGGCAGTTGGAAAGGGCGTTTGAGGTGTTGGCACTGGTTGAAATGTGTATTGAGGGCATGGGGGCAGTTGAAAAGGGGGTTTGAGGTGTTGGCACTGGGTGAAATGTGTTTTGCGGGCATGGGGGCAGTTGAAAAGGGGGTTTGAGGTGTTGGCACTGGGTGAAATGTGTGTTGAGAGCATGGAGGCAGTTGAAAAGGCGGTTTCAGGTGTTGGCACTGGGTGAAATATGTTTTGAGGGCATGGGGGCAGGTGGAAAGGGGGTTTGAGGCGTTGGCGCCGGGTGAAATGTGTTTTGAGGCTATGGGGGCAGTTGAAAAGGGGGTTTCACGTATTGGCACTGGGTGAAATGTGTTTTGAGGGCATGGGGGCAGGTGGAAAGGGGGTTTGAGGTGTTGGCGCCGGGTGAAATGTGTTTTGAGGCTATGGGGGCAGTTGAAAAGGGGGTTTCACGTGTTGGCACTGGGTGAAATGTGTTTTCAGGGCATGGGGGCGGGTGAAAAGGGGGTTTGAGGTGTTGGCACTGGGTGAAATGTGTTTTGAGGGCATGGGGGCAGTTGCAAAGGGGGTTTCACGTGTTGGCACTGGGTGAAATGTGTTTTCAGCGCATGGGGGCAGGTGAAAAGGGGGTTTGAGGTGTTGGCACTGGGTGAAATGTGTTTTGAGGGCATGGGGGCAGGTGAAAAGGGGGTTCCAGGTGTTGGCGCCGGGTGAAATGTGTTTTGAGGGCATGGGGGCAGTTGAAAAGGGGGTTTCACGTGTTGGCACTGGGTGACATGTGTTTTGAGGGCATGGGGGCAGTTGAAAAGGGGGTTTGAGGTGTTGGCCCTAGGTGAAAAGTTTTTTCAGGGCATGGGGGCAGTTGACAAGGGGGTTTAGGTGTTGGCACTGGGTAAAGTGTGTTTTGCGGGCATGGGGTCAGTTGCGAAGGGAGTTTGAGGTGTTGGCACTGGGTGAAATGTGTTTTGAGGGCATGGGGGCAGTTGAAAAGGGGGCTTGAGGTGTTGGCACTGGGTGAAATGTGTGTTGAGAGCATGGGCGCAGTTGAAAAGGGGGTTTCATGTGTTGGCACTGGGTGAAATGAGTTTTGAGGGCATGAGGGCAGGTGAAAAGGGGGTTTCAGGTGTTGGCGCCGGGTGAAATGTGTTTTGAGGGCACGGGGGCAGTTGCAAGGGGGGTGTGAGGTGTTGGCACTGGGTGAAATGTGTTTTCAGGGCATGGGGGCAGGTGAAAAGGGGGTTTGAGGTGTTGGCACTGGGTGAAATGTGTTTTCGGGGCATGGTGGCAGGTGAAAAGGGGGTTTCAGGTGTTGGCACTGGGTGAAATATGTTTTGAGGGCATGGGGGCAATTGAGAAGGGGGTTTCACATGTTGGTGCTCGGTGAAATGTGTTTTGCCGGCATGGGGGCAGATGAAAAGGGCGTTTGAGGTGTTGGCACTGGGTGAAATGTGTTTTGAGGGCATGGGGGCAGTTGAAAAGGGGGCTTGAGGTGTTGGCACTGGGTGAAATGTGTTTTGAGGGCAGGGGGCAGTTGAAAAGGGGGTTTGAGGTGTTGGCACTGGGTGAAATGTGTGTTGAGAGCATGAAGGCAGTTGGAAAGGGGGTTTGAGGTGTTGGCAGTGGGTGAAATATGTTTTGAGGGCATTGGGGCAGGTGAAAAGGGGGTTTGGAGGTGTTGGCACTGGGTGAAATGTGTTTCCAGGGCATGGGGGCAGGTGAAAAGGGGGTTTCACGTGTTGGCACTGGGTGAAATGTGTTTTGAGGGCATTGGGGCAGGTGAAAAGGGGGTCGGAGGTGTTGGCACTGGGTGAAATGTGTTTTGAGGGCATGGGGGCAGTTGAAAAGGGGGTTTGAGGTGTTGGCACTGGGTGAAATATGTTTTGAGGGCATGGGGGCAGTTGAAAAGGGGGTTTCACATGTTGGTGCTGGGTGAAATGTGTTTTGCCGGCATGGGGGCAGATGAAAAGGGCCTTTGAGGTGTTGGCTCTGGGTGAAATGTGTTTTGAGGGCATGTGGGGCAGTTGAAAAGGGGGTTTGAGGTGTTGGCACTGGGTGAAATGTGTGTTGAGAGCATGGAGGCAGTTGAAAAGGGGGTTTAGGTGTTGGCACTGGGTGAAATATGTTTTGGGGGGCTTGGGGCAGGTGAAAAGGGGGTTGGAGGTGTTGGCACTGGGTGAAATGTGTTTTGAGGGCATGGGGGCAGGTGAAAAGGGGCTTGAGGTGTTGGCACTGGGTGAAATGTGTTTTGAGGGCATGGGGGCAGTTGCAAAGGGGGTTTGAGGTGTTGGCACTGGGTGAAATGTGTTTTGAGGGCATGGGGGCAGGTGAAAAGGGGGTTTGAGGTGTTGGCACTGGGTGAAATATGTTCTGAGGGCATGGGGGCAGTTGAAAAGGGGGTTTCACATGTTGGTGCTGGGTGAAATGTGTTTTGCCGGCATGGGGGCAGATGAAAAGGGCGTTTGAGGTGTTGGCACTGGGTGAAATGTGTTTTGAGGGCATGTGGGGCAGTTGAAAAGGGGGTTTGAGGTGTTGGCACTGGGTGAAATGTGTTTTGAGGGCATGGCGGCAGTTGAAAAGGGGGTTTGAGGTGCTGGCACTGGGTGAAATGTGTTTTCAGGGCATGGGGGCAGTTGAAAAGGGGGTTTAGGTGTTGGCACTGGGTGAAATATGTTTTGAGGGCATTGGGGCAGGTGAAAAGGGGGTTGGAGGTGTTGGCACTGGGTGAAATGTGTTTTGAGGGCATGGGGGCAGGTGAAAAGGGGGTTTCACGTGTTGGCACTGGGTGAAATGTGTTTTGAGGGCATGGGGGCAGTTGCAAAGGGGGTTTGAGGTGTTGGCACTGGGTGAAATGTGTTTTGAGGGCATGGGGGCAGTTGCAAAGGGGGTTTCACGTGTTGGCACTGGGTGAAATGTGTTTTGAGGGCATGGGGGCAGGTGAAAAGAGGGTTTGAGGTGTTGGCACTGGGTGAAATGTGTTTTGAGGGCATGGGGGCAGTTGCAAAGGGGGTTTCACGTGTTGGCACTGGGTGAAATGTGTTCCCAGCGCATGGAGGCAGGTGAAAAGGGGGTTTGAGGTGTTGGCACTGGGTGAAATGTGTTTTGAGGGCATGGGGGCAGGTGAAAAGGGGGTTTCAGGTGTTGGCGCCGGGTGAAATGTGTTTTGAGGGCATGGGGGCAGTTGAAAAGGGGGTTTTACGTGTTGGTGCTGGCTGAAATGTGTTTTCGGGGCATGGGGGCAGTAGAAAAGGGGGTTTGAGGTGTTGGCACTGGGTGAAATGTGTTTTGAGGGCATGGGGGCAGTTGCAAAGGGGCCTTCACGTGTTGGCACTGGGTGAAATGTGTTTGCAGGGCATGGGGGCAGGTGAAAAGGGGGTTTGAGGTGTTGGCACAGGGTGAAATGTATTTCGAGGGCATGGGGGCAGTTGCAAAGGGGGATTCACGTGTTGGTGCTGGGTGAAATTTGTTTTGCCGGCGTGGGGGCAGATGAAAAGGGGGTTTGAGGTGTTGGCACTGGGTGAAATGTGTTTTGAGGGCATGAGGCAGTTGCAAAGGGGGTTTCACGTGTTGGCACTGGGTGAAATGTGTTTTCAGGGCATGGCGGCAGTTGGAAAGGGGGTTTGAGGTGTTGGCACTGGGTGAAATGTGTTTTGAGGGCATGGAGGCAGTTGCAAAGGGGGTTTCACGTGTTGGCACTGGGTGAAATGTGTTTTCAGGGCATGGGGGCAGTTGAAAAGGGGGTTTGAGGTGTTGGCACTCGGTGAAATGTGTTTTGAGGGCATGGGGACAGTTGCAAAGGGGGTTTGAGATGTTGGCACTGGGTGAAATGTTTTTTCGGGGCATGGGGGCAGTTGAAAAGGGGGTTTGAGGTGTTGGCACTGGGTGAAATATATTTCGAGGGCATGGGGGCAGTTGCAAAGGGGCTTGAGGTGTTGGCACTGGGTGAAATATGTTTCCAGGGCATGGGGGCAGGTGAAAAGGGGGCTTCAGCTGTTGGCGCCGGGTGAAATGTGTTTTGAGGGCATGGGGGCAGTTGGAAAGGGGGTTCCACATGTAGGCACTGGGTGAAATGTGTTTTCAGGGCATGGGGGCAGTTGAAAAGGGGGTTTGAGGTGTTGGCACTGGGTGAAATGTGATTTGAGGGCATGGGGGCAGTTGCAAAGGGGGTTTCACGTGTTGGCACTGGGTGAAATGTGTTTTCAGGGCATGGGGGCAGGTCAAAAGGGGGTTTGAGGTGTTGGCACTGGGTGAAATGTGTTTTGAGGGCATGGGGGCAGTTGCAAAGGGGGTTTGAGGTGTTGGTGCTGGGTGAAATGTGATTTGCCGGCATGGGGGCAGATGAAAAGGGGGTTTGAGGTGTTGGCACTGGGTGAAATGTGTTTTGAGGGCATGGAGGCAGTTGCAAAGGGGGATTTAGGTGTTGGCACTGGGTGAAATGTGTTTTGAGGGCATGGAGGCAGTTGCAAAGGGGGATTTAGGTGTTGGCACTGGGTGAAATGTGTTTTGAGGGCATGGGGGCAGTTGCAAAGGGGGATTTAGGTGTTGGCACTGGGTGAAATGTGTTTTGAGGGCACGGGGGCAGTTGCAAAGGGGGTTTGAGGTGTTGTCACTAGGTGAAATATGTTTTGCGGGCATGGGGTCAGTTGAAAAGGGGGTTTGAGGTGTTGCCACTGGGTGAAATGTGTTTTGAGGGCATGGGGGCAGTTGCAAAGGGGGTTTGAGGTGTTGGCACTAGGGGAAATGAGTTTTGAGGGAATGGGGTCAGTTGAAAAGGGGGTTTGAGGTGTTGTCACTAGGTGAAATGTGTTTTGAGGGCATGGGGTCAGTTGCAAAGGGGGTTTCAGGTGTTGGCACTGGGTGAAATTTGTTTTGAGGGCATGAGGGCAGTTGAAAAGGGGGTTTGAGGTGTTGGCACCGGGTGAAATGTGTTTTGAGGGCATGGGGCACTTGCAAAGGGGGTTTGAGGTGTTGGCGCTGGGTGAAATATGTTTTCAGGGCATGGGGGCAGTTCAAAAGGGGATTTGAGGTGTTGGCACTGGGTGAAATGTGTTTTGAGGGCATGGGGGCAGTTGGAAAGGGGGTCTGAGGTGTTGGCACTGGGTGAAATGTGTTTTGAGGGCATGGGGGCAGTTGAGAAGGGGGCTTGAGGTGTTGTCACTAGGTGAAATATGTTTTACGGGCATGGGGGCAGTTGGAAAGGGGGTTTGAGGTGTTGGCACTGGGTGAAATGTGTTTTGAGAGCATGGGGGCAGTTGCAAAGGGGGTTTCAGGTGTTGGCACTGGGTGAAATGTGTTTTGAGGGCATGGGGGAAGTCAAAGGGGGAGTTTCACGTGTTGGCGCCGGGTGAAATGTGTTTTGAGGGCATGGGGGCAGTTGGAAAGGGGGTTTGAGGTGTTGCCACTGGGTGAAATGTGTGTTGAGAGCATGGGGGCAGTTGAAAAGGGGGTTTCACGTGTTGCCACTGGGTGAAATGTGTTTTGAGGGCATGGGGGCAGTTGGAAAGGGGGTTTGAGGTGTTGTCACTAGGTGAAATATGTTTTGCGGGCATGGGGTCAGTTGCAAAGGGCGTTTCAGGTGTTGGCACTGGGTGAAATGTGTTATGAGGGCATGGGGGCAGTTGAGAAGGGGGTTTGATGTGTTGGCACTGGGTGAAATATGTTTTGAGGGCATGGGGGCAGTTGAAAAGGGGGTTTGAGGTGTTGACACTGGGTAAAATGTGTTTTGAGGGCATGGGGGCAGTTCAAAAGGGGGTTTGAGGTGTTGGCACTGGGTGAAATGTGTTTTGAGGGCATTGGGGGCAGTTCAAAAGGGGGTTTGAGCCGTTGGCACTGGGTGAAATGTGTTGTGAGGGCATGGGGGCAGTTGAGAAGGGGGTTTGAGGTGTTGTCACTAGGTGAAATATGTTCTACGGGCATGGGGGCAGTTGGAAAGGGGGTTTGAGGTGTTGGCACTGGGTGAAATGTGTTTTGAGAGCATGGGGGCAGTTGCAAAGGAGGTTTCAGGTGTTGGCACTGGGTGAAATGTGTTTTGAGGGCATTGGGGCAGTTGCAAAGGGGGTTACATGTGTTGGCACTGGGTGAAATATGTTTTCAGGGCATGGGGGCAGTTGCAAAGGGGGTTTGAGGTGTTGGCACTGGGTGCAATGTGTCTTGAGGGCATGGGGGCAGTTGCAAAGGGGGTTTCACGTGTTGGCGCTGGGTGAAATGTGTTTTGCCGGCATGGGGGCAGATGAGAAGGGGGTTTGAGGCGTTGGCACTGGGTGAAATGTGTTTTCGGGGCATGGAAGCAGTTGAGAAGGGGGTTTGAGGTGTTGGCACTGGGTGAAATGTGTTTTGAGGGCATGGGGGCAGTTGCAAAGGGGCTTGAGGTGTTGGCACTGGGTGAAATATTTATTCAGGGCATGGGGGAAGTCAAAGGGGGGGTTTCACGTGTTGGCACTGGGTGAAATGTGTTTTGAGGGCATGGGGGCAGTTGAAGGGGGGGTTCGAGGTGTTGTCACTAGGTGAAATATGTTTTGCGGGCATGGGGTCAGTTGCAAAGGGCGTTTCAGGTGTTGGCACTGGGTGAAATGTGTTTTGAGGGCATGGGGGCAGTTCAAAAGGGGGTTTCACGTGTTGGCACCGGGTGAAATGTGTTTTGAGGGCATGGGGGCAGTTGAAAAGGGGGTTTCAGGTGTTGACACCGGGTGAAATGTCTTTTGAGGGCATGGTGGCAGTGGGAAAGGGGGTTTGAGGTCTTGGCACTGGGTGAAATGTGTTTTGAGGGCATGGAGGCAGTTGAAAAGGGGGTTTCAAGTGTTGGCACTGGGTGAAATGTGTTTTAAGGGCATGGGGGCAGTTGAAAAGGGGGTTTGAGGTGTTGGCACTGGGTGAAATGTGTTTTGAGGGCATGAGGGCAGGTGAAAAGGGGGTTTGAGGTGTTGACGCCGGGTGAAATGTTTTTTGAGGGCATGGAGGCAGTTGAAAAGGGGGTTTCACGTGTTGGCACTGGGTGAAATGTGTTTTGAGGGCATGGGGGCAGTTGATAAGAGGGTTTGAGGTGTTGGCACTGGGTGAAATGTGTTTTGAGGGCATGGGGGCAGTTGAAAAGCGGGTTTGAGGTGTTGGCACTGGGTGAAATGTGTTTTGAGCGCATGGGGGCAGTTGAAAAGGGGGTTTGAGGTGTTGTCACTAGGTGAATTATGTTTTACGGGCATGGGGGCAGTTGGAAAGGGGGTTTGAGGTGTTGGCACTGGGTGAAATGTGTTTTCAGGGCATGGGGGCAGTTGCAAAGGGGGTTTCAGGTGTTGGCACTGGGTGAAATGTGTTTTGAGGGCATGGGGGCAGTTGCAAAGGGGGTTACATGTGTTGGCACTGGGTGAAATATGTTTTCAGGTCATGGGGGCAGTTGCAAAGGGGGTTTGAGGTGTTGGCACTGGGTGAAATGTGTTTTGAGGGCATGGGGGCAGTTGCAAAGGGGGTTTCACGTGTTGGCGCTGGGTGAAATGTGTTTTGCCGGCATGGGGGCAGATAAGAAGGGGGTTTGAGGTGTTGGCACTGGATGAAATGTGTTTTGAGGGCATGGGGGCAGTTGAAAAGGGGGTTTGAGGTGTTGGCACTGGGTGAAATGTGTTTTGAGGGCATGGGGGTAGTTGAAAAGGGGGTCTGAGGTGTTGGCACTGGGCGAAATCTGTTTTGAGGGCATGGGGGCAGTTGCAAAGGAGCTTGAGGTGTTGGCACTGGGTGAAATATTTTTTCAGGGCATGGGGGAAGTCGAAGGGGGGGTTTCACGTGTTGGCGCCGGGTGAAATGTGTTTTGAGGGCATGGGGGCAGTTGAAAAGGGGGTTTGAGGTGTTGGCACTGGGTGAAATGTGTGTTGAGAGCATGAGGGCAGTTGAAAAGGGGGTTTGAGGTGTTGGCACTTGGTGAAATGTGTTTTGAGGACATGGGGGCAGTTGAAAAGGGGGTTTGAGGTGTTGACACTGGGTGAAATGTCTTTTGAGGGCATGGTGGCAGCTGGAAAGGGGATTTGAGGTGTTGCAACTGGGTGAAATGTGTTTTGAGGGCATAGAGGCAGTTGAAAAGAAGGTCTCACGTGTTGGCACTGGGTGAAATGTGTTTTGAGGGCATGGGGGCAGTTGAAAAGGAGGTTTGAGGTGTTGGCACTGGGTGAAATGTGTTTTCGGGGCATGGGGGCAGGTGAAAAGGGGGTTTGAGGTGTTGGCACTGGGTAAACTGTGTTTTGGGGGCACGGGGGCAGTTGCCAAGGGGGGTTTACGTGTTGGCACTGGGTGAAATGTGTTTTCAGGGCATGGGGGCAGGTGAAAAAGGGGTTTCAGGTGTTGGCACTGGGTGAAATGTGTTTTGAGGGCATGGGGGCAGTTGGAAAGGGGGTTTGAGGTGTTGGCCCTGGGTGAAATGTGTTTTGAGGGCATGGGGGCAGTTGAAAAGGGGGTTTCAGGTGTTGGCACTGGGTGAAGTGTGTTTTGAAGGCATGGGGTCAGTCGCAAAGGGGGTTTCACCTGTTGGCACTGGGTGAAATGTGTTTTGAGGGCAGGGGGGCAGTTGAAAAGGGGTTTGAGGTGTTGGCACTGGGTGAAATATGTTCTGAGGGCATGGGGGCAGTTGAAAAGGGGGTTTCACGTGTTGGCACTGGGTGAAATGTGTTTTGAGGGCATGGGGGCAGTTGCAAGGGGGGTTTGAGATGTTGGCACTGGGTGAAATGTGTTTTGAGGGCATGGCGGCAGTTGAAAAGGGGGTTTGCGATGTTGGCACTGGGTGACATATGTTTTGAGGGCATGGGGGCAGTTGCAAAGGGGGTTTGAGGTGTTGGCACTGGGTGAAATGTGTTTTCAGGGCATAGGGGCAGTTGAAAAGGGGGTTGAGGTGTTGGCACTGGGTTAAATGTGTTTTGAGGGCATTGAGGCAGTTGCAAAGGGGGTTTCACGTGTTGCAACTGGGTGAAATGTGTTTTGAGGGCATGGGGGCAGTTGCAAAGGGGGTTTGAGGTGTTGGCGCCGGGTGAAATGTGTTTTGAGGGCATGGGGGCAGTTGGAAAGGGGGTTTTTACGTGTTGGCACTGGGTGAAATGTGTTTTCAGGGCAAGGGGGCAGGTGAAAAGGGGGTTTGAGGTGTTGGCACTGGGTGAAATACGTTTTGAGGGCATGGGGGCAGTTGCAAAGGGGGTTTTACGTGTTGGCAATTGGTGAAATGTTTTTTCAGGGCATGGGGGCAGGTGAAAAGGGGGTTTGAGGTGTTGGCACTGGGTGAAATGTGTTTTCAGGGCATGGGGGTAGGTGAAAAGGGGGTTTGAGGTGTTGGCACTGGGTGAAATGTGTTTTGAGGGCATGGGGGCAGTTGCAAAGGGGGTTTCACGTGTTGGCAATGGGTGAAATGTGTTTTCAGGGCATGGGGGCAGTTGAAAAGGGGGTTTGAGGTGTTGGCACTGGGTGAAATGTGTTTTGAGGGCATGGGGGCAGTTGAAAAAGGGGGTTTGAGGTGTTGGCACTGGGTGAAATGTGTTTCGAGGGAATCGGAGCAGTTGAAAACGGGGTGTCCAGGTGTTGTCACTAGGTGAAATATGTTTTGCGGGCATGGGGGCAGTTGCAAAGGGGGTTTCACGTGTTGGCACTGGGTGAAGTGTGTTTTGAGGGCATGGGGGCAGTTGCAAAGGGGGTTTCATGTGTTGGAGCCGGGTGAAATGTGTTTTGAGGGAATGGGAGCAGTTGAAAAGGGGATTTGAGGTGTTGGCACTGCGTGAAATATGTTTTGAGGGCATGGGGGCAGTTGCAAAGGGGCTTGAGGTGTTGGCACAGGGTGAAGTGTGTTTTGAGGGCATGGGGGCAGTTGCAAAGGGGGTTTCACGTGTTGGAGCCGGGTGAAATGTGTTTTGAGGGAATGGGAGCAGTTGAAAAGGGGGTTTGAGGTGTTGTCACTAGGTGAAATATGTTTTGCGGACATGGGGTCAGTTGCAAAGGGGGTTTCAGGTGTTGGCACTGGGTGAAATGTGATTTGAGGGCATGGGGGCAGTTGAAAAGGGGGTTTGAGGTGTTGGCACTGGGTGAAATGTGTTTTGAGGGCATGGGGGCAGTTGCAAAGGGGGTTTGAGGTGTTGGCACTGGGTGAAATGTGTTTTGAGGGCATGGGGGCAGTTGAAAAGGGGGTTTGAGGTGTTGGCACTGGGTGAAATGTGTACTGGGAGCATGGGGGCAGTTGAAAAGGGGGTTTCACGTGTTGGCACTGGGTGAAATGTGGTTTGAGGGCATGGGAGCAGTTGAGAAGGGGGTTTGAGGTGTTGTCACTAGGTGAAATATGTTTTACGGGCATGGGGGCAGTTGGAAGGGGGGTTTGAGGTGTTGGCACTGGGTGAAATATGTTTTACGGGCATGGGGGCAGATGAAAAGGGCGTTTGAGGTGTTGGCACTGGGTGAAATGTGTTTTGAGGGCATGGAGGCAGTTGAAAAGGGGGTTTCACGTGTTGGCACTGGGTGAAATGTGTTTTGAGGGCATGGGGGCAGTTGAAAAGGGGGTTTCACGTGTTGGCACTGGGTGAAATGTGTTTTGAGGGCATGGAGGCATGTGAAAAGGGGGTTTCAGGTGTTGGCGCCGGGTGAATTGTGTTTTGAGGGCATGGGGGCAGTTGAAGAGGGGGTTTCACGTGTTGGCACTGGGTGAAATGTGTTTTGCCGGCATGGGGGCAGATGAAAAAGGGGGTTTGAGGTGTTGGCACCGGGTGAAATGTGTTTTCGGGGCATGGGGGCACTTGAGAAGGGGGTTTGAGGTGTTGGCACTGGGTGAAATGTGTTTTCAGGGCATGGAGGGAATGGATGAAAAAGGGGGTTTCAGGTGTTGGCGCCGGGTGAAATGTGTTTTGAGGGCATGGGGGCAGGTGAAAAGGGGGTTTCACGTGTTGGGAATGGGTAAAATGTGTTTTGAGGGCATGGGGGCAGTTGAAAAGGGGGTTTGAGGTGTTAACACTGGGTGAAATGTGTTTTGAGGGCATTGGGGCAGGTGAAAAGGGGGTTTCAGGTGTTAGCGCCGGGTGCAATGTGTTTTGAGGGCATGGGGGCAGTTGAAAAGGGGGTTTCACGTGTTGGCACTGGGTGAAATGTGTTCTCAGGGCATGGGGGCAGTTGAAAAGGGGGTTTGAGGTGTTGGCACTGGGTGAAATGTGTTTTGAGGGCATGGGGGCAGTTGCAAAGGGGGTTTCACGTGTTGGCACTGGGTGAAATGTGTTTTTCAGGGCATGGGGGCAGGTGGAAAGGGGGTTTGAGGTGTTGGCACTGGGTGAAATGTGTTTTCAGGGCATGGGGGCAGTTGCAAAGGGGGTTTCACGTGTTGGTGCTTGGTGAAATGTGTTTTGCCAGCATGGGGGCAGATGAAAAGGGGGTTTGAGGTGTTGGCACTGGGTGAAATGTGTTTTCGGGGCATGGGGGCAGGTGAAAAGGGGGTTTGAGGTGTTGGCACTGGGTGAAATGTGTTTTGAGGGCATGGGGGCAGTTGCAAAGGGGGTTTGAGGTGTTGGCACTGGGTGAAATGTGTTTCCAGGGCATGGGGGCAGTTGAGAAGGGGGTTTCACGTGTTGGCACTGGGTGAAATGTGTTCTGAGGGCATGGGGGCAGTTGCAAAGGGGGTTTCACGTGTTGGTGCTTGGTGAAATGTGTTTTGCCGGCATGGGGGCAGATGAAAAGGGGGTTTGAGGTGTTGGCACTGGGTGAAATGTGTTCTCGGGGCATGGGGGCAGGTGAAAAGGGGGTTTGAGGTGTTGGCACTGGGTGAAATGTGTTTTGAGGGCATGGGGGCAGTTGCAAAGGGGGTTTGAGGTGTTGGCCCTGGGTGAAATGTGTTTCCAGGGCATCGGGGCAGTTGAAAAGGGGGTTTCACGTGTTGGCACTGGGTGAAATGTGTTTTGAGGGCATGGGGTTAGTTGCAAAAGGGGTTTCACGTGTTGGCACTGGGTGAAATGTGTTTTCAGGGCGTGCAGTCAGTTGGAAAGGGGGTTTGAGGTGTTGGCACTGGGTGAAATGTGTTTTGAGGGCATGGGGGCAGGTGAAAAGGGGGTTTGAGGTGTTGGCACTGGGTGAAATGTGTTTTGAGGGCATGGGGGCAGATGCAAAGGGGATTTGAGGTGTCCGCACTGGGTGAAATGTGTTTTCAGGGCATGGAGGCAGTTGAAAAGGGGGTTTCACGTGTTGGCACTGGGTGAAATGTGTTTTGAGGGCATGGGGGCAGTTGAAAAGGGGGTTTCAGGTGTCAGCACTGGGTGAAATGTGTTTTGAGGGCATGGGGGCAGTTGCAAAGGGGGTTTGAGGTGTTGGCACTGGGTGAAATGTGTTTCCAGGGCATGGGGGCAGTTGAGAAGGGGGTTTCACGTGTTGGCACTGGGTGAAATGTGTCTTGAGGGCATGGGGGCAGTTGCAAAGGGGGTTTCACGTGTTGGTGCTTGGTGAAATGTGTTTTGCCGGCATGGGGGCAGATGAAAAGGGGGTTTGAGGTGTTGGCACTGGGTGAAATGTGTTCTCGAGGCATGGGGGCAGGTGAAAAGGGGGTTTGAGGTGTTGGCACTGGGTGAAATGTGTTTTGAGGGCATGGGGGCAGTTGCAAAGGGGGTTTGAGGTGTTGGCCCTGGGTGAAATGTGTTTCCAGGGCATCGGGGCAGTTGAAAAGGGGGTTTCACGTGTTGGCACTGGGTGAAATGTGTTTTGAGGGCATGGGGGCAGTTGCAAAAGGGGTTTCACGTGTTGGCACTGGGTGAAATGTGTTTTCAGGGCGTGCAGTCAGTTGAAAAGGGGGTTTGAGGTGTTGGCACTGGGTGAAATGTGTTTTGAGGGCATGGGGGCAGGTGAAAAGGGGGTTTGAGGTGTTGGCACTGGGTGAAATGTGTTTTGAGGGCATGGGGGCAGATGCAAAGGGGGTTTGAGGTGTCCGCACTGGGTGAAATGTGTTTTCAGGGCATGGAGGCAGTTGAAAAGGGGGTTTCACGTGTTGGCACTGGGTGAAATGTGTTTTGAGGGCGTGCAGTCAGTTGAAAAGGGGGTTTGAGGTGTTGGCACTGGGTGAAATGTGTTTTGAGGGCATGGGGGCAGGTGAAAAGGGGGTTTGAGGTGTTGGCACTGGGTGAAATGTGTTTTGAGGGCATGGGGGCAGATGCAAAGGGGGTTTGAGGTGTCCGCACTGGGTGAAATGTGTTTTCAGGGCATGGAGGCAGTTGAAAAGGGGGTTTCACGTGTTGGCACTGGGTGAAATGTGTTTTGAGGGCATGGGGGCAGATGCAAAGGGGGTTTGAGGTGTCCGCACTGGGTGAAATGTGTTTTCAGGGCATGGAGGCAGTTGAAAAGGGGGTTTGAGGTGTTGGCACTGGGTGAAATGTGTTTTGAGGGCATGGGGGCAGTTGCAAAGGGGGTTTGAGGTGTTGGCCCTGGGTGAAATGTGTTTCCAGGGCATCGGGGCAGTTGAAAAGGGGGTTTCACGTGTTGGCACTGGGTGAAATGTGTTTTGAGGGCATGGGGGCAGTTGCAAAAGGGGTTTCACGTGTTGGCACTGGGTGAAATGTGTTTTCAGGGCGTGCAGTCAGTTGAAAAGGGGGTTTGAGGTGTTGGCACTGGGTGAAATGTGTTTTGAGGGCATGGGGGCAGGTGAAAAGGGGGTTTGAGGTGTTGGCACTGGGTGAAATGTGTTTTGAGGGCATGGGGGCAGATGCAAAGGGGGTTTGAGGTGTCCGCACTGGGTGAAATGTGTTTTCAGGGCATGGAGGCAGTTGAAAAGGGGGTTTCACGTGTTGGCACTGGGTGAAATGTGTTTTGAGGGCATCGGGGCAGGTGAAAAGGGGGTTTCAGGTGTTGGCGCCGGGTGAAATGTGTTTTTGGGGCATGGGGGGAATTAAAAAGGGGGGTTTCACGTGTTGGCACTGGGTGAAATGTGTTTCCAGGGCATGGGGGCAGGTGAAAAGGGGGTTTGACGTGTTAGCACTGGGTGAAATGTGTTTCGAGGGCATGGCGGCAGTTGCAAAGGGGGTTTCACGTGTTGACACTGGGTGAAATGTGTTTTCAGGGCATGGGGGCAGGTGAAAAGGGGGTTTGAGGTGCTGGCACTGGGTAAAATGTGTTTTGAGGGCATGGGGGCAGTTGCAAAGGGGGTTTCACGTGTTGGCACTTGGTGACATGTGTTTGCAGGGCATGGGGGCAGGTGAAAAGGGGGTTTGAGGTGTTGGCACTGGGTGAAATGTGTTTTGAGGGCATGGGGGCAGTTGCAAAGGGGGTTTGAGGTGTTGGCAATGGGTGAAATGTGTTAGCAGGGCATGGAGGCAGTTGAAAAGGGGTTTGATGTGTTGGCACTGGATGAAATGTGTTTTGAGGGCATTGGGGCAGTTGAAAAGGGGGTTTGAGGTGTTGGCACTGGGTCTAATGTGTTTTGAGGGCATGGGGGCAGGTTGAAAGGGGGTTTCAGGTGTTGGCGCCTGGTGGAATGTGTTTTGAGCGCATGGGGGCAGATGAAAAGGGGGTTTGAGGTGTTGGCACTGGGTGAAATGTGTTTTCGGGGCATGGGGGGAGGTGAAAAGGGGGTTTCAGGTGTTGGCACTGGGTGAAATGTGTTTTGAGGGCATGGGAGCAGTTGAAAAGGGGGTTTGAGGTGTTGGCCCTGGGTGAAATGTGTTTTGAGGGCATTGGGGCAGTTGAAAAGGGGCTTCAGGTGTTGCCACTGGGTGAAGTGTGTTTTGAGGGCACGGAGGCAGTTGCAAAGGGGGTTTGAGGTGTTGGCACTGGGTGAAATGTGTTTTCAGGGCATGGGGGCAGTTGAAAAGGGGGTTTCACGTGTTGGCACTGGGTGAAATGTGTTTTGAGGGCATGGGGGCAGTTGCAAAGGGGGTTTCACGTGTTGGCACTGGGTGAAATGTGTTTTCAGGGCATGGGGGCAGGTGAAAAGGGGGTTTGAGGTGTTGGCACTGGGTGAAATGTGTTTTGAGGGCATGGGGGCAGTTGCAAAGGGGGTTTGAGGTGTCCGCACTGGGTGAAATGTGTTTTCAGGGCATGGAGGCAGTTGAAAAGGGGGTTCCACGTGTTGGCACTGGGTGAAATGTGTTTCGAGGGCATGGGGGCAGTTGCAAAGGGGGTTTCACATGTTTGCACTGGATGAAATGTGTTTTCAGGGCATGGGGGCAGGTGAAAAGGGGGTTTGAGGTGCTGGCACTGGGTGAAATGTGTTTTGAGGGCATGGGGGCAGGTGAAAAGGGGGTTTGAGCCGTTGGCACTGGGTGAAATGTGTTTTGAGGGCATGGGGGCAGTTGGAAAGGGGGTTTGAGGTGTTGGCCCTGGGTGAAATGTGTTTTCAGGGCATTGGGGCAGTTGAAAAGGGGCTTCAGGTGTTGCCACTGGGTGAAGTGTGTTTTGAGGGCACGGAGGCAGTTGCAAAGGGGGTTTGAGGTGTTGGCACTGGGTGAAATGTGTTTTGAGGGCATGGGGGCAGTTGAAAAGGGGGTTTCACGTGTTGGCACTGGGTGAAATGTGTTTTGAGGGCATGGGGGCAGTTGCAAAGGGGGTTCCACGTGTTGGCACTGGGTGAAATGTGTTTTCAGGGCATGGGGGCAGGTGAAAAGGGGGTTTGAGGTGTTGGCACTGGGTGAAATGTGTTTTGAGGGCATGGGGGCAGGTGAAAAGGGGGTTTGAGGTGTTGGCACTGGGTGAAATGTGTTTTGAGGGCATGGGGGCAGTTGCAAAGGGGGTTTGAGGTGTTGGCACTGGGTGAAATGTGTTTTGAGGGCATGGGGGCAGATGCAAAGGGGGTTTGAGGTGTTGGCACTGGGTGAAATGTGTTTTCAGGGCATGGAGGCAGTTGAAAAGGGGGTTTCACGTGTTGGCACTGGGTGAAATGTGTTTTGAGGGCAAGGGGGCAGTTGAAAAGGGGGTTTGAGGTGTTGGCACTGGGTGTAATGTGTTTTGAGGGTATGGGGGCAGGTGAAAAGGGGGTTTGAGGTGTTAGCACTGGGTGAAATGTGTTTCGAGGGCATGGGGGCAGTTGGAAAGGGGGTTTCACGTGTTGGCACTGGGTGAAATATGTTTCCAGGGCATGGGGGCAGGTGAAAAGGGGGTTTGAGGAGTTGGCACTGGGTGAAATGTGTTTAGAGGGCATGGGGGCAGTTGAGAAGGGGGTTTCACGTGTTGGCACTGGATGAAATGTGTTTTGAGGGCATGGGGGCAGGTGAAAAGGGGGTTTGAGGTGCTGGCACTGGGTGAAATGTGTCTTGAGGGCATGGGGGCAGTTGCAAAGGAGGTTTCATGTGTTGGCACTTGGTGAAATGTGTTTGCAGGGCATGGGGGCAGGTGAAAAGGGGGTTTGAGGTGTTGGCACTGGGTGAAATGTGTTTTGTGGGCATGGGGGCAGTTGCAAAGGGGGTTTGAGGTGTTGGCAATGGGTGAAATGTGTTTGCAGGGCATGGAGGCAGTTGAAAAGGGGGTTTGAGGTGTTGGCACTGGGTGAAATGTGTTTTGAGGGCATTGGGGCAGTTGAAAAGGGGGTTTGAGGTGTTGGTACTGGGTGTAATGTGTTTTGAGGGCATGGGGGCAGGTGAAAAGGGGGTTTCAGGTGTTGGCGCTCGGTGAAATGTGTTTCGAGGGCATGGAGGCAGTTGCAAAGGGGGTTTGAGGTGTTGGCACTGGGTGTAATGTGTTTTCAGGGCATGGGGGCAGTGTAAAAGGGGGTTTGAGGTGTTTGCACTGGGTGAAATGTGTTTTGAGGGCATGGGGGCAGTTGCAAAGGGGGTTTCACGTGTTGGTGCTGGGTGAAATGTGTTTTGAGCACATGGGGGCAGGTGAAAAGGGGGTCTCAGGTGTTGGCACTGGATGAAATGTGTTTTGAGGGCATTGGGGCAGCTGAAAAGGGGGTTTGAGGTGTTGGCACTGGGTGTAATGTGTTTTGAGGGCATGGGGGCAGGTGAAAAGGGGGTTTCAGGTGTTGGCGCCGGGTGAAATGTGTTTTGAGGGCATGGGGGCAGTTGAAAAGGGGGTTTCACGTGTTGGCACTGGGTGAAATGTGTTTTCAGGGCATGGGGGCAGGTGAAAAGGGGGTTTGAGGTGTTGGCACTGGGTTAAATGTGTTTTGAGGGCATGGGGGCAGTTGCAAAGGGGGTTTCACGTGTTGGCACTGGGTGAAATGTGTTTTCAGGGCATGGTGGCAGTTGAAAAGGGGGTTTGAGGTGTTCGCACTGGGTGAAATGTGTTTTGGGTGCATGGGGGCAGTTGCAAAGGGGGTTTCACGTGTTGGTGCTGGGTGAAATGTGTTTTGAGCGCATGGGGGCAGATGAAAAGGGGGTTTGAGGTGTTGGCACTGGGTGAAATGTGTTTTCGGGGCATGGGGGCAGGTGAAAAGGGGGTTTCAGGTGTTGGCCCTGGGTGAAATGTGTTTTCAGGGCATTGGGGCAGTTGAAAAGGGGCTTCAGGTGTTGGCACTGGGTGAAGTGTGTTTTGAGGGCATGGAGGCAGTTGCAAAGGGGGTTTGAGGTGTTGGCACTGGGTGAAATGTGTTTCCAGGGCATGGGAGCAGTTGCAAAGGGGGTTTCACGTGTTGGCACTGGGTGAAATGTATTTACAGGGCATGGGGGCAGGTGAAAAGGGGGTTTGAGGTGTTGGCACTGGGTGAAATGTGTTTTGAGGGCATGGGGGCAGGTGAAAAGGGGGTTTGAGGTGTTGGCACTGGGTGAAATGTGTTTTGAGGGCATGGGGGCAGTTGCAAAGGGGGTTTCACGTGTTGGCACTGGGTGAAATGTGTTTTGAGGGCATGGGGGCAGTTGCAAAGGGGGTTTCACGTGTTGGCACTGGGTGAAATGTATTTACAGGGCATGGGGGCAGGTGAAAAGGGGGTTTGAGGTGTTGGCACTGGGTGAAATGTGTTTTGAGGGCATGGGGGCAGGTGAAAAGGGGGTTTGAGGTGTTGGCACTGGGTGAAATGTGTTTTGAGGGCATGGGGGCAGTTGCAAAGGGGGTTTGAGGTGTTGGCACTGGGTGAAATGTGTTTTCAGGGCATGGAGGCAGTTGAAAAGGGGGTTTCACGTGTTGGCACTGGGTGAAATGTGTTTTCAGGGCATGGGGGCAGGTGAAAAGGGGGTTTGAGGTGTTGGTACTGGGTGAAATGTGTTTTGAGGGCATCGGGGCAGTTGCAAAGGGGGTTTCACGTGTTGGCACTGGGTGAAATGAGTTTTCAGGGCATGGGGGCAGGTGAAAAGGGGGTTTGAGGTGCTGGCACTGGGTGAAATGTGTCTTGAGGGCATGGGGGCAGTTGCAAAGGGGGTTTCACGTGTTGGCACTTGGTGAAATGTGTTTGCAGGGCATGGGGGCAGGTGAAAAGGGGGTTTGAGGTGTTGGCACTGGGTGAAATGTGTTTTGTTGGCATGGGGGCAGTTGCAAAGGGGGTTTGAGGTGTTGGCAATGGGTGAAATGTGTTTGCAGGGCATGGAGGCAGTTGAAAAGGGGGTTTGAGGTGTTGGCACTGGGTGAAATGTGTTTTGAGGGCATTGGGGCAGTTGGAAAGGGGGTTTGAGGTGTTGGCACTGGGTGTAATGTGTTTTGAGGGCATGGGGGCAGGTGAAAAGGGGGTTTCAGGTGTTGGCGCTCGGTGAAATGTGTTTCGAGGGCATGGAGGCAGTTGCAAAGGGGGTTTGAGGTGTTGGCACTGGGTGAAATGTGTTTTGAGGGCATGGGGGCAGGTGAAAAGGGGGTTTGAGGTGTTGGCACTGGGTGAAATGTGTTTTGAGGGCATGGGGGCAGTTGCAAAGGGGGTTTGAGGTGTTGGCACTGGGTGAAATGTGTTTTCATGGCATGGAGGCAGTTGAAAAGGGGGTTTCACGTGTTGGCACTGGGTGAAATGTGTTTTGAGGGCATGGGGGCAGTTGAAAAGGGGGTTTGAGGTGTCAGCACTGGGTGAAATGGGTTTTGAGGGCATCGGGGCAGGTGCAAAGGGGGTTTCACGTGTTGGCACTGGGTGAAATGTGTTTTGAGGTCATGGGGGCAGTTGCAAAGGGGGTTTCACGTGTTGGCACTGGGTGAAATGTATTTACAGGGCATGGGGGCAGGTGAAAAGGGGGTTTGAGGTGTTGGCACTGGGTGAAATGTGTTTTGAGGGCATGGGGGCAGGTGAAAAGGGGGTTTGAGGTGTTGGCACTGGGTGAAATGTGTTTTGAAGGCATGGGGGCAGTTGCAAAGGGGGTTTGAGGTGTTGGCACTGGGTGAAATGTGTTTTCAGGGCATGGAGGCAGTTGAAAAGGGGGTTTCACGTGTTGGCACTGGGTGAAATGTGTTTTGAGGGCATGGGGGCAGTTGAAAAGGGGGTTTGAGGTGTCAGCACTGGGTGAAATGTGTTTCGAGGGCATCGGGGCAGGTGAAAAGGGGGTTTCAGGTGTTGGCGCCGGGTGAAATGTGTTTTGGGGGCATGGGGGCAGTTGAAAAGGGGGTTTCACGTTTTGGCACTGGGTGAAATGTGTTTTCAGGGCATGGGGGCAGGTGACAAGGGGGTTTGAGGTGTTGGCACTGGGTGAAATGTGTTTCGAGGTCATGGGGGCAGTTGCAAAGGGGGTTTCACGTGTTGGCACTCGGTGAAATGTGTTTTCAGGGCATGGGGGCAGGTGAAAAGGGGGTTTGAGGTGCTGGCACTGGGTCAAATGTGTTTTGAGGGCATGGGGGCAGTTGCAAAGGAGGTTTCACGTGTTGGCACTTGGTGAAATGTGTTTGCAGGGCATGGGGGCAGGTGAAAAGGGGGTTTGAGGTGTTGGCACTGGGTGAAATGTGTTTTGTGGGCATGGGGGCAGTTGCAAAGGGGGTTTGAGGTGTTGGCAATGGGTAAAATGTGTTTGCAGGGCATGGAGGCAGTTGAAAAGGGCGTTTGAGGTGTTTGCACTGGGTGAAATGTGTTTTGAGGGCATTGGGGCAGTTGAAAAGGGGGTTTGAGGTGTTGGCACTGGGTGTAATGTGTTTTGCGGGCATGGGGGCAGGTGAAAAGGGGGTTTCAGGTGTTGGCGCTCGGTGAAATGTGTTTCGAGGGCATGGAGGCAGTTGCAAAGGGGGTTTGAGGTGTTGGCACTGGGTGAAATGTGTTTTCAGGGCATGGGGGCAGGTGAAAAGGGGGTTTGAGGTGTTGGCACTGGGTGAAATGTGTTTCGAGGGCATGGGGGCAGTTGCAAAGGGGGTTTCACGTGTTGGCACTGGGTGAAGTGTGTTTTCAGGGCATGGGGGCAGTTTAAAAGGGGGTTTGAGGTGTTGGCACTGGGTGAAATGTGTTTTCGGGGCATGGGGGCAGGTGAAAAGGGGGTTTCAGGTGTTGGCACTGGGTGAAGTGTGTTTTCGGGGCATGGGGGCAGGTGAAAAGGGGGTTTCAGGTGTTGGCACTGGGTGAAATGTGTTTTCAGGGCATGGGGGCAGTTGAAAAGGGGGTTTGAGGTGTTGGCCCTGGGTGAAATGTGTTTTCAGGGCATGGGGGCAGTTGAAAAGGGGCTTCAGGTGTTGGCACTGGGTGAAGTGTGTTTTGAGGGCATGGGGTCAGTTGCAAAGGGGGTTTCACGTGTTGGCAACGGGTGAAATGTGTTTTGAGGGCATGGGGGCAGTTGAAAAGGGGGTTTCACGTGTTGGCACTGGGTGAAATGTGTTTTGAGGGCATGAAGGCAGTTTAAAAGGGGGTTTGAGGTGTTGGCACTGGGTGAAATGTGTTTTGAGGGCATGGGGGCAGTTGCAAAGGGGGTTTCACGTGTTGGCACTGGGTGAAATGTGTTTTACGGGCATGGGGGCAGTTGAAAAGGGGGCTTGAGGTGTTGGCACTGGGTGAAATGTGTTTTGAGGGCATGGGGGCAGTTGCAAAGGGGGTTTGAGATGTTGGCACTTGGTGAAATGTGTTTTCAGGGCATGGGGGCAGTTGAAAAGGGGGTTTGAGGTGTTGGCACTGGGTGAAATGTGTGTTGAGAGCATGGGGGCAGTTGCAAAGGGGGTTTCAGGTGTTGGCGCTGGGTGAAATGTGTTTTGCCGGCATGGGGGCAGTTGGAAAGGGCGTTTGAGGTGTTGGCACTGGGTGAAATATGTTTTGAGGGCATGGGGGCAGTTGCAAAGGGGCTGGAAGTGTTGGCACTGGGTGAAATGTGTTTTGAGGGCATGGGGGCAGTTGCGAAGGTTGTTTGAGGTGTTGGCACTGGGTGAAATGTGTGTTGAGAGCATGGGGGCAGTTGAAAAGGGGGTTTCACGTCTTGGCACTGGGTGAAATGTGTTTTGAGGGCATGGGGGCAGTTGAAAAGGGGGTTTCAGGTGTTGGCGCCGGCTGAAATGTGTTTTGAGGGCATGGGGGCAGTTGCAAAGGGGGTTTCACGTGTTGGCACTGGGTGAATTGTGTTTTCACGGCATGGGGGCAGGTGAAAAGGGAGTTTGAGGTGTTGGCAGTGGGTGAAATGTGTTTTGAGAGCATGGGGGCAGTTGCAAAGGGGGTTTCATGTGTTGGTGCGGGGTGAAATGTGTTTTGCCGGCACACCTAGGATTTTATGGGGTCAAAAAATCCAAAAACCAGCTACAGTCAGAAATACTACTTTTTTTGTCAAATTATACCATAACGAGGATATTTTCCGGAGTTAGCCTCCCCCCCCCACCCTCCAAATTGGAAATTTTCCAGCCCCTAGATCGACAATGCAGGCTTGATTCCATCTAAAATCGGCCGTATCCGAGAAATATGACATTCACCACCTAGTTGCGAATAGCAGCTTTTGTATAGCTCAAACCATACATCTTTGTTTTTGGCAAGAAATACGCTTTTTTGGTGATGGCGGCCACAAACACACAATCACTTGCTCCACAACCTTGCAAAACAAGTTTTTCTGAGTCCACCACACTCAAAATAGGGTATGGGGCCCTACAACTGACCACTCATGCCCCCAAAATGCTGTTTTAGGCCAAAAAAATGCCTTTTTTTGGGCAAAAAAGCGGTTTTTTGGTGATGGTGGCTCCGGAACCCTTGATCATTTGCTCCAAAACACTGCAAAACGCGCTTCTTAGAGTCCAGCATCCTCAAAATAGGGTATGGGGCCCTACCTGTGACCACTCAGGCCCCAGAAACACTGTTTTAGGCCAAAAATTGGCTTTTTTTGGCAATTTTTGGCCAAAAAATGCGTTTTTTTGGTGATGGTGGCCCTGAAACCCTTGATTATCTGCTCCATAACCTTACAAAGCGTTTTTTCTTTGAGTCCAGCACCCTGATAATAGGGTATGGGGCCCTACAACTGACCACTCAGGCCCCAAAAACGCGGTTTAAGGCCAAAAAAATGGCATTTTTTGGCCATGTTTGGGCAAAAAATGCGGTTTTTTTTGGTGATGGCGGCTCCGAAACACTCGATAACCTGCTCCAAAAAATTGCATACACGTTCCTTTGACTCCAGCACCCTCAAAATAGGGTGGGGGGCCCTACAACAGCCCACTCAGGCCCCAAAAACACTGTTTTGGGCAAAAAATGGCATTTTTTGGCCATTTTTGGGGCAAAAAATGCGGTTTTTTGGTGATGGCGGCTCCAAAACAATCGATAAGTTGCTCCAGAAACTTGCAAAACACTTTTTGTTGAGTCCAGCACCCTCGAAATAGGGTGGGGAGCCCTACAACTGACCACTCAGGCCCAAAAAAAACACTGTTTTAGGCCAAAAAATGTCTTTTTTTGCTATTTTTTGGCCAAAAATGCGGTTTTTTGGTGATGGCGGCTCCGAAAAACTCGATTACTTCCTCCAAAACCTTGCAAAAGACTATTTGTTGAGTCCAGTGCTCTCAAAATAGGGTGGGGGGCCCTACAACTGACCACTCAGGCCCCAAAAACACTGTTTTAGGCCAAAAAATATTTTTCTTGGCCATTTTTGGGCAAAAAATGCGGTTGTTTGGTGATGGCGGCTCCAAAACACTCGATAACCTGCTCCAAAAACTTGCAAAACACATTTTGTTGAGTCCAGCACCCTCAAAATAGGGTGGGGAGCCCTACAACTGACCACTCAGGCCCCAGAAACACTGTTTTAGGCCAAAAATGGCTTTTTTTTCGCCATTTTGGGGCAAAAAATGCGGTTTTTTTGGTTATGGCGGCTCCGAAAAACTCGATAACCTGCTCCGAAACCTTGCAAAACACGTTTCTCCGAGTCGATCACCCCGAAAATAGGGTGGGGGGCCCTACAACTGCCCACTCAGGCCCCAAAAACACTGTTTCAGGCCAAAAAATGGCTTTTCTTGGCCATTTTTGGGCAAAAAATGGGTTTTTTTGGTGATGGCGGCTCCGAAACACTCAACAACTTGCACCAAAACCTGGCGAAACACATTTATGTGAGTTCAGCACCCTCAAAATAGGGTGGGGGGCCCTACATTCAACCACTCAGGCCCCACAAACACTGTTTTAGGCCAAAAACTGGCATTTTTTGGCAAATTTTTGGGCTAAAAATGCAGTTTTTTTTCGTCCTGGCGGCTCGGCAACACTTCATAACTTGCTCCAATACCCTGCGGTACATGTTTTTTGAAGCGAGAACACAAATCCAACCTGTACCATTTTTCATGTGTTCACTGGGGCTGCATCTTGTCCTTCCAGGTCTGCACTGAAAATAAACTGACGTCAGGCAACAGGCAACAGACAACAGACAACAGACAATGGACGACGAAGTTCAACAAACTGCAGGCAACAGAAAACCGACAACAGACAACAATCAAAAGACAATGGATGACGATGTTCAACTGACGGCCGGCAACAGAGCGTTAGACAACGGACAACAGACAACAACAGACAACAGATAGAAAGATGTCCTTGAATTATGCCCTAGATATTTTGATGTATTCCTGCAGGTTTTGTAGTTGAAAACCCAAACCAAAGCAGCAAGTAGAGCAAGGACAGGATGTGGATCGAATCAATGATTGGTTTTGGAATCCAGTGTAACACAGAAGGGCTGCAGATAGACAAAGCATTTTTATACACATAGATTCAATCACAAATGGATAATACAAAAGATTTTATAAGAAAATTGGTCTGACTCTTGCCTCAGAGGTTGCATTAGGCACTTCATGTGCACTCTTTTGGGTGAAATGGTGCTGGTTAGGACTGAGGGGCATAGATGTCAGGACCACACAGAAAATGACTTGGCCAAGCAACTGCATTCAGAAACAGTTACAAAGTAGGACCACAATAAGTGGTAGAAACAATTGAGTATAGGGGTCTTGGGGTGGGAGACCACTAGGCTTAACCTCCAAGGCCTAAAGCATGAAATGCCTGTTTTATTTCGGTATATCCTCCATGAAGGAAGGTACCTCCGCTCAGTTGAGTGGTAGGGGTGAACTTCATGGGGGGCTAGGGTCACAACCCTAGTTACTTTGAGAAAGTGTACTTTAGGCAACAAAAGAGAGACAAAAACACTTAAGTTTGTCTTAGCATCAACAAAGGGTTTTAAGGGGGGCTTAGCCTGGATCAAGCCCTCAAAGAAAGACATGGCAGTGACTTTCTCTTACTCCCCCCTGGAGTACTAGTTAGCTAAGCTAGTAGGACCAAGGAAAAAGGCTCAAATATTCCCAAAAATACCTCAGAAAATGCATTAAACTTACCAAAAACATCCTCATCACTTCATAGAAGCCTATCACACTGTAGGTACCCTTGAAAAACAGTGTAATGTACCGTGAATGATGTCCCTTCGATGGGGCATTCCTCAAAAGTCGCCGGCGTGCGACGAAAACGTTTGGAAAAAGTTTGGGGGTAGTGGGGTTTGAACCCAGGACTCCCTCCCTAGAGCACATATGCTTGCCCACTAGGGTACAGTGGAACGCTCTAATGCGGACGGCTATCGCTGTATAAACAGCGTTTTAGTATACGTCCTGACCAGGAGCCAGGGCGGAGCAATACTCCCAATGGAGGACACAAACCGCCAGGAGCTGAATAGAATAGAGAATGTAACGGGCAGGGAATGATTCCTGCGGTTTAGCGGATGGGGATGCGATTTAGCAAGTGAAATCGTTAAAAATCGACGAAACCACGCGAGAAATCGTCATTTTTACACATAACTCAGAGTCGCAGACAAGCGCAAAGGAAGCGGACTCCAAGAAAAGGGTTGCGCAAGCGTAAACGGCTTTTGGAAAAGAAGGTATGAGCCGTAGTTTTTAAAGTTCTAAAGGAAATTTTTGCACAGTTGCATCAAAATTTTTATAAACTTCAGAGTCAAGTATTCAAATTCAGCCCACACCACAGAGGAGGTCAACAACCCATCTCTCAGGTATGTCAGTGTCACCTCACACTCACGCATTGCGTTCGTGTTGGTTGTTTCGTTAAAACGTTAGGGTTGTCAACGCTGTGCTCGTTGGGGGGTCGGGTGTTCTTCTCTCGTGCTCTGCACAGGTAAAAACAGGAATGAAAGGTATGTGATGCGAATGGAGCGCGCAGCGCGCACGTAGGGTTAGAAAATGCGCTGTGCTCGCGATGCATGTGCCTAATCGAGGCATCCACACGCTGTGACGCTTTACCTGTATCCCAAATTCACCCTTGTTTTCTTCTTCACAGGTAAGTAAAGAAAGCGTTTGTTCTTGTGCGGCCGTGGCGTTAAAGTAGGGTTGCTTAAAACGCTTAGGCTTGTTTTTTGTTCGTTTCAATTCGGCATTCACACGATGCATGGTGAGTAAGGTAGGTTAGCCCAGGAGGAGCTCACCTCCTGGTTGAGTCAGTGGTTCAGCCTCCCTTCCCTGCGTGCACATGATGCATTAAAGGGTAGGCCACGCGAATTGCGCACGGTAAACCTTGTTTAGATTACCCAGAGGCTCCTCGGTACGTTCTTTAAGAGAACCTGAGGAGTCTCTTAAAGCTTGCTTGCTTGACAGGGGAGCTGATCCGTCAGCGTGTTTGCGGACAGTGTATTATAGGTCACATCTAGAAGGGTATAATACCTGGAGTGTGGCTTGGTTTCTCCGCCGCAAACACCCCTTCATTTGCCTCTGTTGTACAGGTGGGAGAGGTTAAGGGTGATTGGTGCACGCAGCAGCTGCCTTCGGCGGCTATCATTTTTCTGCCCCAGCAAAACAGGGGCGCTGATCACAAATCAAATCACTGTGCCTCAGCCAGTACTGGCGAGGGCAGTTCGACCTCAACGACATCTGCGCTGTGCACGCAACCACAGCACCCCTTCCCTCCAAGCCCTAGCAGGGGAAACGCGTTGTGGCTTCCCCTGTTAGGCCACAGCTGCTTAGCAGCGCTGTGTTCTCTTGTCCTCTTCACAGGAGGGCCACTAGGGCCTGAGTGACCTTCGACAGCAGCACCCAGTAGCGTGTGTAGGGGTTAGGGTCAGCAGGCCTGGCAGGAGTTGAGTGCAAGTGATGAGTGCTCACCCTGCCTTCGAAGGCCGGTGCTGGCGTTAGTCAGTGTAGTGTAGTGGTGTCTCCTGACCCGCGCGCTTTTCCTCGTGGGCAGGGGAGTGCGTTAGCTTTTGGCCGGTGGCAAAAATGGGCGTTTTGTATGCCCTTAGCACACTTGGCCACCCCTTCCCTCTAGTAGGTAGGGCTTTTGCCGTCTTACCCCAAGGATAGGCGCCAGCACAGAAATTGGGCGCCATAGGAGTGGTAATAGTACCTGATTAGTACCTGATTAGGAGCGAAGCCCGGTCTCCGGGAGCCACGCTGGGGAGAGAAGTGAGACACACACAGACATACGTAGCACACTTAGGGGTATGGTAAACCCTGTAAGGAAGGGTAAAACCCCATGGGTCTGGACCAGTCAGGGGTCCTAACTGTGGGCTCGCTTGTCCCCAAGGAGGGAAGACACACCTTGCCTCATGACACCTTGCTTGTCATTCTCCCCTGGTGTAGTAAGCCACCGTTCTTCGTTGGGTCTCCAAGGTCATTACATTAGGGCAGTACCCATGCAACGCATGGTCAACAAGGCACACACTCGCTGGGTGGCTGCAATCATGATAAGCAGCCACCTGGCTCACGCTGGAAACCATAGGCATGGGTCTGCAGGGCACAGACTGACACAGGGAGATTAGTTTCGCTTCTTACGCTGGGACATAGTCTCAGCACGGGTTAGGAGCTGCCCCTCGTTCTTCTCAACGAGGTAAGTGCGGAAGATGGGGTTGATACTCCCATCTGGTTGTATGAAGGCTGACATAGGCTCCCAGGTCGCCTCAGACAACCCATAGCCATCCAACAGGGTAAGGAATTTCCAGCCCTGTTTATACTCGTGGCGAGCAATACCTGCAACCACGTAGTAACCATCGACTGCCATCTCATCGGCAGTCATCTCTTCGAGTTCGTCTCCCTCCCCTGGACTGGCAGCGTTCTCTAAGTCTATACGTTCAATCTCACTGTCGCTGAGGCGCCACTCATCCCAAGACAAGTCGTCAGGGGAGTGATAGTGCCTCAACTGCTTAGGTGCACACAGCAGTTCACCACCTAGACGTTGACTGCACCTGACATGGATCCTGGATCCATCTATCCTGATGATACGATAGGGTCCAAAGTAAGGGTCCTGTAGGCAGTTACGTGGCCAGGAGGGTAGGCGTGAATGGTGTACCAAAACAAGGTCACCAACCTTGAAGCTGGCAGGTCGCCGTAGGCGGTTCCGTCGGCTCCGTTCACGGTCACAAATGTGCCTCAGGTTAGTACCAGCCTGGTTAGCCAGAGACTGCTTGTGTTCCAGCCAATCTCCCACAGGGCTCCTGAAGTCCTCAGGAAAGAGGGTTTTGAAGAACCAAGCAGGTCGTCCTCCATGGAACAGTTCGTGGGGGGTGAAACCTTTAGAAGAGCTCCGCTGTGAGTTCATGGACAGCACTGCCCAGGGCACTAGGCGTACCCAGTCCTTGGTGCGTTCCTGTTTCATCAGGATTCTTAAGTTTTGCTCCACCACACGGTTCTGTCTCTCACAGAGAGGGTTAGACGTGTGGGTATAGGGCACACCTGTGGTTACCTCCACGTTGAGGGCATTTAGCACTTGTTTGTACCACCCAGTGTCACTGCAGATGCGTACATCTTCATCAGAGTGCACCTGCTTAGGTGCTCCATAGGGTTAGAACCATTGTGCGACCAACATTTTCACAGTCTGCTCACATGTGATTTTCTTATTACAAGGGAACACACGGGTGAAGCGAGATAGACCACAGGTGACCACGAGGCAACTATCACAGCCGCCAAAGCGTGGTAGGCCGTGGATGTAACCCACGTAGAGAAGTGAGTTAGCACAATAGGGTATGGGTAGGCTGGAGATCAGGCCCCTATCCCTACTGTCGCTCTGCTTGCTGGCATGACAGCCACAAGCATCCACAATGGTCTGCATACGCGACCTCAGTTCAGTCAGGGTTAGACTAGAGTAGAAACACTCACGGAAGAAGTCCACTGAGCGATTAGCGCCAGTGTGACCAGAACTGAGATGGGACCACTGTAGGCACCCATCCAGTCGCACCTCAGGCACAACAATTCGGTCCTCGTAGAAGAGGTACTGATTGTTTTTATACCACTGGTGCCCGTCAATGACAGGGGGTTCGAGAGCAGTGCTGAGGGTTTGGAGTATTTCTTCATACTCTGACTGATAGTTGGTTATACTCCAACCCTCCAGGATTCCAGCAGTGCGCATGGACAGGTCAAGCTGGACATCCATACGCTGGAAAGCCTCTTTGGCGAGCGCCTCGAAGCTCTCACCAATAAGCGCATCGAAGTTGTTGCGCGATATATAGTCGGACAGTTCATTCTTAATGCCGGGGATATGATGCACTGTCAGCCTGAACTGGCTCAGGTAAGTCCACCACCGTTTTAGCTTTGCTTTTTCTGGTGGTGGGCCCTTCTGAAAAGACTTCACAGGCTCCTGGTCACACAGCCAGACAATAGGGTTAGATCCCAGGAGTCGGGATTGTGACGATAGCACCAACATACCGGCCAGGAGTTCCTGGTCATAGGTGCTGTAGTTGGAACGCGCTTGGTTCCATTTCCATTTCCAGTGTCCTAATGGTACCAGTCGCCACTCACTGGTAGGATGGTGATGTTTCAACGAACCATCACGGTTCAGTCCAGTAGTACGATAATGGCAGTGGGTTAGTTCAGCGGGGTTAAGCTCCTGCCATTGGTAGATCGTACCTCCCCCCCCGACATCACTGGCATCAGTGATCAGGACTATCTCGCCCTCAGGGCAGGGCACTCCCAGGCAGTTGGAGGAGGCAATCTTCTTCTTCAACTCCTGGAAACACTCTTCCTCTCTGGAGGTCCACCTCCAGGGAGTAGTTTTCTTGATCAGGTCAGTGAGGGGTGCAGAGGAGTAAGTAAAATTGTGGATGTGACGCCGATAGAAATTACAGGCGCCCACAAAACTCCTCACATCGTGTAGACCCTTCGTAGGGTCATCGCGAATCTGCATGTCCTGTAGGGGCTGCATCTTAGACGCGGCTGGTTTCCACCAGCCATACCCCACGTCAAAACCCAAATACCCCATCTCCTCTTTCATAAACTCACATTTTTCGAGTTTGATTCGGAGATGGTTTTCTTGACAGACAATGAAAAATTCACGGAGGAGAAGGACGTGGTCCTCTTTGGTATTAGTACCCAAACTCATGTCGTCGATGTGAGCCTCCATTTCTGCACCCCGAGAAATCAACTCTTGTACTAGAGGCCTGCGCCTCAGTATGTATAAAATTTTGTTCATAAGCTCCTGGAAGAGCGCTGGGGCATTAGCCACGCAGAAAGGCATAACCTTTCACTTGAAAACACGACCCTTAGGGGTTATAAAGGCCAACAGCTCCTGAGCTGCTGCGGTTAGGTCCACCTGCCAGAAACCAGAGCGTTTGTCCATTTTGGTCTTATACCTGCATTTGGCAATACGCTCCAGGGTGTTTTCCATCTCAGGAATACTCCCTGAGTGGTTCTGGGTTTTCTTGTTGACCTCACCATAGTCTACAACAAGACGTAGGGCAGTCGACCCTGGTTTAGCAACAAGGAAACAGGGACTGCAGTGATGGGGATAGTCCCGTGTTTATACTCTTCAACGAGGCCAGCATCAATGCATTCTTGGATCTGACGCTCGTTTTCTTCAACCTGTTTCTGTGGAGCGGGATAGGGACGACGCCTCACTCGCGTCTTTTCAAATTCTGGTTTCAATTTCAGGTCCATCTGGACCAGTTTTTTACAAGAAAGGGGAGGCGGCAAGGCGCCGAACACCTCCTCATAGGTTACCAGCAGTTTCCTCAGACGGGGGTCAAGGTTAAGACTCTCGAGTTTCTGAAGGAAATCCTCCTCAGCATGGAGGTTGCTTTATCCATGTTCTTTCTTTTTCTGCCGATCAGCAGTTTCGTCAGGTACAGTACCATATGGTCACATCGACCCCTCCCAAGGAATGGATGGTACGCCCATCGCCTACTCTTATGGCCACGGTCTTAGTTTTCCTGAAAGTCTTAAGCAGGCGCCGGGCCACTATGGAAGGTGTTGCAGCGGTATCAAGCACCGCTCGAAAAACATGATCCCCGATTTTCACGAGGATCCAGAAAACCAAGTCCTCCTCTTCGGAGCCGCCCCCATATTCCTCATCAGGGAATTTCACATCCACCCCTGCAGCCATGAGGGACTTGGTCATCCAGGCCAAGCGCCTCTCCTTGGAATTATTCCCCTCAGGGGTAGCGTTATCCCCTTCAGGGCGTTTCTTAGGGTCACCTGCGGCAGGAGCGGGTGTAGCAGCGGGAGTGGGTGTAGCAACGGGCGCTGATGAGTGCCTCTGGGGGTTAGGGGGTCCAGTTTTGCCACCCCCCTTGCCAACTCCTTTACCACCTTTATCCCCGTTCGGAGGATTTCTGGCAGGCATCTGGGTCCTCTGGCGCTCCGCCTCCTGACGCTTGAGTTTGTCACTCTCGGGGTTTCTTGATGTGGCATTCGTCCTCGTAGTGACGACGTTTGCCACAGTAACCACAGGTGATGGTACACCTGAAATGGTCCTGAGGGGTCACAGTTTTCCCATCCTTCGTATGCTGCTGACGTTTCATCTGCAGCATACAGCCACTGCGGAGATCGGAGTCAGAGGCATGACAAGGTCCCCCCTTGTCATTGACAGGTCGGCAGTAGAACAGGGGGGTTGTGCCTGCATCAGGTTGAACCTCGTTCATGGCACGTAGGTTGCCCCTCCCTTTACCACCTCCCTGGTTGGTGTTAGTGGTAATTTTATGCCCCTTCCCTTCGCCACGTTCGGGGGTAGGGGTACCACCTCGTCCCAAATGCTTCTTGAGGAATTTCTCCATGTGGGAGTCATTCTCTCTCTCAAGAGCTAGCTCAATCAAGAGATCCACCAGTTCATCGTACGAGTGGGTCCTGCTCTTCCTCTCAGAGGTGGAGCGGCAATCATCCCACGTACGCTGGGGGATCTTACTCATGAGCCACAGGTGGGGCTCAGTGGCTCCGTAGGAGCCCACGTTCATCCTCGAAAATAAGTACTCCAACTCGCACACATACTCAGAAATTCGCGCAGCGGATGGAAACTCAGGGAGCATAGGTAGCTCCTCGATCTGTGTGCGTACGCTGAAGTCAGTCTCATAGACTGGGAATGTTTTCCCAACCTCAGGAGTACCTCTGCCCAGGTAGAACAGGTTTTCACAATCTGTTTAACCTGTTTTTGCAAAAACTTCTTTTTGCATGAGCGTTTTAGCAGTGAACATTTGGTGGCCACATCCACATGGGATTGGCCAGTCAACAAAAGGAACTCTGCAAATTCTTCTGCCCATTCGTGCAGATTTTTGGGGTCGAACTCTGGAAGCCCAGCTGGATGTTCGCCTGGGCAATTGGTCTGCCCGTCTTCCCACCCCCCGGAGTTAGGCCTGAAGGCGACACGCCGGCAAGAGGTGCCAGGGCTGACAGGCGTCTTCTCTCAATCTCTGTGACAGGCACGTCCTGTAGATCAGCCATAGGCACTGTCCTGGCACGGGGGTGAAAGGGGCTGGGGCAGGTGACCTTAGGCAAAAGCCTTGAGACCCTTGATCTCTTGAGATCTTCGGCCAGGGTACTCAGTCCTGGAGAGAGAGAGGGCAACTCTGGTTTGGGTAAGGGTTCTGCAATACCCAGTTTAGCCTTAATGGCCTCCGATAGGGCCGTCACATCTGGATCTTCTGATCCAGAAAGAAGTTTGGCCAACAGCTCGGCCGTCTGATCCAGGGCACCGTAGGTTGGCCTTGGATGATGTTGTTCTTCGACTCGGGTCGGGCCCACTTCGGGAGCCCTTGGGCTTGGACAACATGGTGTTGGATACTCAGGTCTTAGTCGTCTTGGCAGGGATGCTGTGGACGGAGGACCAGAGTGTGCGTAGAACCCTAGGTCTGTACGTGGTCTGGATCCATGTACAGCCAATGGCTCCTCTCCATCTTCCCCACGGATGGATTTGTAGTACTCCTCGCGTAGGATGTAGTCATCCATCTTCTTCTTCAGCTCCTCATACTCCTCAGGTCCTTCAATGGCATTCGAGGATGAAGCTGGACAATTTGATCTGGATATTGAGGCAGCTACACGTCTGTGGAGGTGACTGAAGCTGTCTCCACCGTGTGTTGCTAAGGCCTCGGTGGTAAGGCCTCTATTTTCTTCCGCCCTTCTGCGTTCTGGATCTCCTTGGGACCCAGATGCGCCACTGAGATGATGTGGAGCTCGGTAAGGTGGTTCACTCATTGGGTGGGCCATGCTGCCCATTTGCACTTGGACAGTTCGGATGGGCCAGGTCCTGACGCTTGGCGTGGACATGATGAACTTGTTGTTGAGCTTTTGTGCTGCACTTCTTCTCAGGGTCGGTTCAAAAGGTCACAAGGGACTGTCTCTGCTACCAGAAAGATGTCCTTGAATTATGCCCTAGATATTTTGATGTATTCCTGCAGGTTTTGTAGTTGAAAACCCAAACCAAAGCAGCAAGTAGAGCAAGGACAGGATGTGGATCGAATCAATGATTGGTTTTGGAATCCAGTGTAACACAGAAGGGCTGCAGATAGACAAAGCAGGTTTATACACATAGATTCAATCACAAATGGATAATACAAAGGATTTTATAAGAAAATTGGTCTGACTCTCGCCTCAGAGGTTGCATTAGGCACTTCATGTGCACTCTTTTGGGTGAAATGGTGCTGGTTAGGACTGAGGGGCATAGATGTCAGGACCACACAGAAAATGACTTGGCCAAGCAACTGCATTCAGAAACAGTTACAAAGTAGGACCACAATAAGTGGTAGAAACAATTGAGTATAGGGGTCTTGGGGTGGGAGACCACTAGGCTTAACCTCCAAGGCCTAAAGCATGAAATGCCTGTTTTATTTCGGTATATGCTCAATGAAGGAAGGTACCTCCGCTCAGTTGAGTGGTAGGGGTGAACTTCATGGGGGGCTAGGGTCACAACCCTAGTTACTTTGAGAAAGTATACTTTAGGCAACAAAAGAGAGACAAAAACACTTAAGTTTGTCTCAGCATCAACAAAGGGTTTTAAGGGGGGCTTAGCCTGGATCAAGCCCTCCAAGAAAGACATGGCAGTGACGTTTTCTTACTCAGATAGCAGACAACAGTTGACGACTTCCAACTGACGTTAGGCAACAGACAACAGTCAACAGACAACAGGGCCCTGGACAACACTGGCTGGCATGCGGCAGGCCAACTTGCTGCCATGCAGCGGTCAGTCAGTGATGCGGTTACCATACATAATGAGGCAAAGTGAAGTGAAATGGACGATATCAAGGAGGAGGCACAAGACACAGCCTCATGCGGGAGGCATGGCAGATATGCCGGATTTTGATTTTCTCTGAACCAGATTTTCTGCCACTAGATGGTGCAGTTCAACATTCTCCCCGCACAGGTGTTCTGTTATTTCCTGAGACACACTGCTTGTGCGTCGGTCAACGCACTAAATCTGTTAAGCCCTACTTCGAGAGGGGGCAGCTGTGAAGTAGGAACACGCACAATCTCAGGGAGGGCCCTGAGTAAATACGCATCTGGCATCTGCAGACCTTTGTCGTATTGAAATATTCAGCAAAGCAATCTTACGGATAGACAAAAATCAATGCCAAGTAATATCCAATTCTTACTGTACGAAATCAGGACTGATTTCATAAATGTGTCAAAAGCAATTGCCGATTGCCCATCCCGATTGCTCCCCATTGCATTGGGCGCCCCGCTGTGCACCACTTCGGATTCCTTGCGAGCTGCTTCCAATTCCTTGCGAGCTGCTTCCAATTCCTTGCGAGCTGCCTCGGCAGCTGATGCAGCCGCTTCCTTATCAGCGGCATCCTCGTTCGCCTTCTCCAAATCCGAGGCGCGGGCCTTCGCCTTTAGCAACTCATCGCTGCGTGCCTTGTGCTCCGTCTCCAACCCAATCTGCACCCGCCGAAGCTCTTTGGCCGTCTGCTCGGCCTTCCTCTGTGCGGTGCGGGCTGCCGTCACGTCTGTCTTGGCACGGCTGCGCTCGGCCTTCACGGCAGCGTCTGTGCGGCGTCGGATCTCGCTCTACACGAAGGCCTCATCGAGTTTTGCCGGGGGCTCTGGCCTGGCCCGTAGTGCCCGCGGCTCCACCGGCACTTGAGGGGCACGACATGGTGGCTGAAGCTCGGCATCTACCACCTGGAAAATATAGGGGAGAGAGAAGGATGCAGAGGGGTGCAGAAGGAGGTTGTGCAGGGGCTGGGCAAGAACAACTGCAGCATTTCACACTGACCAATGAGTTCATGTACCACCGGTTTTATTGGAAGAAGCCGGACCCAATCAGAATTCCTACAGTTTTTCCCATCGGTTGAATGCACTAGGGTTCATACAATTTTTGGTAATGCACTCATCACAAATACAGGGGCGTGGAGCTAAATTTTTTCTGAACACAAGTGTATGCATGCATGCAATCGACAAGCACAAACTTATTGTCACGGAGCCATTTGGGGGCATATGTGTACACAATGCACAGCAACACCAAACCGTCTCGGATTCTCTACCGTCTCTGCGTCAACGGAGGCTCTGGTTACCACGACTCAAGAGCAAAGCAAACGAGGCACATGCAAAAGAGCCAAGTGGCCTGAGTGAAAGCTTTCGAAAGAAAAAAGACACTCAGAAAATGAGCAGGGGGTCAGCAATGTCAACAGAACACAATTTGTGTGACAGTACCTCCCGTGGTGCATCAGATGCTGTTGGCAATGGAATTGCTGGGTCTCCGAATGGCAACAATGCGCTACAAAGGACTGTGATGCCTCCTCTTTTCTCCGCCCAATACGGTCCAAGAGACCCTTCCCGGGATGCCTGTAGTCTGCTCAAGTACATGCCTTGGAAGGGGAACTTGTGCAAATCGAAGGTAGCCTGGGCCGTCACCTCACGAACAAGGTCGTCAAGCAACCTTGCCGCAGCGGTTGCAATCGCAGTCCCAACAATTCCCAATGGAACTTGCCTTGGCTCCACTCAAACATGGCTTGTAGATAAGGGTGTTGGGAGGCATCTTCAGTGGTACTGTGCGTGGCTCCCTCAAACCTGCTGCAATCTCACGCTTCAACTGCATCCACAGTTTTTTTGCGGTGCTGCCCTTCGTATGCCAAAGCCTGAAGCGTTGTAGTACAGCACGCATTGACCCTTGATCCCAATCCTTGGTGTCGTTGATTGCTTCAACACCTTTTTCGTTGACCTCGCAAGCCGCCAGAATGTCTTGATAGCAAATCCGAAGGCACCCCCAAGCATCAAATCAAGAAAAAAAATGTAAACCCCAGATTGTCACACGACTAAGAGCACCACGCAATCCGTCGTCGGAGAAAGTAGTGGAGAATCTGTTGTCCATGGTACAGCAAAAGTGACATGGGCAAAGTTTATTGATATTTGCAAGGAGGAGAGCATTGGTGCGTACCGCGGTAGAGTCACCAAGCTGAAAGAGGAATCCGTGAACAACGTAGATGGGGTACATTTGTCGACAAGAAAGGTGCACCTTGATTCATGGCGAGCTGTCGCTTTGTACCTACAATTAGCAAACCGAGACAGATTGCATCTACCTGGTGAAAATCCTCAACCAGAGCAGCCCTTGAGTTTCTTTCCCACTCCTCTAGCGGACCACTTCCAGATCTTTGAGTCGGACCTTGATGTGGGGTACGATTTGTCACATTGTACAAAGGAAGTTGTGGTCAATATGGGCTTACATGGCATAGATCTTTGGTTACAAGACCAACATGCCAAGCACCCGGGCTAGTGCCCGCGGGAATGATACAAGAATTCAGAGCGATATGCAAGAAGCACACCAAAGAGTCGCCGTATGTGCCACCACTAGAGCGTGGGCCGGGCAGCCATCCAAATCGATGGAAGCCGCGATGTTTTGTCATTCGGGATTTGTTGAGAAACCCCGTGTTTTGGCAAGAGGTCTATGAACTACTGCCAAAACAGGCTGATGGGCTGGAGGTTACCTCCGTCACTCCGCAACGTAGGTCCGTTCAGCAGGAGCCACTACAGTTCTACCTACGTGAACTGAGGAGACTTGCCCTACAGTTAATGGCCACGGCACCAAAACGTGTCAAGGCACGAGACCGTGATTACCGGCGATTGGACGAGCTACTCTCGGTATTGCATCTTCTGGAAGAGCAGTTGACGGTGCAATGCCATTATTTCTTGGCTCATTATCAAGCACGCTTGTTAAAGCACGGCAATCTACAGGTTGTTAGCATAATTGTAGACCACGTCCTCCCGTTGCGGCAATACCCAACCTATTATACATTATACCTCTTTTACCTTCTCTACGCTCCCTAGGTGCTGTCAAGCGAAGGTGGTGAACACACTCACCAGGACGTCAAGGGCGTGGTTAGCATGCGGCGGAGTAGACCCCGTTGGAAATGTCCTATCGCATTGCAAGTGCTTCTCGAGGTTTAAGCCTTGAAGCTAGCATTTTGGGCGGAGGCATGGTTGGTGCCCATGAACTGCAACTCGGGCAGAAAGATAATAACTCTACCTAGGTACGTATGCACATGCCACAATATCTTGATCTTTGAACTCATTTGTGCTTGCTTCTGTTTGGTGCAGTGTGTCAATGCATAGGAAGGGTAACAATTTTCAGTGGTTCCTTTGCACGCCGACGGCATGTCTCGTTAGTGAAGATAATACAATCATGCCTATTGCAGAACTCAGAACTCATTTGTGGCTTGCTTCTGTTTGGTGCAGTGTGTCAATGCATGGGAAGGGTAACAATTTTCAGTGGTTCCTTTGCATACCGACGGCATGTCTTCTTAGTGAAGATAATACCATCATGCCTATTGCAGACGCGTGCTTCCTATCAGAGGCAGCACAGTGTCAGAAATACACACTCAGTGACCTCGTAGATCATGTGGACCCGAAACACACAGCGGCCCAGCAAGTTGTTACTATTGGGGCGTTTTGTTACCCCATGGTGGGTCATTTAAGGGAGAAGGACACACCTTACAACCCATATAAACGCAGATTGTATGCGCTCACGTACAAGGGGGATTCCTTTTTGTTTTTTCTGACAGGCAGTGCCAAGGGAGTGTGGCTCTGACCATTACAGCATTTGCAAATCTAATGATGGCGTGTGTGCAAATACAGTTGTTTTGAGCCTTTCTTTGCACCCTCCGGTTCATTTTCTTGAGTAAAGAGCATGCACGGGCACAAATTGTTCATTATCTAGCCTCACCTAGCACTAGTGACCAACTTGAACAACTTCAAATCACACACACGACAGCGATGGCACTTTAATCAACATTTATGTGTTCAAAAGTGCAAATGTACCTGTTTTGGGCCTTTTTTGGCACGCTCCGGGCCCTAACCTTGAGTAAAGAGCATGCAGGGTCACAAATTGTTGCTTGCCAAGCCTCACCTAGCACTAGGGACACATCTCATCAATTTCAAATCACACGAAAGCGCGACCGTGTCACTTTAATCAACATTTGTGTGTTCAAACGTGCAAATATAGCTGTTTGGGGCCTTTTTTGGCACCCTCCAGGCCATAACCTTGAGTAAAGGGCATGCACGGTCACAAATTGTTGCTTGCCAAGCCTCACGTAGCACAGCCGACAAACGTGATCAATTGGAAATCACACGAAAGCACGACCGTATCACTTTAATGAACATTTATGTTTTCAAAAGTGCAAATATAGCTGTTTTGGGCTTTTTTGGCACCCTCCGGATTCTTATCTTGGGTAAAGGGCATGCACGGGCACAAATCATTGCTTGCCAAGCCTCACCCAGCACTAGGGACACATTTGATCAATTTGAAATCACACGAAAGCGCGACCGTATCACTTTAATCAACATTTGTGTGTTCAAAAGTGCAAATATAGCTGTTTGGGGCGTTTTTTGGCACCCTGCAGGCCATAACCTTGAGGAAAGGGCATGCACGGTCACAAATTGTTGCTTGCCAAGCGTCACGTAGCACAGCCGACAAACGTGATCAATTTGGAATCACACGAACGCACGACCGTATCACCCTAATCAACATTTATGTGTTCAAAAGTGCAAATATAGCTGTTTTGGGCGTTTTTTGGCACCCTCCGGATTCTTGTCTTGGGTAAAGGGCATGCACGGGCACAAATCATTGCTTGCCAAGCCTCACCTAGCACTAGGGACACATCTCATCAATTTCAAATCACACGAAAGCGCGACCGTGTCACTTTAATCAACATTTGTGTGTTCAAAAGTGCAAATATAGCTGTTTGGGGCCTTTTTTGGCACCCTCCAGGCCATAACCTTGGGTAAAGGGCATGCACGGTCACAAATTGTTGCTTGCCAAGCCTCACGTAGCACAGGGGACAAACGTGATCAATTTGAAATCACACGAAAGCACGACCGTATCACTTTAATCAACATTTATGTGTTCAAAAGTGCAAATATAGGTGTTTTGGGCGTTCTTTGGCACCCTCCGGATTATTATCTTGGGTAAAGGGCATGCACAGGCGCAAATCATTGCTTGCCAAGCCTCACCCAGCACTAGGGACACATTTCATCAATTTGAAATCACACGAAAGCGCGACCGTATCACTTTAATCAACATTTGTGTGTTCAAAAGTGCAAATATAGCTGTTTGGGGCGTTTTTTGGCACCCTCCAGGCCATAACCTTGAGTAAAGGGCATGCACGGTCACAAATTGTTGCTTGCCAAGCCTCACATAGCACAGCCGACAAACGTGATCAATTTGAAATCACACGAAAGCACGACCGTATCACTTTAATCAACATTCATGTGTTCAAAAGTGCAAATATAGCTGTATTCGGTGTTTTTTGGCACCCTCCGGATCATTGTCTTGGGTAAACGGCATGCACGGGCACAAATCATTGCTTGCCAAGCCTCACCTAGCACTACGGACACATTTCATCAATTTGAAATCACACGAAAGCGCGACCGTATAACTTCAATCAACATTATTGTGTTCAAAAGTGCAAATATAGCTGTTTGGGGCCTTTTTTGGCGTCCTCCAGGCCATAACCTTGAGTAAAGGGCATGCACGGTCACAAATTGTTGCTTGCCAAGCCTCACGTAGCACAGGGGACAAACGTGATCAATTTGAAATCACACAAAAGCACGACCGTATCACTTTAATCAAAATTTCTGTGTTCAAAAGTGCAAATATAGCTGTTTTGGGCGTTTTTTCGCACCCTCCGGATTCTTGTCTTGGGTAAAGGGCATGCACAGGCACAAATCATTGCTTGCCAAGCCTCACCCAGCACTAGGCACACATTTCATCAATTTGAAATCACACGAAAGCGCGACCGTATCACTTTAATCAACATTTGTGTGTTCAAAAGTGCAAATATAGCTGATTGGGGCCTTTTTTGGCACCCTCCGTGCCATAAACTTGAGTACAGGGCATGCACGGTCACAAATTGTAGCTTGCCAAGCGTCACGTAGCACAGGGGACAAACGTGATCAATTTCAAATCACACGAAAGCACGACCGTATCACTTTAATCAACATTTATGTGTTCAAAAGTGCAAATATAGCTGTTTTGGGCGTTTTTGGGCACCCTCAGGATAATTATCTTGGGTAAAGGGCATGCACGGGCACAAATCATTGCTTGCCAAGCCTCACATAGCACAGCCGACAAACGTGATCAATTTGAAATCACATGAAAGCACGGCCGTATCACTTTAATCAACATTTATGTGTTCAAAAGTGCAAATATAGCTGTTTTGGGCGTTTTTAGGCACCCTTCGGACTATTATCTTGGGTAAAGGGCAGGCACGGGCACAAATCATTGCTTGCCCAGCCTCACAGGGCACTAGGGACAAACTTGATCAATTTGAAATCTCGTGACACGACAAGGACATCATCGAAATGACGGTTTATGGCCCGAAAGTGGTAAAAATGGGCAAAAATGCTCGTATTTTGGTTTTATCTGGACATCCGGTAATGCAATGGACGTGATTTAAATACAGCAACTAGATAATGTCGTATTTTACCGATTGCGCTATCTAAATCGGGGCAGATGCGCACAGATTTGGCACAAATCACCCAAACCTTGGCAAAATTGGATCGCGGCGGGCCGTAAATCGCGATCGCGGCAGTTTTTGGACGGTTCAGTTACGGGATTCCGGTACCCCATAAAATCCTAGGTGATGGGGGCAGATGAAAAGGGGGTTTGAGGTGTTAGCACTGGGTGAAATGTGTTTTTGGGGCATGGGGGCAGTTGAAAAGGGGGTTTGAGGTGTTGGCACTGGGTGAAATGTGTTTTGAGGGCATGGGGGCAGTTGAAAAGGGGGTTTGAGATGTTGGCACCAGGTGTAATATGTTTTGAGGGCATGGGGGCAGTTGCAAAGGGACCTTCAGGTGTTGGCACTGGGTGAAATGTGTTTTGAGGGAAGGTGAGCAGTTGAAAAGGGGGTTTGAGGTGTTGTCACTAGGTGAAATGTGTTTTGCGGGCATGGGGTCAGTTGCAAAGGGGGTTTCAGGTGCTGACGCCGGGTGAAATGTGGTTTGAGGGCATGGGGGCGGTTGAAAAGGGGGTTTGAGATGTTGGCACTTGGTGAATCATATTTTGAGGGCATGGGGGCAGTTGAAAAGGGGGTTTGAGGTGTTGGCACTGGGTGAAATGTGTTTTGAGGGCATGGGGGCAAGTGAAAAGGGGGTTTGAGGTGTTGGCACTGGGTGAAATGTGTTTTGAGGGCATGGGGGCAGTTGAAAAGGGGGTTTGAGGTGTTGGCACTGGGTGAAATGTGTTTTGAGGGCATGGGGGCAGTTGAAAAGGGGGTTTGAGGTGATGGCACTGGGTGAAATGTGTTTTGAGGGCATGGGGGCAGTTGGAAAGGGGGTTTGGGGTGTTGGCAGTGGGTGAAATGTGTTTCGAGGGCATGGGGGCAGTTGAAAAGGGGGTTTGAGGTGTTGGCAGTGGGTGAAATGTGTTTTGAGGGCATGGGGGCAGTTGGAAAGGGGGTTTGGAGTGTTGGCACTGGATGAAATGTGTTTTGAGGGCATGGGGGCAGTTGCAAAGGGGGTTTCAGGTGTTGGCAATGGGTTAAATGTGTTTTGAGGGCATGGAGGCAGTTGAAGAGGGGGTTTGAGGTGTTTGCACTGGGTGGAATGTGTTTTGAGGGCATTGGGGCAGTTCAAAAGGGGGTTTGAGGTGTTGGCACTAGGTGAAATGTGTTTTGAGGGCATGGGGGCAGTTGCAAAGGGGGCTTGAGGTGTTGGCAATGGGTGAAATGTGTTTTGAGGGCATGGGCACAGTTGCAAAGGGGGGTTGAGGTCTTGGCGCTGGATGAAATGTGTTTTGAGGGCATGGGGGCAGTTGCAAAGGGGGTTTGAGGTGTTGGCACTAGGTGAAATGTGTTTTGCGGGCATGGGGTCAGTTGCAAAGTGGGTTTCAGGTGTTGGCACTGGGTGAAATGTGTTTTGAGGGCATGGGGGCAGTTGAAAAGGGGGTTTGAGATGTTGGCACTTGGTGAAATATATTTTGAGGGCATGGGGGCAGTTGAAAAGGGGGTTTGAAGTGTTGGCACTGGGTGAAATGTGTTTTGAGGGCATGGGGGCAGTTGAAAAGGGGGTCCGAGATGTTGGCACCGGGTGTAATATGTTCTGAGGGCATGGGGGCAGTTGAAAAGGGGGTGTGAGGTGTTGGCACTGGGTGAAATGTGTTTTGAGGGCATGGGGGCAAGTGAAAAGGGGGTTTGAGGTGTTGGCAGTGGGTGAAATGTGTTTGGAGGGCATGGGGGCAGTTGAAAAGGGGGTTTGAGGTGTTGGCACTGGGTGAAATGTGTTTTGAGGGCATGAGGGCAGTTGAAAAGGGGGTTTTAGGTGATGGCACTGGGTAAATTGTGTTTTGAGGGCATGGGGGCAGTTGCAAAGGGGGTTTGGGGTGTTGGCAGTGGGTGAAATGTGTTTAGAGGGCATGGGGGCAGTTGAAAAGGGGGTTTGAGGTGTTGGCAGTGGGTGAAATGTGTTTTGAGGGCATGGGGGCAGTTCAAAAGGGGGTTTGGAGTGTTGGCACTGGGTGAAATGTGTTTTGAGGGCATGGGGGCAGTTGCAAAGGGGGTTTGAGGTGTTGGCAATGGGTTAAATGTGTTTTGAGGGCATGGGGGCAGTTGAAGAGGGGGTTTGAGGTGTCGGCACTGGGTGAAATGTGTTTTGAGGGCATGGGGGCAGTTGCAAAGGGGGTTTGAGGTGTCGGCGCCGGGTGAAATGTGTTTTCAGGGCATGGGGGCAGTGGCAAAGGGGGTTTGAGGTGTTTGCACTGGTGAAGCGGTACCCAGAACCCCATGACCATGGTGGGGTATACAACCGGTCTCCGTGTGCCCACTAACCCCATGTACGGAGGGGAAGACGCCTGGTGAAGCCCGGTGAGAGCCCGGCAGGAGTGTGTCCCTTGCCGTAAAGCCCCCGTGACGGCATTCCGGCCACTTGGGGCATGTTACCATGTACTGGCAAACTGCCATTTGCCGGTATCTTACTATTTCACGCCAATCTGCCCCGCACCGCCTTCGGCCGGCGATTCAACCTAACCCTAACAACAGATGTAGGTAAGACGTGTTTGTGTGAGAGATCTGGGCATTTCAGCTATTAGCGGCCGCATCGGCAACCGATGCGTCGCCCGCTGAGATTTACACATCAGAATATCAGGAATCAACAGGGTTTTATTTTCATATGGTTTCCGTAAATTTTCACGCTTCCGTTCTGATAATCAATGTTTTGACTGCTGGCGGTTGGCTCGCGACTTTAGCGTAACCGCCAGTTTAACTGTTATTTACAGACATTTTAGCGCAATCCGTGACGAAGACTCTAAAGTCTTCAGGAATTGCATTGATGCATCCGCAATTTTCACATTGTACACTTGCAACCTTAATCCGAATTTTTCAGGATGTCGAAATCGGATTTTCGACTTCGACATCCCCGCACTTGATTTGACCTCTTTCGAGTGGACCTACGTGCTTCCCTGTGCACGAATCAACTTTTCTTTTTGTCTTGCCTCCCATTTGTCTTAGAGATATTGGCAAATCAAAGTTGATTCGTGAGGCCACTTGTGAGGGTCATATCTCGTGCTGCTTGCGTGGAATGACAATATAAAAACATGGGATGTATTCACAATACTCCCGACGTAATTGAAGAAGCTTGATACGCCTTGCGTCTCCACACGTGCGCGCTAGCGTAATGGATCATGGTCAAGAGGATAGAGTTTGCGTTATAACTCTTTGGCCATGATATTGCTTGCGTTAGGATAACTTTCGAGTGTAGCGCGCGAGTGTTGGTGTTGCATAGAAAATTTTTGTTGAGTTCCTATGAGCGATTGACACAAAGTTATGCCCTTGGAGGGGTATGACTTTTCGTGGGGGGAGCTACTTTTTTGGGCAATATGTGGTATGTGCCATGTGTTGTATTGCGTGCCCATTTGGCGGGTTTGGCTAAGAGCGATACACCCACCAATGGACCTCATATTGCACGAGGCCCTTCCTTATACTCCCCAAGATTAATTGCAAGCCTAACCTTCGTGGAGGAAAGCTTGTGTGGCGATCCCAAAGCGATGCGTTGGGAGCAAGGTGTGTGTTTTGCAATTTTCCATATTTTCATGTGCCCACTTGGGAAGTAGCGCTCGTGACCTTTCAAAGCGCCCCAAGTGGTGCACATATGTGGAATTCAAGGTCATCGGTGTCAAGTCATTGTGTTTAGAAGGATCGGTCGATTACTCAATCCAAGCCGAAGATATTATAATATATTTGTGCGCCTTTCAAGGCACTTTTGGGTGTTTTTTCGCCAATATTGCTATTTTTTGCCCGTCATGATGTCAAGTGGCGACCGTGTATCTCAACATTGCGCCCAATTGACATCATGACCCAAGTATGTTATGGGGGTACATACTTCGGTGCCCAACATATCTTGGACCCGGCGAATAACTCCTCTTGGGCTTGGCGTACCGTGGCCGCCATGTTGGCGATTTGGGACCATCCCAAATCATGGGCTCACTTGGCGACCCTGCCATTCCCGAAACCGGAGGAGTTGGGCGACGCCCAAAAGATATGTTGGACACATGTGACTTGATACCAATCCTATGGCACACTCCTGTCCAAGTTGGGCATGTGCCTCATTTGCCCCAACCATGAGTGTGCGCACTTTCGGCCGTTTTGAGCAATTTTCCACATTTTCTGCCCGCCGTGCACCATGTTCAGCCACCTCGTGCACGCCGGACGCATGGACCAATGGACCATATATGACATGGGTGATATGGACATTGGTCCCCATGGCTCGCACACCACGTGGGCGAAGCAGAGCAACCTTCGTTAAGGTGCTAGCCCAAAGTGAGTGTGGACAATTTTGCCATTTTGGCATTCGTGGACCCAATACGGATTGTCACCACGCCGAGTGGCATGGAGATCTTTGAGAGCCAAGTCCATGGGAGTCTCCGTTGGACTCCCGGTGGAATGGCGGATCCAATCTCCAAGCCGGCGAGGAGATATACTATTGGGAGCACCCCCAAATTACGGCTCATTTTGAGTAGCCAAAATGACCCCCTTCTGGGACCCCAATTTCAACCCCCCGTGTGGTCAATTGGCGGCCCCATATATCTATGCCCATAAGGATCCCGGACCTAATTTCAAGTTGTACACTCAGATAGAGGTACTAGGTCCTGCTTTCTATTCTGTGATCCATTGGCCTTGCCCTGACCGGGCGAGCCACGCGTGAGAGGGATGCCAATTTGGGTGATTTTGGCATCATGACCCCACTTGACGAACCCGTGGTGCCCTGATGCCAAGACCTCAGAGGGAACCAGGTTGGGTGAGGGCCCCAGGGAGTTCATACTCGAAGGGCATAGGGTCAGTTGCCTCGTCCCTACCTCTCGCGGGTCCGAACGAGGGGTCAATTTTGGAGATTTTTGAGCTAATATCAGTTTGGGCTGAAACAGCCCATTTTCAGCTACCAACTCCTAGGGGATAATGGCGGGGCCATATCTCTCGCCCAGAGGAGAGTTAGGACCTGCTGTTGAGGGAGCATGGGGAGCGACCGTCAGTCGGCCTTGGACCCGCTTAGTTCCGAGGAACTCGCCTGTGGCTGGGCGGGACACCCCCCCTATTTGCAGGGTTTCAGGGTCCGGACTGAGCAGGGCATGGGTTGTGTTTGAGCCCCCGCCCCAACCAGCCACTGGAAGGGTCGGACCTGGGATTGGGATATGAGTTGGGACTGAGTGTCTATTGTCCTGTGATGCCCTTACCCCAGTCCAGTCTCAACCCCATGTGTACATATCCTGATGTGTTCCTGTACATACATTTTTTCCCTTGTTTCAGAGTGGCAAGGATCCTGAAACGCTTTGTCACATGACACGAGCGCAATGATGCCCCTGTGAGCGTAGTGCTTTGCCTGCCTGCTCACCTGTGCGTGTCCACCGCAGCGTCCCGTGGCCAGGCTCCCCACGGGAACGCGTCAAAAGCGTTTCACCGCCGCGGGGTTACCCATCCCTCGCGTGCCACTCGGAGCCACCAACCCCGAGCAGCGCGGCGCAGCAGCTCGCAGCTTGCAGCTCGCAGCGCAGCGCAGCGGCTTGCAGCGCCGCCCAGCGACAGCGCCGAGTCCGCGAAGGAAGTGCGGGGACCGGAACTCCGTCATCAACGAGTTCCCTCGGCCGACCAGCAAGGCCGCACTCCCAGCTACAGCAACCACTTCCACAACCACCGGCCGACCAGCACCGGCCGCACTCCACTTCCTGTGCTACGTCAACCGCTCCAACAACCACCACCAGGACCAGTCTGTTGAGCGGAACGAGAGCCCACCAAGGACTTCAAGACCAAGTACGCCCCCCGTTGCCATGGTAAACTGGCAAGAAGCGGGCAAGATGTGGCCGCGGCCCCACCCCCATGCAGTGCGCCTACTGCATGGGTTGGTTTGAGACCAGCACTACCGCCACAGCCATCCCCAGTGCGAAGGCGGCATGCCCGGGAGCTTCGAGCTCCGCCAGGACATGGGCCTCGACCGCCTGCAGGCAGTCGAAGACTGGCTGCGGGTGGAAGGGTTTGCCTTCCGCTTCCAGCAGAGGCGCTGGAGGGTCTGGGCCTGGCCGGACAGGCCCGGCGAAGGGCTGCGCCCCGACGAGATTGAGGAGGACGGGAAGCCCAACGAGTACCCGTCGGGCGCCTCGATCAACGTCTCCATGTGGGACATGATCGAGAAGAACTTCCCGGAACCGGGGAGCGAGCGCAGGCTGCAAGGCAGCAGCAGCAGCGCGTCTCCGGGGAAGGAGAAGCGGTCCGCCGGGGACAGGAAGCAGGACCGGAAGTGGCAGGAGTACCAGGCATCCCTGGCCGCCGAAGCCGCCCAAGGCGCCAGGGGCCGAACCCCAGCCCACAGCCCCCAGCGGGCCGGTGAAGGTCACCACCCCGGCCACACCACCCTTGGCGACTTCCCTGGGGGTCGCCAAGCACACCAAGGCCAAGCCCCGTCCACTGCTCCTGAGGAAGTCAGGCCCCAGCAGCGACGTGGAGACGGCCCACCGCGGGAGGATGCCGGCCGACCAGGCCAGCTCCAGCAGCAGCGTCGCTCCCGACCAAAGGGACGTGGCGCGCGCCTGTGAGCGCACCTGTCGGGTGCCCTGCAACCTTCGGGTTGCCCGGCAACGGGCCACGCAGCACAACACTGCCATGGAGGGCGCCGTCGGCATCGCCCAGCAGAATGCTCTCGAGTGGGCGCATGGCATGGCCATCGACGCCTCGACCGTGGTGGCCATTGCGGCCAGACTCACGGCCGCAGCCGCCCGTGAGGCAGCGATTGCCCAGGTCAAGGGTGAGGTGGCGGCAGCCGACGAGGAAGCCCGCCTGACGCAGGAGGCCATTGCCCGCAAGGAGGCCGAGGTGAAGGCGCTGGAAGAGGCGCTTGCCCAAGAGAGGGCAAAGAAGGAGGCGGAGGAAAGGGCCCACGCCGAGGCAACGGCTGAGGCCCAGGCGGACGCCACCAAGAGAGACGCCATAGAGGCCGCGCGACGGAAGGTCGCTGAGGAGAGGGCCAAGACGGAGGCGGAAATGGCGGCGTTGGAAGCGGGAAAAGCTCGGCTGCAGCAGGCCCGGGAAGCCGAAGCGGCTCGTGCCCGGGAGGAAGCCGAAGGGCGAGCTGCCGCAGCCACAGACGCCGCGATGGAGGAGGCGGAGGCCAAGCTCCGCCGCGAGACTCCCCCGGGAGGATCCCGAGTGGAGACCCTTCGAAAGCTTTTCGAAGGGGACGCCTCCTGCAAGATGACGCTGGACGAGGTCGACACAGGCAGCAGTGGGAGCAGTGGCCCCAGGGTAAGGGGAAGACCCCCGAGAGGCCACGGAGGCCAGCGGGCAGACACCCCCAGGACTCCGACCCCTTCTTCACCGCCAGCGACGGGGATGAACGAGGCCGCCAACATCGCCGAGGAGTGGCTGGCGGAGGAGGCGGAGACGTCCCCATGGAGCCAGAAGGTGAGGATGAGGATCTTCATCCTCCCTACCGGAGCCAGAAGTCTTCCGAGACCGAGACGCCTAGGTGGGGCGACATGGACGAGGATGATGATATGGACTTCGACTACACGAAGAAGCCCCCATCCTCGGACCCACCGAGGCGACCTGGCGGAGGACCATCAGGACCCCCTGGAGGTTGCCCACCAGGTGGACCCCCCGGGAGCGGACCCCCTGGCGGAGGAGGACCCCCTGGTACGGGCGGACCCGGCAGAGGCCCTCCTGGAGGACCCCCTGGGGACCCCGACGACCCATGAGGGGACGGCGACCCGGATGCCACCCGGCGGTGGATTGTCTACCTCCGCAGGAGGGTCCAGTCCCTCGAGCGCGAGGTAGACACGGGCAAGGGCGAGATGACTCGCATCGCCAGGGTCGCCGCGCGCGCACAGAGAGAGCTGGACATCGCCAAGATCGAGATGGTCAAGAGCGCCAGCGTCGCCACTGCCACCCAGAAGCTGCTGGACATCGCCAGGGGCGAGACCAGGTCGCTGAACAAGGTCATCAGCAGCCTGCAGCAGAGGCTGGACGCGCTGGAAGCCCGTGGGAGCGTCGGCAGCGACCAGCCACCCCTGGCGTCTGGCTCGTCGGACGACGGCTGGGGACCCGGACCAGGTCCAGGCAGACCCCAAGCCCCCGGCGGAGCCCCCAGGAGTCGCCCCAGCGCCAGTGTCCCCTCTCTCAACGCCCCCTCTCACCACAGCGCGGGCCGCCGCAACGAGCGCGTGCCGCCCGGCAGTGGCAGTGAGGAATGGCGTGATGAGTGGCGCACTGCGGAGTACCGGAACCGCCGTGCTCCACCACGGACACCGGTGCGCCCCCGACGCCCTGCACCAGCCCCGGAGCCAATCCCAATGGCTGGTGGACGTTATGGTGGACTCAGGGATGAGGTCCCCAGAGGAGACGTGGAGTGGGATGTCGGTGGAGGTGAGGACCTGGATCTGGACCTGGAGGAGTTCGACATTTCCCCGCCGCGTGGTGTACGACGGGAGGCTGCTGAACGCAGCTGCCGGCGCCGTGATGAGGAGGCATACATGGAAGGTGTACGGCGTGAACATCTAGGTTCAGCGTACATGGAGGAACCGCGGCGTAGCCACAGGGATTCCGGGGAGGAAATGGAAGTGGCAGCCGTGGGAGTCCGTGGGAGAGGCCGATGGGAACCTCAGTCGACCTCGCGGCCGGCGTTCATGGTCTCTAAGGCCGCCGTGTGGGAAGACTTGAAGGACGTCAAGCCCCCCATGTACGATGGCAACCCCCTCAACCTCGACCGCTTCTTGGAGAAGCTGGACGATTGGGGGGTGACCGTCACTGAGGACATGGATCCCGCAGATGCGGAGAAATATGTCTTCAGACGGTTCAGGTACCGCCTGCCGGAAGTGCTCCAAGAGCTAGAATTCGTGGCAACTAAGGAGGGGAAGATCAAGACCCTCAAGGAAGCCAAGAAGTGGCTCAACGAGCAGGAGCGGGTGGACGCTCCGCAGGTGGCTGCCAAGCGGTGGAAGTCCATCAAGCTTCAGCATGATGGATGGGAGATCCGCCTACAAGACTGGCGAGACTTCCGAGGGCAATACACCCTCTTCCGCCGCAACGTGGAGGACTGGAACGAGGGTGACGAGCAGGCTCGCCTGCTCTCCATGCTGCCTGAAGCATGGATCAAGAGGGTCACCAAGGAGGAAGCCAAGAGGGCCAAGTCCAACCACACAGTCAAGATGATGCTCCCCAAAGAGTATCATACGAACGTGGTGGCTTGGACGAGGAAGAACGTGGCCCGGGATGTCAAACGGCACTCCCTGCGGAACGCTCTCCTCATCACCGTCTCGGGCGATCGCGAGAAGACAGCGATGTGGCGCCTTGACGAGTGTGACGTGAGCGGCCAGGCCATCCGTCTGCAGGCCATCCCAGCGCGGATGAGCTGCGACGAGATCCTGGAGTGGGTTGGAGAGGAAGTACTCAAGGAGTACCGGAACCTCCACCACACCCGCGGGTTGGGGCCCGGCGACCGCGACGTCAACTACGTTGGCGAGGGGCCTGGCGGGGAAGCTGCCATGGACCACAGCCGGAGCCGATGGCGATGAAGCTCTGGTCGACGATGACGACGACGATGAGCCCGCCGAGATGGCCGTTTGTGCCTTCGTGGCCCACAACGGCGTGGGGAGCAACCGGGGAAGCTGGAAGCCCCTGCAGCCGGGTTGGAAGAAGAAGGAGAAGAGGGACCCTCGCCGCATTGGCGACCCTCCGCTGTCCTTTGGGGAGTTCATACGAGCTCACCCTCAGGGCTGTTTCCTGTGTTATGGGAGGAAGAAAGGCTTCAACCATGACCACCGAACATGCCCCACCCACCAGGCCGACACGGAGGGTTACAAGAAGGCGCACAGGTCGCAGAAGCGTGCACCTGCGGGTATCCGGGGGGCCAAAGTCGAGGTGGACAAGGACGAGCTCTCCAAGCTGATGTCGCAGGGGACCGAGTTAGCCAAGGAGATCCAGGAGATCAAGAGGAACTGGGTCCCCAGGTGGGACAACAAGGACAAGGAGAACAACCAGAACGACCAGAACAAGGACAAGGACAAGGAGCCTAGGAATAGGAGGAAAAAGGGTGTCAACGAGGTTGATGCGGAGGAGAATACCCCTACTTCCACAACCGACGCCCCTTAGCGGAGCCCCTGCAGCCAAGGGCCCCAGCTAGGGCGGTTGCAGGATGGTGTCGTGGGGATCGCCACACCATCCCAATCGGGAGTCGGTAAGCACAAAGGGATTGCCGCGGGCGGAAGGCCCGGTCCGGCACCAAGTCGCGGTGGCGGGGTGAGGGCAATTGAAGGCACGAACCCTTGCGCCCGTCCATCCTTCGCGACCAAGAATGTGTTTGATGTACTTCAAGATCTTTCGGAGAGTATCGGAGGATCACCCGGACCGCAGCTGGATGCTGCAGATGGGCAGCCTGAGCCCATTGTCCACAACCTGCACCAGTCGCTTGTTGAGCTTCTGGAACGGCCGGAGATCCTGAGCTTGCACGCCGTGCGCCGAGTAGGGCGTGAGCGGCAGTTGCACCTTAAGGTCCGTGCCTTATGCGGGGAAGTGGAAAAGGTCTTCGACGTGTTGGTCGACACGGGCGCTCAGGTCAGCTTGGTCAAGGCTGGCCTACTTCCGCCAGAGTGTTTGACCGACAGTCGGAAACCTGTCAGGCTGAAGGTGGCGAACGGCCAGTACATGGTGGGAGGCACGAAGGAAGCGGCCATTGGGCTGCAGTTCGTGAACCACCGTGAGCTTAGCCGCCCAGACCTCGGCAAGGAAATCCTCCTGCAAGGTCGCTTCTACGAGGCCGAGATGGACTGGGACATGATCGTCGGGTACGACTTCATGATGGAGACGAACTCCGGCGTTCTCCCGGCCCAGGCTTCAATGACCCTGTACCGGGACGACCAGCTCTCGTGGCTTTCGTCACCTGAGCACCATGTGGAATGCGGATGGATCCACCCCGAACGCAATCAGCTCAAAGTAGCCGCGCTGGGCACTGAACCAACTGGGCCAGCAAACCAGGAGTACGGCGTAATGCCGGAAGTGGCGAGCAGAGTGGTCGCGGACCTGGGAGCTTCGGATCTGGCCGTGGATGCGTTCTCTTCAGGAACCTCCGCCCATCTGCGGGTTTGTGAGAAGTACTGGAGCGCACAGGACTCCGCGTGCAGCAAGTACTGGGGTCCGCATCAGGGCTTGATGTGGATCCATTGCCCCAGATGGGACATTCCAAGGGCGGTAGCAAAGATACGCAAGGACCGCTCCAAGGCAGTGCTGGTTGTTCCTATGGGATGCAACGAGGAGGAAAGTACCCGACATTGGGTAGTCTCGTTGACCAACATGACCTTAAACAAGGTCGTCCTACCGGCTGGAAAGGAGTGTCTATCAGGACGCTAAGGGACAGCCCATGCCACCCCAGAGATGGCCAACGGAATTCCACTATGTGGATGGGGGCCCTGATCAGGCCGACACCACTGATTTCGTGTGTGTCAACCGCATCGTAGCGGAGCCATGGCGGCAATGCTTCACGGTTCCCCCTGTTGACATCGGTGAATCGAAAGACCTCCTCACTGAAGAGAAGCTCGATCTGGTTCAGGGGTATATGGATCAGCCCTTTCACGACTGGGGAAGCCAGTGTGAGGGCAAGGGCCCAGACAAAGCCTGGTGGGAAGTGGACTCCATCGTCTCTGGTTCCTATGATGGGAACACCTTCGTTCAGAGGGTGCTGGACTACATGTCCAGCCAGGACGAGCCAATTGGCGGTAACCCACCCACCTACGGCGATCTGTTCCGAGGCAAGACCAGAGATGGCCCTTTAGGCCACCTGGGGGGACCACCTGAGCCGAAGTCGAGCGGGGTCGCTACCCCTCAAGTAAGCTCAGTGGTCCAGGTGCCCGGAAAAGCCAAGACGGAGTCTGATGATTGCCCCAAGATCCAGGCATTGAGGGCCAGGCTGAAGCAGAAGTATGGTGATACCTTCTTCAGCGGTAAGCCTGTGTTTCCCCCACCAGTGCGTGGACCGTATGGCGAGGCCAAGATACGACTGAAGCAGGACCCCCGTGTGTATCGGCACCGGGAGTTTGCCCTGAGGGGCCAGAGGAAGGAGGCCATGGAGAAGATCCTCCGTGACTTCATCGAGAGAGGCTGGCTCGAGCCGTGCAACTCCGAATGGGCCTCTCCGTGCTTCGTCGTCCCCAAGAAGGTGGCCGGTGAGTGGCGGCTCGTGGTCGACTACCGCGGCCTAAATGCTCAAAAGCAGCATGACAGCTATACGCTGCCCCTCATTGAGGACATGCTGCAAAAACAACACCGGCGGAGGATCTTCACGGTGATTGACCTGAAACATGGTTATCATCAGATGCCTCTCGCCGAGGAGTCCCGTGCCTGCACAGCCATGAGCACCCCACTTGGACCTCTCAAGTGGAAGGTGATGCCCATGGGCGTTACCAACGGCAATGCGGCTTTTCAGCGGATGCTGGAGAACCTGCTTGAGCCGTTGCGTGACTGTGCGGACCCCTTCGTGGACGACGTGATCATCGCGTCCGGGGACCCCAGTATGAGCTACAAGGAGCTCCTGGAAGCACATGAGAGGGACGTCACTCGAGTGCTGGACCTTCTGGTGCGGCACAAACTCACGGGCAGCAGTGACAAGGCCACCATTGCAGTAAGCGAGGTGGTCTTCGCGGGCCACGTAGTCGGGAACGGGCAGCGAAAGCCCATACCTGGCAAGGTGGCTGCGATCGAGCACTGGGAAAAGCCCAAAACGGTCTCTGAGCTACGGGCGTATCTGGGGTTCTGCAACTACTACTCGGGGTATATCAAAATATATGCCAAGTATGCAGCCCCCATGACGACCATGCTCAAGGGCAACCGAGAGGAGACCAAAAAGGGGTCCAAGAAGGCTCTGGTCTGGGATGCTGAATCCGACCGTGCCTTTGAGGGGATGAAGCAGGCGCTGCTATCCGCAGTGGGTCTGCACCTCGTGGATCCCGACCGAGGGTTCGTCCTGCGCACCGACGCTTCCGACTACGCCGTTGGCGCTGTGTTGGAACAAGTGCTTGACGATGGGAGGCACGTGCCCCTGGCCTTCTGGAGCCGAGTCCTGGCGGAAGGCCAGAGACGGACGTGGACGCCCCGAGAAAAGGAGGCGTATGCCATCGTCATGGCTCTCAGGAAATGGGCTGGGTACATAGCCCTCCATCCTGTCACCGTCTGCACCGACCAGCAGAGTCTGCAGTCGTGGCACAAGGAGCACGTGGACACCCCCTCTGGTCCCGCCTCCCGACGGGCAAGATGGCATGAGACCTTGGCCAAGTTCGACCTCACGGTTGTGTATATTCCTGGTAAGGATAACACTGTGGCGGACTGTCTCAGTAGGTGGGCCTATCCCGCCAGCAAGGGCATGACAAATATCTCTGCCCATGGCGATGAGGCTGAGACCGCTGAGGCCAAGAGGATCATTGAAATGGAGCGCCTGATCGAGGAGGAGGGTGTTAAATGCTTGGTCGTCATGGCTGCGGATGCCCCCCCCGGAACGAGGATGGGCAGAGCGGTCAGAGTACTCGCCCCTGATGGAGCTGAGTCCGACAAGCACCTCTTCCCTGAATCCTGCCTCCAGGACGACTGGACCGACCACTACGCTAAGTCCGAGGCCTTTGCGGCCGAGTATAGGGCTGTGACCGACCCTGATGACGGGCAGAAGTGGCCAAAGGGGCTGACTGAGGAAGATGGCAAGCTCTACCGAAACGGTAAGCTGCTAGTACCAGAGTCCCGAGTGCTCGAGCTATGTGAAGCTTGGCACCACCACATGCTGCACCCAGGGGTCAAGAAGCAAGCCCTTGACATGCAGCGCCGGTTCGAGATCCACCAGATCGGTCTCTACACCGCCATCAAGAAGGTCAGGAAGGGTTGCTCGGTATGTCAGGCCTGCAATCCCGATAAACGGAACGTCAAGGGGGAAGCTCAATGTACCCCGGTTCCTGACCAGCCCATGGAGAGCGTGGCCATGGACGTCTTCTCCATGCCCGAAGTGCACATAGGCAAGGAGACCTTTAACTGTGTGGTTCTCTGCGTGGATTGCGGCAGTGGCTACGTAGTAGCCGTTCCGGCACGCAAAAAGGGGTTGCTTGCCAAGGAAGTGGCAGTCATGATGATTTGTCATTGGCTGACCGTCTTTGACATCCCCCGCACCATTTGCAGTGACCGGGGGCCCTAGTTTACTGGTGGCTGGTTCAAGGCCATGTGTTCCCTCATGGGAATACGTCACGCCAAGAGCGTCGCCTATCTCAGCCTGTCTAACGGCCGAGCTGAAGTGGCTGGACGGCAGCTGTTCGAGAAGCTGCGCAAGATTCACATCACCAATCCACGGCGGAACTGGTTTGAGGAGATGTGGCCTGCTCTGAATGCCCATCACGACACCCCCACTCCGGGTGGTTTGTCCCCTCAACAGATTCTGTTCGGCAGGGACCCCCTGGGTCGGGGACTTCCCTTGTCTGGTGATGGTATGGCCATGGACGCCAAGGAGTTCTTTGCGCGGCAAGAGGCAACGGCACGAGACATCCGCCAGCAGCTCGAGAAGGAGCATGCTGAGCGTCAGAAGTCTGCCCCAAGCTCGACAGCGCAGAAGTTCAGGGTGGGAGACCCGGTGTGGGTGATCAGACCCCGCCCCATGGGCACCCACCGCACCAAAACCTGGTTCACACCCGGAGAGGTGGTCCGCAGGATTGGTGAGGACACCTACCGCATCAAGGTGGGTCACAGACAGTTCCGGGAGCGCCACGAGATTCAGCTCCGTGTGCGGGAACCTGACCTCCGTGGCCAACATGTGTCCCTGAGCTATGCCGCCTATGAGGCCGATTCGGACGACGACTATGCTGAGCAGGACGACTATACTGTCGAGAAGATCCTGGCTCAGCGTCCGAACGCCTCGGCACCCGGAGGTCTGGAGTTCAAGGTTCGTTGGCGAGGCTATGGGCCGTCCCATGACACCTGGGAACCCGTCTCCTTGTTCGTGCCGCGGATTACTACCCCCTTCATGGACTACATCCGCAAGCACAAGACCAAGATCCATGTGTCGGACTTGGCAGCACTCACCCGGGCGATTGCAGCCAGGGGTGCCAGATCAGCGCCCTGGGCTCTCCCCTGATGCGTTTTGAGCGCTTGTTTGGTCGACGGATCGTCCCTAACTTGCTTGCTCTCTTCCATCTTCCGGTGACCTGCCATCAGAGTGGCCACATACCCCCCCCTGCTGAATCCAGAGGAGGATGGCCCCTCTCTTCAACTTATATTCGTCACTCCCCACCCTGCTGAATCCTGGGGAAACCAGGTAGGGCGACTGACCTTCACACTTTCTGAGCTCTTAGGGCCTTGAAGCCCATACGACGTTGCGCAACGGATGCCGCTGTCATCGGCATTGCGATTTTTTTTGGTGTGTGGTCTGGTTCGGTGGCACTTGCGGAATCCAGACCAGTCGACGTGTGTCTGCAGACTATATATGGCCTGAACTCAGGCGTTTTCCTGTCCACCCTCCTGCATATGCCTTATCCTAACCGGGGCGTGGTTTGGCGCTCTGTCCAGAGTGTGTTTACACGCCTATTACCCCGCTTATTGCTTGTCTTTCTGTTCCCCAGGATATGTGCATCTGTATGTCAGCCCATCATTGAAGTATGGACTGTTTTCCCCCCCCCAAGGGGATGCGAATCGACTACGAAGGCGCCCTGAGTCGCCGTGTACATGCTCTTACGTAAGGTCCAGCCTGGACCAGTACCTAAGTACAGATTCTTCTGTTTGAGTGCCTGTGATACCGTGTGCCCTGGTGGCTGTGATGTGCTGAGATCCTGATGGCGCCAGGCGGGAAGCCCAGTTGCCTGAATGCACTCCCAGCGGTCCGCCACTGTCAGTCCAAGTGTGAGCCTACCGACTCGCAGACGCACTTGCAGTCGGGTGGCGGCCTCCGGTGCTCCTGACCTCGGTCAGTCTGCCTGGGAAACTGGTGGTTTGGGGAGTGGACGCCTCCGCCCACACTGCATGAGGACTCCCTCATGTATGGCCTTCGTGGTAATAGGGCGAGGGAAAAGACGGCCTTGATGCCCGATCCCTTAAGGAGGAGCTCGTTCGGCTGTACCACTCTGGACTCGCGTCGTGGATATGGACATGGTGCGCCCGAGGAAGGACCCGTGGGGACTCTCCCCCAGCCGGCGGGCCTTGGGAAACTTGGGGTAGCCTGCTGGATCTTTGTGGTCGCTTTCGACCTGTGGGACCAACACGGTCGTCGGGTCCTTTGGATGCCGAACAATCGCCGCCAGGACCCAGGACTTGATACTTGATACTATACTTGCAGATACTAACAGCTACAGCACCGTACCTGTCTTACTGTGGGATTTGGGCGGCCTAACCTGCAAATCAGCCTGAAGTGAGGATGTGACACCCCCCCCTTCAGGGGATGGTCCTGGGTACCCGCTGCCATGCTTAGGTGTTTTCGAGCCCCCCCCAGGGTTTGCTCTAAGGAGGGGGGTGAAGCGGTACCCAGAACCCCATGACCATGGTGGGGTATACAACCGGTCTCCGTGTGCCCACTAACCCCATGTACGGAGGGGAAGACGCCCGGTGAAGCCCGGTGAGAGCCCGGCAGGAGCGTGTCCCTTGCCATAAAGCCCCTGTGACGGCATTCAGGCCACTTGGGGCATGTTACCATGTACCGGCAAACTGCCATTTGCCGGTATCTTACTATTTCACACCAATCTGCCCTGCACCGCCTTCGGCCGTCGATTCGGCGACCTAACCCTAACAACAGATGTAGGTAAGACGTGTTTGTGTGAGAGATCTGGGCATTTCAGCTATTAGCGGCCGCATCGGCAACCGATGCGTCGCCCGCTGAGATTTACACATCAGAATATCAGGAATCAACAGGGTTTTATTTTCATATGGTTTCCGTAAATTTTCACGCTTCCGTTCTGATAATCAATGTTTTGACTGCTGGCGGTTGGCTCGCGACTTTAGCGTAACCGCCAGTTTAACTGTTATTTACAGACATTTGAGCGCAATCCGTGACGAAGACTCTAAAGTCTTCAGGAATTGCATTGATGCATCTGCAATTTTCACATTGTACACTCGCAACCTTAATCCGAATTTTTCAGGATGTCGAAATCGGATTTCAACTTCGACATCCCCGCACTTGATTTGACCTCTTTCGAGTGGACCTACGTGCTTCCCTATGCACGAATCAACTTTCCTTTTGTCTTGCCCTCCATTTGTCTTAGAGATATGGGCAAAACAAAGTTGATTCGTGAGGCCACTTGTGAGGGTCATATCTCGTGCTGCTTGCGAGGAATGACAATATAAAAACGCAGGGGATGTATTCACAATACTCTCGACGTAATTAAAGAAGCTTTATACGCCTTGCGTCTCGGGACGTGCGCGCTAGCGTAATGGATCATGGTCAAGAGGGTAGAGTTTGCGTTATAACTCTTTGGCCATGATATTGCTTGCGTTAGGATAACTTTCGATTGTAGCGCGCGAGTGTTGGTGTTGCATAGGAACTTTCCTTGAGTTCCTATGAGCGATTGACACAAAGTTATGCCCTTGGAGGGGCATGACATATCGTTGGGGGAGCTATCTTTTTGAGCAATATGTGGTATGTGCCATGTGTTGTATTGCGTGCCCATTTGGCGGGTTTGGCTAAGAGCGATACACCCACCAATGGACCTCATATTGCACGAGGCACTTCCTTATACTCCCCACAATCAATTGCAAGCCTAACCTTCGTGGAGGAAAGCTTGTGTGGCGATCCCAAAGCGATGCGTTGGGAGCAAGGTGTGTGTTTTGCAATTTTCCATATTTTCATGTGCCCACTTGGGAAGTAGCGCTCGTGCCCTTTCAAAGCGCCCCAAGTGGAGCACATATGTGGAATCGAGGGCCATTGGTGTCAAGTCATTGTGTTTAGAAGGATTGGTTGATTACTCAATCCCCGCCGAAGATATTATAATATATTTGTGCGCCTTTCAAGGCACTTTTGGGTGTTTTTTCGCCAATATTGCTATTTTTTGCCCGTCATGATGTCAAGTGGCGACCATGTATCTCAACGTTGCGCCCAATTGACATCATGACCCAAGTATGTTTTCGGGGTACACACTTTGGTGCCCAACATATCTTGAACCCGGCGAATAACTCCTCTTGGGCTTGGCGTACCGTGGCCGCCATGTTGGCAATTCGGGACCATCCCAAATCATGGGCTCACTTGGCGACCCTGCCATTCCCGAGACCGGAGGAGTTGGGCGACGCCCAAAAGATATGTTGGACACATATGACTTGATACCAATCCTATGGCACACTCCGGTCCAAGTCGGGCATGTGCCTCATTTGCCCCTACCATGAGTGTGCGCATTTTCGGCCATTTTGAGCAATTTTCCACATTTTCTGCCCGCCGTGCACCATGTTCAGCCACCTCGTGCACGCCGGACGCATGGACCAATGGACCATATATGACATGGGTGATATGGACATTGGTCCCCATGGCTCGCACACCACGTAGGCGAAGCGGAGCAACCTTCGTGAAGGTGCTAGCCCAAAGTAAGTGTGGACAATTTTGCCATTTTGGCATTTGTGGACCAATTTGGGATTGTCACCACGCCCAATGGCATGGAGATCTTTGAGAGCCAAGTGCATGCGAGTCTCTGTCTGACTCCAGGTGGACCGCGTATGGAATGACGGATCTGATCTCCAAGCCGGCGTGGAGATATACTATTGGGAGCACCCCCGAATTTTGGCTCATTTTAAGTAGCCAAAATGACCCCCTTTTGGAACCTCAATTTCACCCCCCCGTGTGGTCATTTGTCGGACCCATATCTCTATGCCCATAAGGAGCCCGGACCTGATTTCAAGTTGTACACTCAGATATGTGTACCAGGTCCTGCCTTCTATCCTGTGAGCCATTGGCCTTGCCCTGACCGGGCGAGCCACGCGTGAGGATGATGCCAATTGTGGTGATTTTGGCATCATGACCCCACTTGACGAACCCGTGGTGCCCTGATGCCGGAATCTCAGAGGGAACTAGGTTGGGTGAGGGCTCCAGGGAGTTCAAACTCGAAGGGCATAGGGTCAGTTGCCTCGTTCCTACCTCTGGCGGGTCCGAACGAGGGGTCAATTTTGGAGATTTTTGAGCTAATATCAGTTTGGGCTGAAACAGCCCATTTTCAGCTACCAACTCCTAGGGGTCAATGGCGGGGCGATATCTCTGGCTCAGAGATAAGTTGGGACCTGCCGTTGAGGGAGCATAGGAGACCACTGTCAGTTGGCCTGAGAGCCTCTTGGTCACCAGGAACTCGCCTGTGGCTGGGCGAAACACCCCCCCTAATGGCAGGGTTTCAGGGTCCGGACTGAGCAGGGCATGGGTTGTGTCCCAGCCCCCGCCCCCCACCAGCCACTGAGAGGGTCGGACCTGGGATTGGGATATGAGTTGGGACTGAGTGTCTCTTGTCCTGTGATGCGCTTACCCCAGTCCAGTCTTAACCCCATGTGTACATATCCTGATGTGTTGCTGTACATACATTTGTTCCCTTGTTTCAGAGTGGCAAGGATCCTGAAACGCTTTGTCACATGACACGAGCGCAATGATGCCCCTGTGAGCGTAGTGCTTTGCCTGCCTGCTGACTTGTGCGTGTCCACCGCAGCGTCCCGTGGCCAGGCCCCCCACGGGAACGCGTCACAGGGTGAAATGTGTTTTGAGGGCATGGGGGCAGTTGCAAAGGTTGTTTGAGGTGTTGGCAATGGGTGAAATGTGTCTGACATCATGGGGGCAGTTGAAAAGGGGGTTTGAGGTGTTGGCACTAGGTGAAACCTGTTTTGAGGGCATGGGAGCAGTTGCAAAGGGGGTTTGAGGTGTTGGCACTGGGTGAAATGTGTTTTGAGGGCATGGGGGCAGTTGGAAAGGGGCTTTGAGGGTTTGGCACTGGGTGAAATGTGTTTTCAGGGCATGGGGGCAGTTGCAAAGGGGGCTTGAGGTGTTCGCACTGGGTGAAATGTGTTTTGAGGGCATGGGGGCAGTTGCAAAGGGGGTTTGAGGTGTTGGCACTGGGTGAAATGTGTTTTGCCGGCATGGGGGCAGATGAAAAGGGGGTTTGAGGTGTTGGCACTGGGTGAAATGTGTTTTGAGGGCATGGGGGCAGTTGCAAAGGGGGTTTGAGGTGTTGGCACTGGGTGAAATGTGTTTTGAGGGCATGGGGGCAGTTGCAAAGGGGGCTTGAGGTGTTTGCACCGGGTGAAATGTGTTTTGAGGGCATGGGGGCAGTTGCAAAGGGGGTTTGAGGTGTTGGCACTGGGTGAAATGTGTTTTGAGGGCATGGGGGCAGTTGAAAAGGGGGTTTGAGGTGTTGGCACTGGGTGAAAGGTGTTTACAGGGCATGGGGGCAGATGAAAAGGGGGTTTGAGGGGTTGGGAATGGGTGAAATGTGTTTTGAGGGAATCGGGGCAGGTGAAAAGGGGGTTTGAGGTGTGGGCACTGCGTGAAATGTGTTTTGAGGGCATGAGGGCAGTTGCAAAGGGGGTTTGAGGTGTTGGCACTGGGCGAAATGTGTTTTGAGGGCATGGGGGCAGTTGAAAAGGGGATTTGAGGTGTTGGCACTGGGTGAAATGTTTTTTGACGGTGGAATGTGTCTTGAGGGTATGGGGGTAGTTGAAAATGGGGTTTGGGCCGTTGGCGCTGGGTGAAATGTGTTTTGCCGGCATGGGGGCAGTTGAAAAGGGGGTTTGAGGTGTTGGCATTGGGTGAAATGTGTTTTGAGGGCATGGGGGCAGGTGAAAAGGGGTTTGAGGTGTTGGCCTTAGGTGAAATGTGTTTTGAGGGCATGGGGGCAGTTGAAAAGGGTGTTTGAGGTGTTCGCAATGGGTAAAATGTGTTTGACGGCATGGGGGCAGTTGGAAAAGGGGGATTGAGGTGTTGGCACTGGGTGAAATGTGTTTTGAGGGCATGGGGGCAGGTTAAAAGGGGTTTGAGGTGTTAGCCTTAGGTGAAATGTGTTTTGAGGGCATGGGGGCAGTTGAAAAGGGGATGTGTGGTGTTGGCACTGGGTGAAATGTGTTTTGAGGGCATGGGGGCAGTTGCAAAGGGGGTTTGAGGTGTTGGCACTGGGTGAAATGTGTTTTGAGGGCATGGGGGCAGGTGAAAAGGGGGTTTGATGTGTTGGAAATGGGTGAAATGTGTTTTGAGGGCACGGGGGCAGTTGCAAAGGGGGTTTGCGATGTTGGCACTGGGTGAAATGTGTTTTGCGGGCATGGGGGCAGTTGCAAAGGAAGTTTGAGGTGTTGGCACTGGGTGAAATGTGTCTCGAGGGCATGGGGGCAGTTGCAAAGGGGGTTTGAGGTGTTGGCACTCGGTGAAATGTGTTTTGAGGGCATGGGGGCAGTTGAAAAGGGGGTTTGAGGTATTGGCACTCGGTGAAATGTGTTTTGAGGGCATGGGGGCAGTTGAAAAGGGGGTTTGAGGTGTTCGCACTGGGTGAAATGTGTTTTGAGGGCATGGGGGCAGTTCCAAAGGGGGTTTGAGGTGTTGGCACTGGGTGAAACAAGTTTTGAGGGCATGGGAGCAGTTGCAAAGAGGGTTTGAGGTGATGGCACTGGGTGAAATGTGTTTTGAGGGCATGGGGGCAGTTGCAAAGGGGGTTTGAGGTGTTGGCACTGGGTGAAATGTGTTTTGAGGGCATGGGGGCAGTTGCAAAGGGGGTTTGAGGTGTTGGCACTGGGTGAAATGTGTTTTGAGGGCATGCGGGCAGTTGAAAAGGGGGGTTTGAGGTGTTGGCACTGGGTGAAATGTGTTTTGAGGGCATGGGGGCAGTTGTAAAGGTGGTTTGAGATGTTGGCACTGGGTGAAATGTCTTTTGAGGGCATGGGGGCAGTTGCAAAGGGGGTTTGAGGTGTTGGCACTGGGTGAAATGTGTCTCGAGGGCATGGGGGCAGTTGCAAAGGGGGTTTGAGGTGTTGGCACTCGGTGAAATGTGTTTTGAGGGCATGGGGGCGGTTGAAAAGGGGGTTTGAGGTATTGGCACTGGGTGAAATGTGTTTTGAGGGCATGGGGGCAGTTGAAAAGGGGGTTTGAGGTGTTGGCACTGGGTGAAATGTGTTTTGCGGGCATGGGGGCAGTTCCAAAGGGGGTTTGAGGTGTTGGCACTGGGTGAAACAAGTTTTGAGGGCATGGGAGCAGTTGCAAAGAGGGTTTGAGGTGATGGCACTGGGTGAAATGTGTTTTGAGGGCATGGGGGCAGTTGCAAAGGTGGTTTGAGGTGTTGGCACTGGGTGAAATGTGTTTTGAGGGCATGGGGGCAGTTGAAAAGGGGGTTTGAGGTGTTGGCACCGGGTGAAATGTGTTTTGAGGGCATGGGGGCAGTTGAAAAGGGGGTTTGAGGTGTTGGCACTGGGTGAAATGTGTTTTGAGGGCATGGGGGCAGTTGCAAAGGTGGTTTGAGATGTTGGCACTGGGTGAAATGTCTTTTGAGGGCATGGGGGCAGTTGCAAAGGGGGTTTGAGGTGTTGGCACTGGGTGAAATGTGTTTTGAGGGCATGGGGGCAGTTGCAAAGGGGGTTTGAGGTGTTGGCACTGGGTGAAATGTGTTTTGAGGGCATGGGGGCAGTTGAAAAGGGGGTTTGAGGTGTTGGCACTGGGTGAAATGTGTTTTGAGGGCATGGGGGCAGTTGAAAAGGGGGTTGGAGGTGTTGGCACCGGGTGAAATGTCTTTTGAGGGCATGGGGGCAGTTGAAAAGGGGGTTTGAGGTGTTGGCACTGGGTGAAATGTGTTTTGAGGGCATGGGGGCAGTTGCAAAGGGGGTTTGAGGTGTTCGCACTGGGTGAAATGTGTTTTGAGGGCATGGGGGCAGTTCCAAAGGGGGTTTGAGGTGTTGGCACTGGGTGAAACAAGTTTTGAGGGCATGGGAGCAGTTGCAAAGAGGGTTTGAGGTGATGGCACTGGGTGAAATGTGTTTTGAGGGCATGGGGCCAGTTGCAAAGGGGGTTTAAGGTGTTGGCACTGGGTGAAATGTGTTTTGAGGGCATGGGGGCAGTTGCAAAGGGGGTTTGAGGTGTTGGCACTGGGTGAAATGTGTTCTGAGGGCATGGGGGCAGTTGAAAAGGGGGTTTGAGGTGTTGGCACTGGGTGAAATGTGTTTTGAGGGTGGAATGTGTTTTGAGGGCATGGGGGTAGTTGAAAAAGGGGTTTGAGGTGTTGGCACTGGGTGAAATGTGTTTTGCCAGCATGCGGGCAGTTGAAAAAGGGGTTTGAGGTGTTGGCACTGGGTGAAATGTGTTTTGAGGGCATGGGGGCAGTTGAAAAGGGGGTTTGAGGTGTTGGCACTAGGTGACATATTTTTTCAGGGCATGGGGCAGTTGCAAAGGGGGTTTGAGGTGTTGGCACTGGGTGAAATGTGTTTTCAGGGCATGGGGGCAGTTGAAAAGGGGGTTTCACGTGTTGGTGCTGGGTGAAATGTGTTTTGAGGGCATGGGGGCAGTTCCAAAGGGGGTTTGAGGTGTTGGCACTGGGTGAAATGTGTTTTGAGGGCATGGGGGCAGTTGCAAAGGGGGTTTGAGGTGATGGCACTGGGTGAAATGTGTTTTGTGGGCATGGGGGGAGTTGCAAAGGGGGTTTGAGGTGTTGACACTGGGTGAAATGTGTTTTGAGGGCATGGGGGCAGGTGAAAAGGGGGTTTGAGGTGTTGGCATGGGGTGAAATGTGTTTTGAGGGAATGGGGGCAGGTGAAAAGGGGGTTTGAGATGTTGGGAATGGCTGAAATGTGTTTTGAGGGCATGGGGGCAGTTGAAAGGGGGGTTTGAGGTGTTGGCACTGGGTGAAATGTGTTTTGAGGGCATGGGGGCAGTTGCAAAGGGGGTTGGAGGAGATGGCACTGGGTGAAATGTGTTTTGAGGGCACGGGGGCAGTTGCAAAGGGGTTTGAGGTGTTGGCACTGGATGAAATGTGTTTTGAGGGCATGAGGGCAGGTGAAAAGGGGGTTTGAGATGTTGGGAATGGCTGAAATTTGTTTTGAGGGCATGGGGGCAGTTGAAAAGGGGGTTTCACGTGTTGGTGCTGGGTGAAATGTGTTTTGAGGGCATGGGGGCAGTTGCAAAGGGGGTTTGAGGTGTTGGCACTGGGTGAAACGTGTTTTGAGGGCATGGGGGCAGTTGCAAAGGGGGTTTGAGGTGATGGCACCCGGTGAAATGTCTTTTGAGGGCATGGGGGCAGTTGCAAAGGGGGTTTGAGGTGTTGGCACTGGGTGAAATGTGTTTTGAGGGCATGGGGGCAGGTGAAAAGGGGGTTTGAGGTGTTGGCATGGGGTGAAATGCGTTTTGAGGGCATGGGGGCAGTTGAAAAGGGGGTTTGAGGTGTTGGCACTGGGTGAAATGAGTTTTGAGGGTGGAACGTGTTTTCAGGGCATGGGGGTAGTTGAAAATGGGGTTTGAGGTGTTGGCACTGGGTGAAATGTGTTTTGAGGGCATGGGGGCACCTGCAAAGGGGGTTTGAGGTGTTGGGAATGGGTGAAATGTGTTTTGAGGGCATGGGGGCAGTTGCAAAGGGGGTTTGAGGTGTTGGCACTGGGTGAAATGTGTTTTGAGGGCATGGGGGCAGTTGAAAAGGGGGTTTGAGGTGTTGGCACTGGGTGAAATGTGATTTGCGGGCATGGGAGCAGTTGAAAAGGTGGCTCCGGGTGTTGGCAATGGGTGAAATGTGTTTTGAGGGCATGGGGGCAGTTGAAAAGGGGGTTTGAGGTGTTGGCAATGGGTGAAATGTGATTTGAGGGCATGGGGGCAGTTGCAAAGGGGGTTTGAGGTGTTGGCGCTGGGTGAAATGTGTTTTGAGGGCATGGGTGCAGTTGCAAAGGGGGTTTGAGTTGTTGGCAATGGGTGAAATGTGTTTTGAGGGCATGGGGGCAGTTGCAGAGGGGGTTTGAGGTGTTGGCACTGGGTGAAATGTGTTTTGCGGGCATGGGCGCAGGTGAAAAGGGGGTTTGGAGGTGTTGGCACTGGGTGAAATGTTTTTTGCGGGCATGGAAGCAGTTGCAAAGGGGGTTTGAGATGTTGGCAATGGGTGAAATGTGTTTGGAGGGCATGGGGGAAGTTGAAAAGGGGGTTTGAGGTGTTGGCACTGGGTGTAATGTGTTTTGGGGGAAGGGGGGCAGTTGGAAAGGAGGTTTGAGGTGTTGGCATCGGGTGAAATGTGTTTTGCGGGCATGGGGGCAGGTGAAAAGGGGGTTTGAGATGTTGGCACTGGGTGAAGAATGTTTTGAGGGCATGGGGCAAGTGCAAAGGGGGTGTGAGATGTTGGCAATGGGTGAAATGTGTTTTGAGGGCATGGGAGAAGGTGAAAAGGGGGTTTGAGGTGTTGGCAGTGGCTGAAATGTGTTTTGAGGGTATGCGGGCAGTTGCAAAGGGGGTTTGAGGTGCTGTCACAGGGTGAAATGTGTTTTGAGGGCATGGGGGCAGTTGCAAAGGGGTTTTGAGGTGTTGGCAATGGGTGAAATGTGTTTTGAGGGACTGGGGGCAGTTGAAAAGGGGGTTGGAGATGGCGGCACAGGGTGAAATGTGTTTTGAGGACATGGGGGCAGTTGCAAAGGGGGTTTGAGGTGTTGGCACTGGGTGAAATGTGTTTTGAGGGCATGGGGGCAGTTGAAAAGGGGGTTCGAGGTGTTGGCAAAGGGTGAAATGTGTTCTGAGGGCATCAGGGCAGTTGCAAAGGGGGTTTGAGGTGTTGGCCCTGGGTGAAATGTGTTTTGAGGGCATGGGGACAGTTGAAAAGGGAGTTTCAGAAACATTGAGTCCCTGAGAGGCTATTGGTCCGCTATTTTGAAGTACAACCGCAACAACTGGACGCTTATGATGAAGAATGGCTGCGGCATCTTTCACTCCAAAACAAAAAGGATGCACAATTTCTTAGTTTTTCGGCTCGAACCGAAGAAAGGCCTTGGGTCAACGTATCAAGCATGGATATTTTTTACCAATGATGAAGGATTTGGGGTTTGACATCGCACAGCATGTCCGTGAAGGATGCGGGCAACCATATTCTTTGGACATTCGATATCAATCAAGGAAGCATTGGTGGTCTCATGTTCGTGCCATCCCCAAACTTACTGACCGACTCAACATGAGCATCATCACCTATTCATCCCACACCATGCAAGTTGATGAAGAAGTGGACCCCATTTGGCAGGGGGTTCATTTTGTTCATTTATCCGGATGGTGTTCGCTGAAGCCCCAAATCCCCTATGAGCAATGTGTTGAGCGCCCCTTACCAAAGGAAAGTATTGACCTTCAAACTATTGTGGAGGGTCTATACCACAATGCTGCCTGTGATTGGATCATCCAAGGAATGGTGGAAAGTATTGATTCCAGGTTTAGTGTTAGGTTTGAGTTGGATGACGTCATTCGTTTGTATGATTGTGATGCAACAGGCATTGCGAGTGATTGTTTAAGTGTGCTTTGGTTGATAAGCTGGTGGGTTGGTGTGAAGTGGCCGAAGGATGGATGGGAGCTTTGGGCTTTGCAGGTTTCTCCTGCAACTCGGAGGTGGGTCATTGACATTGTGCAAACTGTTTTTCCTCCGATAATGATAGTTCCACGCGCTGATGCGAGCAATGTTGACATAGGGGTGCTTTGGCGGGGTGCCGCCAACTTGAGAATACCCATCTCTCTAACAGTTTCTCGACGGTACAATCATGCTGCAAGAATTGCTGGTGCTAGTTTATCAAGAGCATTCAAGAGGGCATTTTTCGAGTTGCAAGCTGACATTATGGCATTTGCTGGATTTGCTCCCTGCCCCCGCACAAAAAAGCAACGCCTATGCAAATAAAGTCGTTGGGGACTCCAAGGCTTTCACCATTTTGACAACTGGTCAATTTCAGTTCCATTGTGTATATATCTTTGTACCATTGTCACTGTCCTCGCGAATTGGAAGTGTGCACATTGATTTGCGCACCAACACGGTGTTTTTGTTGTATACAGCGTGTGGGAATTTTCCCGGCAGTTTTTGGTTCTTTGCCAATGAATAGTTGCTCACCACAAAGACTTCACGCTGAGAGTGTGCATGCCCCTCACCGGATTCGGTGAGTTGGCCAACCACATCCAAAGAACTACCATTTGGTACCGCTGGGACGCATGGCATGCACAGGATTTGCTCCAAGGAGCAAATTGCGGCTATCTTGACCAGGCACTCACCATGGAGTGCGGATGATATTGTGCATTTGTGCCGAACTCATGTGACACTCGTGCTACACAGATTTTGCCTGCTTCTCGAGATGCATAGTACCCCGGCGAACCCTTTTTGCTGAAGCCAATCGATGTGGCAGAGCGACTGCATCTGTTGTGGAAATCGAATGGCACCCCCCTAGGACCGACTGAGGCCCTTAAGGCACTTGAATTTTGGTGAGCTGGTTTGGGGGGGGGGGTGTCACAATGGTTGCAGCAGCCACAACAGCTATCGGATTCTTGGCGGTCTCGGGGGCTGTACGCAGAGGCAGCCTACAGCGACACCCAACAATGCTTTGTCCCGTCCCGGGAAGAGAAGCAGACAGCAAGAGACGGAGAGGGACATGTTGAGGCAACAGAGAGAAAGAGGGCAAGCCACGACGAACACCCTAGAGCGCGGGGCGCGGCAGCCCAACGGCCCTAACCCTAACCGGCCGAAGGAGGATCCCAGAGCCCTGGAGGGTGGGGTGCCGCCAGCACTCGTCTCCTGCTGGCCGTTGCCCGGCCTTGGCATGCGCAAACCGAGGTGGCTCGCAGGCAGATTTCCACGGTGGACACCGGCATGCGCGTAATGCTAGTGTAGCAGAACATGCAAGTGGAGGTGGGGACCAGTACTTCCCCAACCACCTCACCGCAGCTGCGTTGGACGCCAATGTCGTGAGTTGGGGGGATGACCACAGCTCCTAGGGCTGCGCTGGAGGTCATAGGTACGAGGGTAGTCTGTGCCTATGTGGCGCCTTGCCTTTTGCCTTGACAAATTGTCACTTGGTGACATGGTAACCTCATGACCTAAATGGTGTTCCTATTGGGGGCAGCCCCCCCCCCTTTGCCCTCTAGGATGATGTACACACGTGGGTGGATTGATGTACATGTGAAGTACCCCCCCCCTCCCCCCCCCAGGAAACCATCACTTCACCCCCCAATACCTCATGCACATTCACTAGGCATGTGCAACAATTCAAAGTAGGATATTCTCGTACCTGAATTTCTTTACGGTCCTTTCAGATCCCGAATAATAATTGTGATGGACTTATCATTTTGGCACCGCATTAACGCGAACGGTTGTGGCATCGGTTAAGATGGGTACCTTTTGTTACATAACACACACATTGCACCAGCACCAAGGGAGAAGCTCTCAGGGTCACCATTTGACAGCGTATGCGGGATACACATGATCACAAAGAGAATAACCCCACAACGGCAATGCGTGAACCATGGTTCGTTCCCCTACTCCCCGGATAACTAACCTCCACGGCACGACAATGACGGTTGAAATTGTGCTCAAGGATGCACGCAACTTTTAGTTGATGCCACTAGTGCCTGTTTTGTGGATGCCCCCCAAGCTACCCTGGGAGATGCTGCCACAAATCCCTCTGTTGAAGGTGTTGTTGCCCGATGCGTATGATGATAATTTATCATAAAATGAAAAAACATCTTTTGATTTGTGGGGACATGGTTTTTTTGTAGCCATCACTTGTATCAATGTTTTAGTGCCAACCACGAAGGCAAAGGCTAGAGCTGTTTTTGGCAGTAGGAGGGAACACATTCATTTGTGTTTTTTGGAGCAGTTTGCGGATTGGCGAAGGTGGCGGGTGGTGCTATTGATCACTCTACGTAAAATTCCCCCATGGGTGCTAACAAGGATGTCACGAGTGGCGCATGTGCACAAAATAGAACATAGGAGGAGAGAGCGGTGTTGATCTCCTCACCAAGGGCGTTTTTTTAGATATCTCTGGTGATGGGCGTGCAATGTGGGGTATATGTGATAGCAATGTCCCCGGCGCCCCTGAAATTTTCCATGCTACGTTGCTTGCAAAATTTGAAGTCCACTCTGCAACATGAGTCTGATTTGGTGGGCATACATGGGAGGCATTTCCAAAAATCTTAAACAACATCATTAGCATTTTCCGTTGATTTTTTCCTGCTACGCCATGCGTCTGAGCGACATGTGTAGCCAAGTAATGGTGCTGCTTGAATCGCCCCTCTTTGGTAGGCACTTGAGGCATTTTGAATGCTGTGAGAGGGAATGGTTCCAATCAAAAATATATGTTGATTGGAAGCGGGGGGTGGCAGCGTGGTGTGTGTTCTAAAATAGTGGATACCATGCAGGGGTCCCTCCTCCCCCCCTTCACATACTCCACGCGAAGTTGATAAGGGGGCTTCTAGATGCCGAACCCACATTTTTTTGCCATAACAATGCGCTTGTAGGTCTCCCCAGGAACACCCGCAAGTTTGCACCTGGTGTACTCCCTCTGATCCACCTTTTTTTGCAGACCAAAAGGTATATTTTTTTTGGAGACATTTGTTCGTTCCAGTATGAGGCCACGCCATCTGCTACACTATAAGAGAACTCAAAGGGAGCTTCCTTCTTTTGGCTGCATTGTGGAGCCCACATTGTTTTTGTTTCGGGAGGGATGTTGGACTGTTACACTAGGGAAGACCCTACGCAATAAAGGTCCCCCCCGTTTTCCGAAATGCTCCCGGGGGTTTTTCCAAGTATGGTGCCCAATTTTCGAGACCCCCCCCCCAAGCCCCCCCCACATGCTTCGAATCGCACGTTTGCGGGGGTTCGGGGGGAGGGCTTGCTTGTGATGTTCATGCGGTAGGTGGATTCTGCCAATTGTTCATCGTTTGTCCAATTCTTTTCTTGATTGTTGAGGTGCCCAAACACAATGTCCACGCCAAGTACACCATTGAACAATGGCGTGGAGAGGAGGGAGGTTGTGCAAGTTTGACTGCGAAAGCGTAAGCGGCAAGAGGAGGATGCGACAGAAGACAATTGCACAACGGCAATGTGTGAACCGCGCGGGATCTGGTATGGGGGTAATGGCGACGTTGTTGCTGATGATACCAACCAAGATTTCTTGCATGCCGGTGCAGATTGTACTGGGCATGCCACCCAAGCTCCTCAAAGTGGTCGCCTGAGATCTGTTGTGGAGATTTGGCGTGACCATGTGCAAGTGCCAGTTCAATACGCCGGTAATTTGGCATACCATCAGAAAACATGTTCTGATTTGTGGGCGTCGTGCTTGACACGAGATGAGCTGTATCGATCTTTGAGTCCCAACAACAAGGCAAAGGCCGAAGCTGCCTGCGCCGATAGGAGGGGATGCATTTATTTACGGGTTTTTGGAAGGTGGATTGGCTCTGCGTGCCCAAATTTAAGGATGCGGGTCCCCGAGCAGCGGAGCATTTTGGAATTTTTCTCCAAGTAGTCCACCACTCAGGAGGCCACACTATTCTAAGTGCTGATAAGGATGTTGCTAAGTATGCCGGTGATGGGGCATTTCAAGACGCCCTTACAGTCGTACTTACCCATCAATGCGGTGCGGGGAAGAGGATCCCAGAGGGCAAGGTTGAATGTAATTTTTAGGGGGACGGATCATGTTTTTTGTGAGATATGTTGATCATGGCAGTAGGGGGTTCATTATCGATCCATCTTTTTTGATAAGATGATTCGGCTCTGCATTTCCCATGCTAAGGATACGGGGGCCAAAGCAACCAACCCTCGGAAAACATGTCCCCCTTTTGTGAGTTGGCTTGGGTGTTGCCATGGTGTAGTGTTTTGAATGGGGATATTATTGTAAAGTGAACGGGAGTAACAACTTCACTTTGATGCATAGTTGCATCATTGTTATTTTGCTTTGTTGCATTTATTGCCAACCGAACCCTATCTTTGCAAATCCCTTTAGACCCTTTGTCATTTGAAAGGGGATTGTGATTCATTGGGGAATGTTGGCTCCCATTGTGGCATCCCGGAAGTGCACTTGTTACGTCATGGGCACACATTGAACGACATCATCAATGTGCCATGGATTTGCTGCGCGCTATGCCACGTGGTGTACGTCAATTGTTTTTTGCCAATTCAATTCAACATGAAACACGAATGGGATGTTGAAAGATCGCCATTGTAGCCCCACATCATTCTTAATTGGGCAATTTTGAGACGCAAGTTTTTGTTTGAACAAGTGCAAACACACGTGCAAGCAGCATTTTTTTTTTTCTTTGCATCGCATGTGTGCATGAAAGCCGTAGTTCGAGGCGAGAATTCAGAAGTTGCATGGCTTCAACGTCTCTCAGATACACCTTTGCTGGTGCACCCTTGGAAATCTAGGGGCTGCTTAAAAAGGGGTTGGGAGTGCTGTATAGCTCGCGAAATTCATTTTGAGGAGATGGGGGCAGTGGAAAATGGGGTGTGAGGTACTTTCACCGCCTGAAATGCAATTTGAGACCATTGGGACACCTAACATAGGGGTTTGAGGCGTTGATAACTCACGAAATGCATTTTGAGGACATCTGGGCAGTTGAAGATGGGGTGTGACATATTGCCACAACCTGAAATGCATTTTAACAATAGTGTGGCATCTAACATTGGGGTTTGAGGGGTTGATGGCGGAGCCTAGAATGCAATGGGGCCACGTGCAGCTTTGTGAAGATTAGTCTTGCTTTTTGTCGTAATTCGTGTGCCTAAGAAGGAATTGTGCCACTTTGCAAAAACATTGATGCGTATTGCCATGCTTACCCCCATATGGCTCGTTGTCTCAAGTCATGTGCATTCTACTAGCCATGTTCTATTCACGACACCCCATGTCCAAACATGCAAAACGAGGCACTCTTGTTTTTTTGTGACCAAACATACTATCCATTTGTGACCGAGCTTTGCGTTGGGGAGTAGGTTGTGTATTGTATTGTCTATTGAGGAGATAGGAGCACTCCAACAAGGGGTGTGAGTTAGTGCCACAGCCTGAAATGCATTTTGACAACAGTGTGACAGCTAATATTGGGGTTTGAGGGGTTGATAGCTCAGTAAATGCATTTTGAGGACATGGGGGGGGTTAGTGGAAAATGGGTTGTGAGGTAGTGCGGCAGTCTCAAATGCATTTTCACAATGGTTGAAACACACAACAGGTGAAAAGGGGGTTTGAGGTGTTGGCACTGGATGAATTGTGTTTTGAGGGCATGGGGCAGTTGCAAAGGGGTTCGAGGTGTTGGCAATGGGTGAAATGTGTTTTGAGGGCATGAGGGCAGTTGAAAAGGTGGTTCGAGGTGTTGGCACTGGGTGAAATGTGTTTTGAGGGCACGGGGGCAGTTGCAAAGGGGGTTTGAGGTGTTGGCACTGGGTGAAATGTGTTTTGAGGGAATGGGGCAGTTGCAAAGGGGTTCGAGGTGTTGGCAATGGGTGAAATGTGTTTTGAGGGCATGGGGGCAGTTGAAAAGGTGGTTCGAGGTGTTGGCACCGGGTGAAATGTGTTTTGAGGGCATGGCGGCAGTTGCAAAGGGGGTTTGAGGTGTTGGCACTGGGTGAAATATGTTTTGAGGGCATGGGCCAAATCATCTGGCCTCAAAGGTTGCGGTTAGGTTCATGGTGATGGTATGGAGAGGGAGGCCAGGGGAGGTAAGTGAAACCTGCCCCCCCCCCCAAATTGCCCCACCTGGACCCTGCTGCTGGCGGTTGATGGGACGGTCTAACCAAGCGGTAAATTCTTTCACAAGTTTTTAGGTGCATTTTTCGAGGAATGGATGGGATGTGCCATGCTGTTTTTTTATTCCAAGACAATACTCCACCGTGTTTTTTCGTAGTTTTTTTTTCACCAATTGTTGTGTATTTTTGCATCTTCTCTAGATGCCAAGTGAGCTGGAACCTTGTTTGGAAAGGTGAGATTTTGTCTTATCGTTTTTTTAATTTTTGCTGAACAATTTTGTGGCATATCTCTTTTTGTTCCCTCAAGGCCCATTTTGACTACATGGCATTGAATTGTTTTTGGTTTGGTCTCTCTCAGGAACATGGAGTCCCTGAGAGGCTATTGGTCCGCTTTTTTGAAGTACAACCGCAACAACTGGACGCTTATGATGAAGAATGGCTGCGACATCTCTCACTGCAAAACAAAAAGGATGCACAATTTCTTAGTTTTTCGGCTTGGACCGAAGAAAGGCCTTGGATCAACGTATCACGCATCAAGCATGGGTATTATTTACCAATGATGAAGGATTTGGGGTTTGACATCGCACAGCATGTCCGTGAAGGATGCGGGCAACCGTATTTTTTGGACATTCGATATCAATCAAGGAAGCATTGGTGGTCTCATGTTCGTGCAATCCCCAACCTTACTGACCGACTCAACATGAGCATCATCACCTATTCATCCCACACCATGCAAGTTGATGAAGAAGTGGACCCCATTTGGCAGGGGGTTCATTTTGTTCATTTATCCGGATGGTGTTCGCTGAAGCCCCAAATCCCCTATGAGCAATGTGTTGAGCGCCCCTTACCAAAGGAAAGTATTGACCTTCAAACTATTGTGGAGGGTCTATACCACAATGCTGCCTGTGATTGGATCATCCAAGGAATGGTGGAAAGTATTGATTCCAGGTTTAGTGTTAGGTTTGAGTTGGATGACGTCATTCGTTTGTATAATTTTGAAGCAACAGGCATTGCGAGTGATTGTTTAAGTGTGCTTTGGTTGTTAAGCTGGTGGGTTGGTGTGAAGTGGCCGAAGGATGGATGGGAGCTTTGGGCTTTGCAGGTTTCTCCTGCAACTCGGAGGTGGGTCATTGACATTGTGCAAACTGTTTTTCCTCCGATAATGATAGTTCCACGCGCTGATGCGAGCAATGTTGACATAGGGGTGCTTTGGCGGGGTGCCGCCAACCTGAGAATACCCATCTCTCTAAGAGTTTCTCGACGGTACAATCATGCTGCAAGGATTGCTGGTGCTAGTTTATCAAGAGCATTCAAGAGGGCATTTTTTTGAGTTGCAAGCTGACATTATGGCATTTGTTGGATTTGCTCCCTGCCCCCGCACAAAAAAGCAACGCCTATGCAAATAAAGTCGTTGGGGACTCCAAGGCTTTCAACATTTTGACAGTTGGTCAATTTCAGTTCCATTGTGTATATATCTTTGTACCATGGTCACTGTCCTCGCAAATTGGAAGTGTGCACATTGATTTGCGCACCAACACGATGTTTTTGTTGTATACAGCGTGTGGGAATTTTCCCGGCAGTTTTTGGTTCTTTGCCAATGAATAGTTGCTCACCACGAAGACCTCATGCTGAGAGTGTGCATGCCCCTCACCGGATTCGGTGAGTTGGCCAACCACATCCAAAGAACTACCATTTGGTACCGCTCGGACGCATGGCATGCACAGGATTTGCTCCCACGAGCAAATTGCGGCTATCTTGACCAGGCACTCACCATGGGGTGCGGATGATATTGTGCATTTGTGCTGAACTCATGTGACACTTGTGCTACACAGATTTCGCCTGCTTCTCGAGATGCATAGTATCCCAACGAACCCTTTTTGCTGAAGCCAATCGATGTGGCAGAGCGACTGCATGTGTTGTGGAAATCCAATGGCACCCCCCTAGGACCGACTGAGGCCCTTAAGGCACTTGAATTTCAGTGAGCGGTTAGGGGGGGGGGATCTCACAATGGTTGCAGCAGCCACAACAGCTATCGGACCCTTGGCGGTTTCGGGGGCTGTACGCAGAGGCAGCCTACAGCGACATGGAACAATGCTTTGTCCCGTCCCGGGAAGAGGAGCAGACAGCAAGAGACGGAGAGGGACATGTTGCGGCAACAGAGGGACAGGCGGCAAGCCACGATGAACACCCTAGAGCGCGGGGCGCGGCGGCCCAACGGCCCTAACCCTGGCGGGCCGAACGAGGATCCGAGAGCCCTGGAGGGTGGGGTGCTGCCGGCACTCACCCCCTGCTGGCCGTTGCCCGGCCTTGGCATGCGCAAACCGAGGTGGCGCCCAGGCAGATGTCCACGGTGGCCACCGGCATGCGCGTGATGCTAGTGTAGCAGAACATGCAAGTGGAGGTGGGGACCAGTACTTCCCCAACCGCCTCACCGCAGCAGCGTTGGACGCCAATTTCGTTATTTGGGGGGATGACCACAGCTCCTAGGGCTGCGCTGGAGGTCATAGGTTTGAGGGTAGTGTGTACCTATGTGGCGCCTTGCCTTTTGCCTTGACAAACTGTCACTTGGTGACATGGTAACCTCATGACCCAAATGGTGTTCCTATTGGGGGCAGCCCCCCCGCCTTTGCCCTCTAGGATGCTGTACACACGTCGATGGATTGACGTACATGTGAAGTACCCCCCCCCCCAGAAAACCATCACTTCACCCCCCAAAACCTCATGCACATTCACTAGGCATGTGCAACAATTCAAAGTAGGACATTCTCGTACCTGAATTTCTTTACGGTCCTTTCAGATCCCCAATAATAATTGTGATGGACTTATCATTTTGGCACCGCATTAACGCGAACGGTTGTGGCATTGGTTAAGATGGGTACCTTTTGTTACATAACACACACATTGCGCCAACACCAAGGGATAACCTCTCAGGGTCACCATTTGACAGCGTAAGCGGGATACACATGATCACAAAGAGAATAACCCCACAACGGCAATGCGTGAACCATGGTTCGTTCCCCTACTCCCCGGATAACTAACCTCCACGGCACGACAATGACGGTCGAAATTGTGCTCAAGGTTGCACGCAACTTTTAGTTGATGCCACTAGTACCTGTGTTGTGGATGCCCCCGAAGCTACCATAGGAGATGCTGCCACAATTCCCTCTATTGAAGGTGTTGTTGCCCGATGCGTATGATGATGATTTATGGTAAAATGGAAAATCATGTTGTGATTTGTTGGGACATGGCTTTTTCGTAGCCATCACTTGTATCAATGTTTTAGTGCCAACCACGAAGGCAAAGGCTAGAGCTGTTTTTGGCGGTAAGAGAGAACACATTTTTTTGTGTTTTTTGGAGCAGTTTGCGGATTGGCGAAGGTGGCGGGTGGTGCTTTTGATCACTCTACGTAACATTCCCCCATGGGTGCTAACAAGGATGTCACGAGTGGCGCATGTGCACAAAATAGAACATAGGAGGAGAGAGCGGTGTTGATCTCCTCACCAAGGGCGTTTTTTTAGATATCTCTGGTGATGGGCGTGCAATGTGGGGTATATGTGATGGCAATGTCCCCGGCGCCCCTGAAAGTTTCCATGCTATGTTGCTTGCAACTTTTGAAGTCCACTCTGCAACATGAGTCGGATTTGGTGAGCATACATGGGAGGCATTTCCAAAAATCTTAAACAACATCATTAGCATTTTCCATTGATTTTTTCCTGCTATGCTATGCGTCTGAGCGACATGTGTAGCCAAGTGATATAGTGCCATAGCGTGCAAAAAGCATTTTGACAATAGTTGGGCACCTAACAGCCCAACACTGTAACTATTCAACCAATCATTTTCGCTCTGCAGATGCCATTTTTCGTCTTATACAAGCAGCAGATGCCATTTTTCGTCTTATACAAGCAGCTGGATGCAAAAAGATTTTTCAGCTAATAAGGGCTTCCACATGTCTCTGACAACACAGCAACCAAAGGGACAGTGTGTTTGGGATACCAGAGCCATATTCCTGGTGACTGGGAAGCATTGTGCCGAAGAATGGGCCCGCCGAATTGTTCGGCTTTGTTCGGCTTTGTCCAAGTACAACCCTGTCATATTTTATTTTCGTGACTTTGCCCGTACTTGTGCGAGGGGTAGACAAGGTATGTGCGAATGGGCTACCTGTACACTGGCGTCAGAACACATATGGTGATGAGTTTGGGACGCATTTGGGGTTCCCCGAGAATGCAAGGGTGACGTAGCATTTCCGCCCTTATTTCGGCCCTAACCTTCCTTGATCTTCCGCGAGTCTGCACATGTTAATATGAAACATAGTCATGTGAAGGAACTGTTCAATTGGGTTATGTAAGACACTTCGATGTCTTTTGAACAGGGTTTATCTTTGGATTGTGGAATTGGTTTGGAATTGGTGTCCGCCTAAAGATCCTGTCGAGTTTTGGGAAAACAAGACAATTTTCAAGAGAGAAACGAGGTTAGAAACGGGGTTAGGGACGCACAATCCACACTATTTTGCGTGGCCCCTCGAGTTGGGGTTAGGGACTCCGAGAACCTTCCGGTGCTATTAAAGAAACCGGGCCAGTCTTTATGTTATTACGTACAATATATTACGTTGCTCGACCCAAACCTCTCTAGTGGCAGTAGGCGTAGGACTGTAGCAAGTAACTTTACTATGGGGCTGGTCTCTTGTTTGCATTTTCATCCATGGATGTCGATCTTAATGACACGTACTCAACTGCTACTACTATCAATTTCCAACCTGCAGTTGCTAGTGCAAGTGCACGTTTGAGCATTTCCACCACTCAGGGCCATGTCTTCTTTTTATGCTGGACAGTATGCGGCTGCTGCCAGCTTCAATTATCCTCAACATCAAGAACCTGCTGGGACTGCCGGCACTTCACAACAAGCGGCTGCCACTGCTGCCCCGACTACCCAGCTGTCCAGCCGCAAGCCACCACCGATTTATTACCCACGTATTCTTTGTCATCATGTGCAATCTATCGGCCTCCAATATTGGAACGGGGTTGCAATCATCATGAAAACATCCTGATCAGCCCCTGCCCACCCTTTGATGATTCACTGCCGGCAATGAAATCAACACCTCCCAGTTCAAAAAGGTGACGTTGACGGGGATGGTCCACATTTCCTACCATCAACTTTCCTACGGCCCCAATTCTCCCCCAAGGAGTATGTGCGCTCCACAAAGCAAAGGAGGCAAGTACTGGGGGATGCAAGAAAAATGTGCACATAAACATGATGCGGCACTCGCCCCATATTGTGAATGGGTTTGCACCGGACTGGTGTTGTACACCACATGGAATGCTAGGTGGGTTCTTTGACCTCCTCTTTCGTGTGCCTTGGGTTGAGCGCTATTGTGAACTTAACCACTCAACTTCCTCCAAAGACACAAATTTCTGGGGTCATCGGCCCGCTGTTTGCTGCAATGCCATTATGGACCACAGTTAGTTTTCTATAACCACCCCTGGTCTCAGGGTTCGGTTGGTTGTGTGCCTCACTTTACGTTCCTCATTAGGACTGCTATGTAGACATTCCACTCGTTGCTATAATGCCACTTTCTTGCATTGCTTTGTGGGGGCATTTGAGGGGCTTTAGGGATTTGTGCTGCCGTCCAGAGTCACACAGAGCCTCCTTCTTTGCCAACCTGCTATGCTCACCATGCAGGAGACATTTTGCCCACCAATTGTCGTTCAGGGTCGAATCGGCCACACTGTTCAATTGACAGGACGCATGGCGCCTTATCAGCCAAGAAGTCGCACCACAGGTCGGGTGATGTCTACCACCGCTGTGGAACAAACGGCTGTGGCTACAACATTTGGGTGGCACCACAGAACCAAGATGCAGCGAAGGAAAGCGGCAAAAGGAAGACTGCACCAGCCCCAGTGAATGCCCATGTTCATGTACAGGCCGCCAAACCCCTGACCCAATGTAAACCCTGCATCTACTGCACGGCTTGAAGGATTTCATCGATAGCCAACGGTACAAGCGGCCGCGTGCCGAGCGCCGAGAGCCGTGGTGGGAGAAGCTTCACAGAAGCCTATCCCACCACGAACAAGGCAAGAGAGGCCACTGCAATGGACTCCCACCACCGCCCTTTTCACTTTCTCGGGCCCAGCCCCCTCCGGCTTATGGGGCTCAGCCCCCTCCGGCTTACGGGGCCCAGCCCCCTCCGGCTTACGGGGCCCGGCTGCTTAGCCAACGCGATGGGTCTGCGACGGGGTTGCCCCGATCGGGCCCCATCAGCTTCCGGGCTCCAGGGCCCATACAGCCGCAGCCCCCACTCCCCGCGGTTGAGCCCCCTTTGGCCCCTGAGGCCAAAAAAAAGAAAAGTGTGTCTTTTGAGGAAGTTGACCGGATAAGTTCACAATATCGCTCAACTCAAGGCACATGTAAAAAGAGGCCAAAGAAGGTGAGAAAGTGTTCCAAAGGAGCACTACAAAGGATGCAATGGAAATTTCCAGCTCCTCGGACGACGAGATCATGGCCGTAGATTAGCCTTTTTTCTAAGTTTTGCAATGTACCAGGTGTTCCGGTGTATTTCTAGATACTGCCCACCCACTCAGGCGCGGTAGGCCTGGTGGAAGGTGGTGTGTGTATCTGCAAAAGTCTAAGCCAGCCGCGCATCCATAGGTTGTTGGGGCTTTGCTTTACCTAGCATTCCATGTGGTGTACAACACCAGTCCGGTGCAAATCCATTCACAATATGGGACGAGTGCCGCATCATATTTATGTGCACATTTTTCTTGGATCCTCCCGCAGTACTTGCCTCCTTTGCTTTGTGGAGCACACACAGAGTGCGTGCTTTTGTTATGAAATTGTGGGTGCCTCCTTCTGCTATGAATTGCACTCCACCCTTCTGTCGTGATTAGCATGTCAATGCGTGAAAAATGTTTGAGAACAACCAAAGGTACCATTCGCTCAAACCTTTGTTGGTGCAAGAAAGTTGTTGCAATTTGTCTCCATTGTTGCCTGTATGGGCTGCTGTATCGGTTGGGTTTCACCCCCCCCCCCTCCCTCCGCGCGCCATGTTGCCTAATCCCACACCTAGGGATGTATTAGAATGGCCGTACACCGCAGGAGGACCCCCTCCTCCCCCTCCAAAGTTGCGCAGACCACTGTTTGTACACCTTAGCCGCAGGATTGTGACGAATGGGTTCTTTGTCTGCGTCCCGAATGTACATAGCAAAGATGGAAGGACATTCGAACTGAAGCGGTTCAATGATGATTGCGCCCCCCTTCCAATGTAGGATTTTGACAGCCAAGATGGTGTACGTAAATTGCTTTTTGCCAATTCAAGTCAACATAAAACACGAATGGGATGTTGAAAGATCGCCATTGTAGCCCAACATCATTCTTGATTTGTGGGGACATGGGTTTTTCGTAGCCATCACATGTATCAATGTTTTAGTGCCAACCACGAAGGCAAGGCTAGAGCTGTTTTTGGCGGTAGGAGGGAACACATTCTTTTGTGTTTTTTGGAGCAGTTTGCGGATTGGCGAAGGTGGCGGGTGGTGCTATTGATCACTCTACGTAACATTCTCCCATGGGTGCTAACAAGGATGTCACGAGTGGCGCATTTGCACAATATAGAACATAGGAGGAGAGAGCGGTATTGATCTCCTCACCAAGGGCATTTTTTTAGATATCTCTGGTGATGGGCGTGCAATGTGGGGTATATGTGATGGCAATGTCCCCGGCGCCCCTGAACCTTTCCATGCTATGTTGCTCGCAATTTTTGAAGTCCACTTTGCAACATGAGTCGGATTTGGTGAGCATACATGGGAGGCATTTCCAAAAATCTTAAACAATCTCATTACCATTTTCCATTGATTTTTTCCTGCTATGCTATGCGTCTGAGCGACATGTGTAGCCAAGTGATATAGTGCCATAGCGTGCAAAAAGCATTTTGACAATAGTTGGGCACCTAACGGCCCAACACTGTAACTATTTAACGGATCATTTTCGCTCTGCAGATGCCATTTTTCGTCTTATACAAGCAGCAGATGCCATTTTTCGTCTTATACAAGCAGCTGTATGCAAAACGATTTTTCAGCTAATAAGGGCTTCCACATGTCTCTGACAACACAGCAACCAAAGGGACAGTGTGTTTGGGATACCAGAGCCATATTCCTGGTGACTGGGAAGCATTGTGCCGAAGAATGGGCCCGCCGAATTGTTCGGCTTTGTTCGGCTTTGTCCAAGTACAACCCTGTCATATTTGATTTTCGTGACTTTGCCCGTACTTGTGCGAGGGGTAGACAAGGTATGTGCGAATGGGCTACCTGTACACTGGCGTCAGAACACATATGGTGATGAGTTTGGGACGCATTTGGGGTTCCCCGAGAATGCAAGGGTGACGTAGCATTTCCGCCCTTATTTCGGCCCTAACCTTCCTTGATCTTCCGCGAGTCTGCACATGTTAATATGAAACATCATCATGTGAAGGAACTGTTCAATTGAGTTATGTAAGATACTTCGATGTCTTTTGAACAGGGTTTATCTTTGGATTGTGGAATTGGTTTCGAATTGGTGCCCCGCCTAAAGATCCTGTCGAGTTTTGGGAAAACGAGACAATTTTCAAGAGAGAAACGAGGTTAGAAACGGGGTTAGGGACACACAATCCACACTTTTTTGCCTTGCCCCTCGAGTTGGGGTTAGGGACTCCGAGAACCTTCCGGTGCTATTAAGGAAACCGGACCAGTCTTTACGTTATTACGTACAATATATTACGTTGCTCGACCCAAACCTCTCTAGTGGCAGTAGGCGTAGGACTGTAGCAATTAACTTTACTATGGGGCCGGTCTCTTGTTTGCATTTTCATCCATGGATGTCGATCTTAATGACACGTACCCAACTGCTACTACTATCAATTTCCAACCTGCAGTTGCTAGTGCAAGTGCACGTTTGAGCATTTCCACCACTCAGGACCATGTCTTTTTTTTATGCTGGACAGTATGCGGCTGCTGCCGGCTTCAATTATCCTCAACATCAAGAACCTGCTGGGACTGCCGGCACTTCAAAACAAGCGGCTGCCACTGCTGCCCGGACTACCCAGCTGTCCAGCCGCAAGCCACCACCGATTTATTACCCAGGTATTTTTTGTCATCATGTGCAATCTGTCGGCCTCCAATATTGGAACGGGGGTGCAATCATCATGAAAACATCCCAATCAGCCCCTGCCCACCCTTTGATGATTCACTGCCGGCAATGAAATCAACACCTCCCAGTTCAAAAAGGTGACGTTGACGGGGATGGGCCACATTTCCTACCATCAACTTTCCTACGGCCCCGATTCTCCCCCAAGGAGTGTGTGCGCTCCACAAAGCAAAGGAGGCAAGTACTGGGGGATCCAAGAAAAATGTGCACATAAACATGATGCGGCACTCACCCCATATTGTGAATGGGTTTGCATCGGACTGGTGTTGTACACCACATGGAATGCTAGGTGGGTTCTTTGACCTCTTCTTTCGTGTGCCTTGGGTTGAGCGCTATTGTGAACTTAACGGCTCGACTTCCTCCAAAGAAACAAATTTCTGGGGTCTTCGGCTCGCCGTTTGCTGCAATGCCATTATGGACCACAGTTGGTTTTCTATAACCACCCCTGGTTTCAGGGTTCGGTTGGTTGTGTGCCTCACTTTACGTTCCTCATTAGGACTGCTATGTAGACATTCCACTCGTTGCTATAATGCCACTTTCTTGCATTGCTTTGTGGGGGCATTTGTGGGGCTGTAGGCATTTGTGCTGCCGTCCAGAGTCACACAGAGCCTCCTTCTTTGCCAACTTGCTATGCTGACCATGCAGGAGACATTTTGCCCACCAATTGTCTTTCAGGGTCGAATCAGCCACACTGTCCAATTGACAAGACGCATGGCGCGTTATCAGCCAAGAAGTCGCACCACAGGTCGGGTGATGTCTACCACCGCTGTGGAACAAACGGCTGTGGCTACAACATTTGGGTGGCACCGCAGAACCAAGATGCAGCGAAGGAAAGCGGCAAAAGGAAGACTGCACCAGCCCCAGTGAATGTCCATGTTCATGTACAGGCCGCCCAAACCCCTGACCCAATGCAAACCCTGCATCTACTGCACGGCTTGAAGGATTTCATCGATAGCCAACAGTACAAGCGGCCGCGTGCCGAGCGCTGAGAGCCGTGGTGGGAGAAGGTTGACACAAGCCTATCCCACCACGAACAAGGCAAGGGAGGCCACTGCCATGGACCCCCACCACCGCCCTTTTCACTTTCCCGGGCCCAGCCCCCTCCGGCTTATGGGGCTCAGCCCCCTCCGGCTTACGGGGCCCAGCCCCCTCCGGCTTACGGGGCCCGGCCCCTTAGCCAACGCGATGGGTCTGTGACGGGGTTGCCCCGATCGGCCCCCATCAGCTTCCGGGCTCCGGGGCCCATACAGCCGCAGCCCCCACTCCCCGCAGTTGAGCCCCCTTCGGCCCCTGAGGCCAAAAAAAAGAAAATTGTGTCTTTTGAGGAAGTTGAGCAATTAAGTTCACAACATCGCTCAACTCAAGGCACATGTAAAAAGAGGCCAAGGAAGGTGAGAAAGTGTTCCAAAGGGAGCACTAAAAAGGATGCAATGGAAATTTATAGCTCCTCGGACGACGAGATCATGGCCGTAGATTAGCCTTTTTTCTAAGTTTTGCAATGTACCAGGTGTTCCGGTGCATTTCTAGATACTGCCCACCCACTCAGGCGCGGTAGGCCTGGTGGAAGGTGGTGTGTGTATCTGCAAAAGTCTAAGCCAGCCGCACATCCATAGGTTGTTGGGGCTGTGCTTTACCTAGCATTCCATGTGGTGTACAACACCAGTCCGGTGCAAATCCATTCACAATATGGGACGAGTGCCGCATCATATTTATGTGCACATTTTCCTTGGATCCTCCCGCAGTACTTGCCTCCTTTGCTTTGTGGAGCACACGCAGAGTGCGTGCTTTTGTTATGAAATTGTGGGTGCCTCCTTCTGCTATGAATTGCCCTCCACCCCTCTGTCGTGATTAGCATGTCAATGCGTGAAAAATGGTTGAGAACAACCAAAGGTACCATTCGCTCAAACCTTTGTTGGTGCAAGAAAGTTGTTGCAATTTGTCTCCATTGTTGCCTGTATGGGCTGCTGTATCAGTTGGGTTTCATCCCCCCCCCTCCTCCCTCCGCACGCCATGTTGCCTAATCTCACACCCAGGGATCTATTAGAATGGCCGTACACCGCAGGGAGGCCCCCTCCTCCCCTTCCAAAGTTGCGCAGACCACTGTTTGTACACGTTAGCCGCAGGATTGTGACGAATGGCTTCTTTGTCTGCGTCCCGAACGTACATGGCAAAGATGGAAGGACATTCGAACTGAAGCGGTTCAATGATGATTGCGCCCCCCTTCCAATGTAGGATTTTGACAGCCAAGATGGTGTACGTCAATTGTTTTTTGCCAATTCACTTCAACATAAAACACGAATGGGATGTTGAAAGATCGCCATTGTAGCCCCACATCATTCTTAATTGGGCAAATTTGAGACGCAAGTTTTTTTTGGAACAAGTGCAAACACACGTGCAAGCAGCATTATTTTTTTTTTGCATCGCATGTGTGCATGAAAGCCGTAGTTAGAGGCGAGAATTAGGAAGTTGCATGGCTTCATAGTTTCTCAGATACACCTTTGCTGGTGCACCCTTGGAAAACTAGGGGCTGCTTAAAATGGGGTTGGGAGTGCTGTATAGCTCACGAAATTCGTTTTGAGGACATGGGGGCACTGGAAAATGGGGTGTGAGGTACTTTCACCGCCTGGAATGCAATTCGAGAGCATTGGGACACCTAACATAGGGGATTGAGGCGTTGATAACTCACGAAATGCATTTCGAGGACATGGGGGCAGCAGAAAAAGGGCGGTGAGATAGTGCAACAGCCTGAAATGCATTCGACAATAGTGGGGCATCTAACATTCGGATTCGAGGGGTTGATGGCGCAAGAAATGCATTTTTAGGACATGGGGGCAATGGAAAATGGGGTGTGAGGTAGTGCCACAGCTTGAAATGCATTTTGACAATTGTGGGGCACATGACATTCGGGTTTCAGGGGTGATAGCCGAGGAAATGCATTTTGAGGACATGGGGGCAATGGAAATTGGGTGGTGAGGAGCGCCACAGCCTGAAATGCATTTTGACAATAGTGGGGCATCTAACATTGGGGTTTGAGGGGTTGATACCCGAGGAAATGCATTTGAGGACATGGGGGCATTGGAAAATGGGGTTCGAGGTACCTCCACAGCCTGGAATGCATTTTGACAATAGTTGGGCACCTAACATTGGGGTTTGAGGGGTTGATACCCGAGGAAATGCATTTTGAGGACATGGGGGTAGTGGGAAATGGGTTGTGAGGAGCGCCACAGCCTGAAATGCATTTGGACAATAGTGGGGCATCCAATATTGGGGTTTGAGGGGTTGATGGCGCAAGAAATGCATTTGAGGACATGGGGGCAGTTGAAGATGGGGTGTGATGTAGTGCCACAGCCTAAAATGGATTTTGACAATATTGGGACACCTAACATTGGGGTTTGAGGGGTTGATAGCCGAGGAAATGCATTTTGGGGACATGGGGGTAGTGGAAAATGGGTTGTGAGGTAGGGCCACCGCCTGAAATGCATTTGGACAATAGTGGGGCATCCAATATTGGGGTTTGAGGGGTTGATGGCGCAGGAAATGCATTTGAGGACATCGGGGCAGTTGAAGATGGGGTGTGCGGTAGTGCCACAGCCTAAAATGCATTTTGACAATGGTGGGACACCTAACATTGGGGTTTGAGGGGTTGATAGCCGAGGAAATGCATTTTGAGGACATGGGGGTAGTGGAAAATGGGTTGTGAGGTAGTGCCACAGCCTGAAATGCATTTGGACTATAGTGGGGCATCTAACATAGGGGTGTGAGGGGTTGATGGCGCAAGACATGCATTTGAGGACATGGGGGCCGTTGAAGATGGGGTGTGAGGTATTGCCACAACCTGAAATGCATTTTAACAATAGTGTGGCATCTAACATTGGGGTTTGAGGGGTTGATGGGGGAGCCTAGAATGCAATGGGGCCACGTGCAGCTTTGTGAAGAGTAGTCTTGCTTTTTGTCGTAATTTGTGTGCCTAAGAAGGAATTGTGCCATTTTGCAAAGACATTGATGGGTATTGCAATGGTCCTAGTTCTGTCGCGCGATCGCAGCATCAGAAAAATAAAAGTACGAGAAAAAGACGCACCGCCAGCAGAAATAAAGCGAAAAATCGTCTTTTCCGACCTCAGAAACCCCCCCAACAATTTTACGCCGCTGTTTGGCGAGGTCGCAAAATATAGGACACACACCGAAAAAGACGAACAATAGAGTCGCGACGGCGAAGAAACTGAGCGTTGCTTGCCCCAAACCACCTGGCAAAGTGCGTGCCCTAGGCGCTAGAGACTTGTGCGCGCCCCAAAACAACCCACACATAGACAACAACAACGCCACCGGCCGCCGACAAGCAAGTATGTTATGTGCCGCGCACCGCGAAAAACCAACGAAACAAACACAACGCGGAAAGAGGTAGACGAGGAGAATGAATAGGTAACGAACCGCACCACGGTGGAGATATACCACAAGTACACGACCAAACAATGCAAGCCCGCTCATGTAGGAAATACGCGCGAAGGGGATCACAACAAAAAGAGCAACAGGCCGCACATGTAAGTATGTTGAATGTCGTGCATGAAAAATACACACAAGCAACAACAACGCCACCGGCCGCCGGAAAGCAAGTATGTTATGTGCAAATATGTTGTGTGCGTAACGCCGTAACAAGCGCAAAACAAGTAACGTGATAAGCAACGCCAAAGTGCGCCGCCACGAAAAGCGCAACGAACGCCTATGCTCACCCCCACTCGCATAGGGAAAAAAAAGGTATGCCCACACGCGCGTGCCCGGAACGCCGCAAGGCCATCACCGCCGCGGACGAGCAGCATGGTATGAAGGGACAAACAGGGAGGAACAAAAAGACCACCGAGGTAAAGCACAACACAACAACAAAAAAAAAAAAAAAAAAAAAAAAAAAAAAAAAAAAAAAAACCAAGCGTACACACGTGACTAGTGGGGTCCAAGTATGTTGCCACGCTACGCTACGTAACCGAGACGTGCCCACCGCCCACCCGCACGCCCGCTTATGTAGGAGGCGAAAGGGAGCGAAAGGGAACAAAAGGTATGCCGCCGCATGCAAACGAATAGTAGGCAAGCCACACACCGCCACCAAGAACGCAAGTATGTTACCATGTCGTGCCACGTCGCCAACCGCGGAGTTGCGGGGGTTAGAACACACAAATAGCCAGGGAGGGGGACAAGAAGAGCAAACACACAAATAGCGTAGCGCCGGCGAGTGCCGGGTCCCAACGAACACACGTGCACGCACCCATGTTCTATCCTCACAGGTCCCGAAGAGAAGCGTATGCTCGTGTCTGCGTCGTCCGGGCGTTAAAGTAGGGTTGTCTTAGACGCTTAGGCGAGTATTGCGCCGTGCCGTCGTCACACATAAGCGAACGCCCGACAAGGCGGGAGGACAAGGACACGTTAAGGTAGTGAGGAAAGAGGCAGGTATGTTGCACGTCACGCCGCGCGCGCGGAACGGGCGACGAGAAAAGGTAGCGACCAAAGGGGAAACAAGCCGGGAGCACATGGGGCGATAAACCTACACGCAAGCCGGTCGCACACGAATGCCGTGTCGCGGCAAAACCGCCGCCGCCGCACGCTTGCTTACGCATCCTTCTCTCCCTACGCAGGTTCCAAAGAGGAAGCCCGGGCCGACAGGAAAAAAGACAGAGACACGCAACAAAGCGGAGGCAGGGAAAAAGTGCATGCCAGGGAGAGGGGTAGAGGAAAGGGTAAAGAGCAACGAAGCCGCGAAAGGAACAAGGGGAAGCCAGCGAACGAGCAAGGGGCGCACATAGAGGAGGGGACACGGCGGGCACACGGCGAGCACAACACCGCACCGAGACACCGGAGAGGGGAGCACCGGAGGACCAAGGAAAGGGCAGCACCACGCACCACGACACGCACGGCACAGGCACCACACACACCGCACACACCCAACGAACCCCGGCAACCCACCCGGCAGTGGGCGGGCAGACGGGAGAGGGACAGCGCCTGACCCCAAGCGCCCCTCACCATGGTGGAAGGCACCCCCCCCGGGGACGCCTTTCCGCCACCCCCACAGCGAGCAACGCCGGCCCGCAAGGGCGCACGCTGTGGGGCCGGTGCCGGGCCCCCACGCCCACACCGACCGCACCCGGGACACGCGGGTCGCGGAACCCTGGCTGCACGCTCCGGAGGACGGGCAGCCGGGGGAGGGACAGCGCCTGGCACCAGGCGCCCCTCACAACGGTGGAGGACAGCCCCCCCCGGGGACGCCCTTCCGCCACCCCCACAGCGAGCAACGCCGGCCCGCAAGGGCGCACGCTGTGGGGCCGGTGCTGGGTCCACACGCCCGCACCGACCGCACCCGGGACACACGGGTCGCGGAACCCTGGCTGCACGCTCCGGAAGACGAGCGGCCGGGGGAGGGACAGCGCCTGGCACCAAGCGCCCCTCACAACGGTGGAAGGCAGCCCCCCCCGGGGACGCCCTTCCGCCACCCCCACAGCGAGCAACGCCGGCCCGCAAGGGCGCACGCTGTGGGGCCGGTGCTGGGTCCACACGCCCACATCGACCGCACCCGGGACACACGGGTCGCGGAACCCTGGCTGCACGCTCCGGAGGACGAGCAGCCGGGGGAGGGACAGCGCCTGACACCAGGCGCCCCTCACAACGGTGGAAGGCAGCCCCCCCCGGGGACACCCTTCCGCCACCCCCACAGCGAGCAACGCCGGCCCGCAAGGGCGCACGCTGTGGGGCCGGTGCTGGGTCCACACGCCCGCATCGACCGCACCCGGGACACACGGGTCGCGGAACCCTGGCTGCACGCTCCGGAGGACGAGCGGCCGGGGGAGGGGCAGCGCCTGACACCAGGCGCCCCTCACAACGGTGGAAGGCAGCCCCCCCGGGGACGCCCTTCCGCCACCCCCACAGCGAGCAACGCCGGCCCGCAAGGGCGCACGCTGTGGGGCTGGTGCTGGGTCCACACGCCCGCATCGACCGCACCCGGGACACACGGGTCGCGGAACCCTGGCTGCGCGCTCCGGAGGACGAGCAGCCGGGGGAGGGGCAGCGCCTGACACCAGGCGCCCCTCACAACGGTGGAAGGCACCCCCCCCGGGGACGCCCTTCTGCCGCCCCCACAGCGAGCAACGCCGGCCCGCAAGGGCGCACGCTGTGGGGCCGGTGCAGGGTCCACACGCCCGCATCGACCGCACCCGGGACACACGGGTCGCGGAACCCTGGCTGCACGCTCCGGAGGACGAGCGGCCGGGGGAGGGGCAGCGCCTGACACCAGGCGCCCCTCACAACGGTGGAAGGCACCCCCCCCGGGGACGCCCTTCCGCCACCCCCACAGCGAGCAACACCGGCCCGCAAGGGCGCACGCTGTGGGGCTGGTGCTGGGTCCACACGCCCGCATCGACCGCACCCGGGACACACGGGTCGCGGAACCCTGGCTGCGCGCTCCGGAGGACGAGCAGCCGGGGGAGGGACAGCGCCTGACACCAGGCGCCCCTCACAACGGTGGAAGGCACCCCCCCCGGGGACGCCCTTCTGCCGCCCCCACAGCGAGCAACGCCGGCCCGCAAGGGCGCACGCTGTGGGGCCGGTGCTGGGTCCACACGCCCGCATCGACCGCACCCGGGACACACGGGTCGCGGAACCCTGGCTGCACGCTCCGGAGGACGGGCAGCCGGGGGGGTGACAGCGCCTGACACCAGGCGCCCCTCACGACGGTGGAAGGCACCCCCCCCGGGGACGCCCTTACGCCACCCCCATAGCGAGCAACGCCAGCCCGCAAGGGAGCACGCTGTGGGGCCGGTGCTGGGTCCACACGCCCGCATCGACCGCACCCGGGACACGCGGGTCGCGGAACCCTAGCTGCACGCTCCGGAGGACGAGCGGCCGGGGGAGGGACAGCGCCTGACACCAGGCGCCCCTCACAACGGCGGAAGGCAGCCCCCCCGGGGACGCCCTTCCGCCACCCCCACAGCGAGCAACGCCGGCCCGCAAGGGCGCACGCTGTGGGGCCGGTGCTGGGTCCACACGCCCACACCAACCGCGCCCGAGCCACGCGGGTCGCGGAGCCCTGGCTGCACGCTCCAGAGGACGAGTGGCCGGGGGAGGGACAGCGCCTGACACCAGGCGCCCCTCACAACGGTGGAAGGCACCCCCCCCGGGGACGCCCTTCCGCCACCCCCACAGCGAGCCACGCCAGCCCACAAGGGCGCACGCGCTGTGGGGCCGGTGCTGGGTCCACACGCCTGCACCGACCGCACCCAGGACACACGGGTCGCGGAACCCTGGCTGCACGCTCCGGAGGACGAGCGGCCGGGGAAGGGACAGCGCCTGACACCAGGCGCCCCTCACAACGGTGGAAGGCACCCCCCCCGGGGACGCCCTTCCGCCACCCCCACAGCGAGCAACGCCGGCCCGCAAGGGCACACGCTGCTGCGGGGCCGGTGCTGGGTCCACACGCCCGCATCGACCGCACCCGGGACACACGGGTCGCAGAACCCCGGCTGCGCGCTCCAAAGGACGAGCGGCCGGGGGAGGGACAGCGCCTGACGCCAGGCGCCCCTCACAACGGTGGAAGGCACCCCCCCCGGGGGCGCCCCTCCACCACCCCCACAGCGAGCAACGCCGGCCCGCAAGGGCGCACGCTGTGGGGCCGGTGCTGGGTCCACATGCCCGCACCGACCGCGCCCGGGACACGCGGGTCGCGGAACCCTGGCTGCACGCTCCGGAGGACGAGCGGCCGGGGGAGGGACAGCGCCTGACACCAGGCGCCCCTCACAACGGTGGAAGGCGCCCCCCCCGGGGACGCCCTTCCGCCACCCCCACAGCGAGCAACGCCGAACCCTGGCTGCACGCTCCGGAGGACGAGCGGCCGGGGGAGGGACAGCGCCTGACACCAGGCGCCCCTCACAACGGTGGAAGGCACCCCCCCCGGGGACGCCTTTCCGCCACCCCCACAGCGAGCAACGCCGGCCCGCAAGGGCGCACGCTGTGGGGCTGGTGCTGGGTCCACACGCCCGCATCGACCGCACCCGGGACACACGGGTCGCGGAACCCTGGCTGCGCGCTCCGGAGGACGAGCGGCCGGGGGAGGGACAGCGCCTGACACCAGGCGCCCCTCACAACGGTGGAAGGCACCCCCCCCGGGGACGCCCTTCTGCCGCCCCCACAGCGAGCAACGCCAGCCCGCAAGGGCGCAAGCTGTGAGGCCGGTGCTGGGTCCACACGCCCACATCGACCGCACCCGGGACACGCGGGTCGCGGAACCCTGGCTGCACGCTCCGGAGGACGAGCGGCCGGGGGAGGGACAACGCCTGACACCAGGCGCCCCTCACAACGGTGGAAGGCACCCCCCCCGGGGACGCCCTTCCACCACCCCCACGGCGAGCAACGCCGGCCCGCAAGGGCGCACGCCGTGGGGCCAGTACTGGGCCCACACGCCCGCATCGACCGCGCCCGGGACACACGGGTCGCGGAACCCTGGCTGCACGCTACGGAGGGCGAGCGCGGCCGGGGGAGGGACAGCGCCTGACACCAGGCGCCCCTCACAACGGTGGAAGGCACCCCCCCGGGGACGCCCTCCCGCCACCCCCACAGCGAGCAACGCCGGCCCGCAAGGGCGCACGCTGTGGGGCCGGTGCTGGGTCCACATGCCCGCATCGACCGCACCCGGGACACGCGGGTCGCGGAACCCTGGCTGCACGCTCCGGAGGACGAGCGGCCGGGGAAGGGACGGCGCCTGACACCAGGCGCCCCTCGCAGCGGTGGAAGGCACCCCCCCCGGGGGCGCCCTCCCGCCACCCCCACAGCGAGCAACGCCGGCCCGCGAGGGCACACGCTGTGGGGCCGGTGCAGGGTCCACTGCCCGCACCGACCGCGCCCGGGACACGCGGGTCGCGGAACCCTGGCTGCACGCTCCGGAGGACGAGCGGCCGGGGAGGGGACAGCGCCTAACACCGGACGCCCCTCGCAACACTGGAAGGCGCCCCCCCGGGGATGCCCATCCACCGCCCCCACACCGAACAATGCACCAACGCACCAACGCACCAGCCACGGGACATCCGCACCCCGCCCCCTGCTCTTAGACACAGCGACATAGCAATGGCGGAACCCGCGGCACCGCGCAAGACACGCCCCCGATCTCCGACGCTGGACGAAGCACACGAGGTCATCAGGGCGCTGGGACTCAGAGACGGCGAGGGGGACCCCCCACAAGAGGACGCGGGCGCAGACTCCGACCTGGAGGCATTGCCGGAGCCCCCCGCAGGGGGCGCGCCCGCGGAGCCTGCGCCGCCGGCGGGCAGCGTATCCGCGATCTGCCCCGCGTGGAAACGGGGCCATTGCACCGGCGAGGGCTGGTGCCCCAGACGGCACCCCCGGCCCGACGCCGACGACGGAGCGTTGCCCGAGGTGAAACCCGCGGCCGCATGCGCCGCCCTACGCTACGGGGTGACGCAGGGCTGGATCCTGGATGAGACCGCGCGCGGCAGCGTGAACATCCAGGAGGCCGTCGACCGCGTCACCCACGCGGGACAGGCGGCGGTGGCCCTGCACACCCGGGGCCGCCACGGTGGACCCGCAGAGGGGATCATTGTGGATCCCTCAGGAATGGTACTGGTCCTGGCGGCGGACATGGCCCGAGGGGTGCTCCACGTGTCCCGCGTGCGGCGGGCGTGCCCACAGTGGACCATCCAGGTGTACACCCCCCCGCGGGCGTGGCCCTTTTCCACATGGGCGGTGCTCGCCGTCATGTGGCACCTGGCACCAGAGGACGCCCCCACAGGGACCGCGGAGGACATCGCCCGGGACCTCCACACCTGGCCGACCGACCAGGAATACCCCTGGCGCAGGCCCCGGGGCGGCCTCCCGGTGGCACCAGCGGCGGAGGGGCTCAGCCTCGCGGCAACCCTCCAACGGCACCCCGACAAGTATGCACGCCACTTCCTGCAGACGGGCACGGTCCCGGCCGCCCCGCCAGACTCCGAGTGGCGATGGGACGCAGGGGTGGCGCAACCACTGCCGGGCCCCTGGACCCTCCCGTTGTGGTACTTACCAATGGGCACCTTGGCCCACGCCACCCAGGCCGTCAAGGGGGCTTTCCCGCAGCCGCCCCTCCCCGGCGTGGCCCTGCTCCGCAGCCTGCAGGCGGGGGCCGCCTGGGTACGGTGGAGGGAAGGGAAGGGGCGCTCGAGCCCCTATTTCCCCATGGTCCAAGGCCAGGCGCTGACTCATGCCGAGGGCATGGGGACCGTGGAATGGGGGGCAATCGTGCCCGGCACGGCGTGCAGGTGGATAACGGCGGCCGCCCCACAGCCAATGCGGTCGCCGCCGGCGTGCCACCGCCTCCTACGGATGGTCCCCTCATTGGCCCCCCAGCACGCCTTCACAAGGGACGTGTGGAAAGCCGTACTGAGCCACACCAGGGAGTGGCTGACGAACCCGGGTACGCGGTACCCGCCGGGACCGGTGCTCGAACAGCTCACGGCCCCCACACCCGGGGTCCTCCACGCCCTACACAGGGCGTCGGCCCCCACGAAGCAGCTCAACGACGAAGTGCTGGACCTGGCGCTGGAGCCGCTGCGGGTGCTCTACCCGCAGGCACACATCCCACCCGCGGGCACGTCCAACCGCCTAGGCCGCCTGGGGTTGCAGCGCCGCGTCGAGGCCGCGCACCCAGGAGGTGTGGTGGAACAGTGGCTAACGCTCCGCAATCCGTCCGCCGCGGAGGGCCACTGGTACCTGCACCAGCTCCTCTTCCAGCCACGGGCAGCCCCGGAACACCGCCGGCAGGACCCGTACCACACACACCCGGAGCGCCGGGGCGCGCAAAACTACCCGCAGCCAATCCCGCCCGCCCTCCCGCCGGGGCAGGGCCAGGAGGCGCTACAGCGGGGCCCCCCGCTCGACACCGCCACCACGGTACAGCAGTGGGGAGGCGACGACGCGGGCAGTGCCGAACCGGACTGCACGAACTGCGGAGCGGTGGCCTGGATGGCAGCCTGCAGGCACCTCACCCGAGATACCACGGGACTCCGGCAGTACAGACCCACGGACCGCACGGCGCTGGCGTCCGCGGTCGCGGCCGTCACCATGGGTCCAGTGGCGGCGTGGCCGGCGCAGCTGCTGCCCCACGTCCCCTGCCGCGACACGCGGCCCCGACGGCCGGCCGCGACACACGAGCCGACGGCGCCCCTCACGGCGGAGCAACTATACGTCGTCGCGGCGGCTTTGCTAGCGGACGGCGGGGAGAGCTTCGTCCACCACCACGGCCCGGCGCAAATTGCGGGATGCATACAAGGGCCCCAGCGCGATGCACCAGACCCGTGGCATGCCACACTCCGCGGGCGCACCCGCGTCTGGGGTGCGGGCGATGGCGCACCCCCGCCCGGGCCTAAGCAGGGGGAGGCGCTGGTACTGCAGACGGCAGGATACCAAGCCATCGTACACGGCCACGCCGGAGGGTACCGGTCGCACGTCCTGGCCGGAGGCCGATGGGCGGTCTGGCACAGCACCGCCAGGCAAGGGGCATTCCCGCCCCTGTCCCACGTCGACTGGCGACAGGGGCCCACCCAGGCCTACTACATGTCGGCGGACCCCTGGCCGCTGGCGGTCCTGCTGCACACGGTCAGCGCCCCCAACAAGAGGCAGGAACCGGGGTGGGTCAACCCCCCCGCGCTGGTGTGGAGCCCCGACCAGGAGGAGCATCTACGGGCCGCGTGGCAGGGAGACGCCATCAGGGCCACGGACGTCCCGGACCTCCACGCGGGGCCCATCACGCACGCCCGCCCAGCGGCTACCCTGGCGGTGGCCCAACGGGGGCAGCAGAACCCACAGTGGGTGGTCTGCATGTTCAGCCCGGCGGACGCGCACGTCGTCGTCTGCGACCCTGAACGCCTGCCGGGGCCCGAAGCCGTGATCCGCGTGGCAGACTGCACACGCATGGTCATCAAGGCGCTGCGGGAGGGCGAACACCACGCCCTCCTGCTCCAGGTCAGGCTGAAGGACAACGCCCGGGCGGCGAGGCCGGGAGTGTGGCCGGCAGCGGCGCACCCCGCCGACCTGGAGCTCCAGCTGGCGGTCCCGACCACGGTGTACCACTGGCTACAGGCCTTCCACGACCTGCGGTGGAGGAGCAAACCCGACCGCCAAATCGGCTCCACGCACTGGCAAACGTGGCTGCAAGCAGACGTGCAGCGCGATGCCATCCGAGGCCTCGGGCCCGCGCCCGCGACGCGAGCCCTCGATGCGGCGGCCCCGGGCCGCACGCTGGCACCACACACGGTGCCGCTGGCCAACCTGCCCTTCGAACCGGCGGCGGAGGGCGCCATTCGGAAGTCGGTGCAGCTCCCCCCGGCACGAGGGGCCACGGAGCCGACGAAATGCCCCCTGTGCGCGGACAAGTACTACACCAGCGGGGCGATGCTGGAACACCTGGCGTGGCACGCGGTGCACGCTGCGGCCCCGGCGGACGACAAGGAGGCGGCCGCCAACATCCTGCAGGGGAGAGCACGGAGGTCCCCGTGGCACGCCCCGTACACCCGGCGCCCCCCGCCCCAGGCAGCCGACCACGCAGATGGAGGCGAGGAGGCACCCGGGGCGGCCCCGGGGGCCGGCGGTGCGGCCCCACCAGGGCCCATGTCAATCCCCGCGGGGCTGGCCCCCCTGGCCCCCCTGACTCCCCCGGTCCCCCGGGCCCCCTTGTGGGCCCCGCTGGGAACGGGCTCAGCGGATGCGGCGCACCCAGATGCCCTGGCGGCACCAGCGAACCCGGCGGCGATGCCGACGCGGGATAGCTGACTCCAGGAGGACACGACGGGCGACGCCCTGTGGCTCCTCTCGTGGAACCTGCGCAACGGCCTCGTGCCGCCAGACCGGTCCCTCCGGGACACACTCCGGCGGCGCAGGGGGCCGGCGGCCTGCACCGACAAGGAGCACCTCATCACCGGCATGCTGCCCCAGGAGGGGGGCTTTGCCATCATGCTCCAGGAAACAGGGATCGCCACCAGGGCGCAGGAGATGCACGTGGCCTCGGCGCTCCGGGACAAGGGGTACACCGCCTACTTCAGCAGCCGGCTGGCGGAGACGGGGGCCACCTCCACCTCGAGAGGGGGGGGCCTCCTCACCGCGGTCAGCAGCAAGTACGTGGCTGAGCACGAAGTGCTCAGCTTCACGGAAATTGTCCCCGGGAAGGCCGCGGCCCTGGAGATCCGCACGGACGGGGGAGGCCTCACCCTCATCAACGTCCACGGGCCGCAAGCAGGTTGCTCCCCGTGGGCGGGACGGGCGGCGTTCTGGGCCGACATACAAATGTATGCCACGGCACGCAGCCTCGGCGGGAGACACCCGGTGATCATCGCCGGTGACACCAACATCTACATGGATGTCCCCGCCAACCCGGCCACGGAGCACTTCCGAGCGGGCTGGGAAGCCTGCGGCTTCCGAAGAGCCGCGGCGGGCGGAGAGGAGGACATGACCCCCACGCTCCACCCGTCCCAGCACAGGGTGGACACTTTCCTGGTCAACGAGCCCCTCCTGCCGTGGTCCCTGCGGGAGAGCGTCTGGGCTCGCGGCATGGCACACCCCCAGGTGGTCGGCTCGGACCACCTCCCGGTCCGCCTGGCCCTGCCGGGCCTCCTCAGCGCAACGGGGCACGCGGCGATGCCCACCCCCTACAGCCACACAGAAGGCCGCCTCCTCCCGTACGACGCCGAGGCCGCGCCCGTCCAACACTGCCTGTGGGCGGCGGTCACCGCCGCGCAGGATGAACCCTCACTGGCGCCCTGGCTGGGTCCCGCAGAGCAGCACGACTACGGGTCCATGCCCGCGGCTGCGGTGGACAAGGTGTTCGAACACCTCCACGCGACGCATGACGCCCTGGCGCGCGTGGTGGGACGCCGGCAGCCGTCTCCGGCGGGAACGGACCCGGCGGAGGGGGACCCCCCGGAGAGCGGAAAGCAGCTCCAGGCAGCGGTCCTCCGCTATGACACCCTGGCAGCGCGCGCCCCGGCAGCGTACCAGGCGGACGCGGCCAGACATGGCATCCGGTCCGAGGCGGCGCTCCGGCTCACGGAGGAACTGCAGAGTGTGTCGCCCGGGTTCCGCCCGACCACGCAGGGCCAGCTGCAGGGGGAGCTGGAGAGGCAAGCAGCCGCCCTCGAGGAGGACATTCGCCAGCTCCGCGCCCTCCTGGCGGCAGACCGCAAGCGCGCCATCAAGGAATTCTGGCGCCGCCACGCCCCCGACATCGCCCAGCGATGGAAAGCCGTGCGGGGAGCCATAGAGGTGGAGGCCCCAGGCCCGTCAGGCCTCTGGAACGTGCGGGTTCCCAACACCCAAACGCTCCTCACGGAGGCCCACGACGTGATGTTCGCAGTTCGCGCCTTCTGGCGAGAACTGTATGACAAACGCCCGGTGGACCTCCCGGGTTTCCAGGCGGTCCTCGGCCGCCACGTCCCCCGGGTCCCTGAGGGAGCCTGGACACAGGTCCAGCAGTACTCCATGCAGGACCTGAAGTCCGCCCTGGACAAGGCCGATGGAAAGGCCCCGGGCCCTAACCACGTGGAGGCCCGCTTCATCAGGGCCCTCCCGGCACCCGTCCAGTGGCTCCTGGTCCACTCCTACCGGGCCATCCTCCGCGGCGCCCCGCCACCGATGCACTGGAGGGACGCGCACATCTGGCTCAGCCCCAAGGTACCGGGCTCTGCCAGACTGGACGACTACAGGCCCATAGCCCTGGGCCAGCTGGACATGAAGCTGCTCACGGGCCCCCTCACCCAGCGCATCACGGAGGTGCTCACACGACACGGGCTGGTCAGCGACTGGCAGCAGGGGGCCCTCCCTGGCTCCAACACAGGCCCCCCGCTGTTCATGGCGCAGCGGCAGCTCCAGCGGGGAAGGCCCAACTACGTCTTCTCCTTCGACGCCCGCAAGGCCTTCGACACCGCCCCACACGGCGCCCTCCACCTCATCCTGCGCCACCTCTCCGTGCCGCCGGACGTCATTGACCTCCTGCTCTTCCTCCACACGTGCGCCAGGCTGCGCATCGTCACAGCACACGGGCTAACGCAGCCCGTCTACATGCTACGCGGCGTCCGGCAGGGCAACCCCGAGAGCCCCCTGCTGTACGCGCTCCTCCTGGAGCCTCTACTCAGGGCACAGGGGCACCGCCTGCGCCCGCCGGGAGGAGCCGAGCACGGCCTCATCCAGGCCTATATCGACGACTTGCTGGTGGTGGCCCACACGCTGCAGCACTTCGTCGAGGGCGTGGAGGCGGTGGCCGCGTACCTGGGGATGATGGGCATGGAGCTCAACCCCCGCAAGTGCGCCATGGCCACCACGGAGGGGGTCCCGGGCCTGCAGCTACGCCTCTGCCCCCACCTGGAAAACCCGTGGTACTGGGTACCAGCGGCGGACTCCGTCCCCTACCTGGGACTCCAGCTGCAGCCGGACGGGGAGTTCTCCCTGCAGCGCAAGCACCGGCTACGCCTGGCGGCAGTGCACCACTGGTGCCTTAACACCCTCGCGCCACCGAAAGTGGTGCAGGACGTCATCCTGGCGATTCTCGGAGGGGTGACGCAGTACGTCGCCCCTTTCATCGCCGACGACTCCGACACTGCACGCCACCTGGACCACATCACGGTCCAGGTCGCGAAGGACAGGGCACGATACGCCTTCGACGCCTCGCGGGACAGCCTGCAGGATGACCGGACCCTGGGGCTTACACGGGTGCCCACGCGGTGCCAGCAGGCAGCGGTGGCCCTCGTGGGCACACTCGTCCACCACCGCGCAGCCTCCGTGCGCGCGGAGGTCACCAAGATGTTCTGGGAGATAGCCGGCGCGCACGGAATATGCCCTGAGGTGCACCACCCCGTCCCGGAGTTCGCAACTCTGGCGGGAGGCGACTGGGTCCAGCGCATACCCCGGGCCCTGGCCGCCCTGGGAGTGGGGATGTACAACCCCATCGAGTGCCCCAGGGCGGCTCATGTCCAACTACAGTCCCCGCCGGGCAAAATCGTCACGCTGCGCACTGCCAAGCTGCGACACCGCGACACGTGCCGCCTGACGGTGCCACACGCAACGCCGTGGCATGGGCACCACGGGCCACGCCACCCCTTCCCCGACAACGACGATCCGTGGCCGACGGCGGTGCGGGTGTGCCTCGACCAATGCGCCGATGAACACCTCCATTATTGCCGCCACGAGCAAGGGCCCACCAACCACCCCGGGTGGCGCGATGCCCTGGCCCACCTCTTCCACACCACCGGCACGCGGGACCCCCGCCTGAGACTCGTCCACCCCACGAGGGCTAAGCAGGACGCCCACACCGGCCCACGGGTGACCCCAGACGGCCTGCACCTCCACGTCGGGGGCTACCGCCGCCGGAACGGCCTGTCCCCCCCCACGCGGGGGGCGGCGTACCACCCACCGGCGGCCCTCATGTACATCCTCCGCGACGTACTCGCGGAAAGCGAGCACCAAGAGCCCAACGCGGACGTGGCGTGGCCAGAGCCCTTACGCCCCCGGCCCCACGCGCCGATGCCGTTGTGGCTGGTGACCACAGACGACCAATGCACCCAAGCGGCGGGACAAGCGCAGCTCCGGGCCGAGTGGGTGATAGTGCAAGTGGGGGCAGGCCAGCCCGAACCCCGTGGACTCCCCCGTGGCACCGCCCTACTGGTGGCTACGGGGGTGCCGCACGACCCACACATGGCGGTGCACGCGCTGGAGGACCGTCCGGAGGACACAGGACACTTGGTGGTACACCAGCGCGGGGGCCTGGCGTGGCTCAAGGAACATGTGACGGCGCTACGGTCCTGGGCAAGCACGGTCGCCGGAGCGGAGATCCGGCTGCACGACCACCCGGCGATCAGCCCAGGCGACACCAGGGCGCTGAGCATGGACCAACTGACCCACAGCCACCCCGACGTCCGGTGGCACTCCACCGACCTCAACGCGGGGTGGCTCAGCCCCACCGGATACTACTGGATCCCGGAGGCCTGGGGACACACCTCCTCTGACGCATCCGGGGGCGGGCCCTGCAAACACGCCACCAGCGTCGCTCTCGCCGCCGACCTCACCCGCACGTGGGCGGTGGCCATCTCGGGCACGGTGCCTGACGGAGAGGGGGTGGCCGCCTCCCTCCCCCTACACTACGGCGCACACAGACCATGGGTCCACACGGTGGACGCCGAGGTCATCCTCCACCTCCTGCGGCACGCGGATCGCGAGCGAACCACGGGGGTCCCCGCGGGCGCAGCGAAGGTGGTCAACCAGATGCCCCTGAGGTGGCTCCGGGACGGCCTGTGCGCGCGGGGGCAACACGCCGGGCACCCGTTCTGGTACGTCCGAGCCACCTCGCACCACAGTGACGCCCTACTGCACAAGGCGGACTGGGCGGCGTCCCAGGACACCGTCTTGCAGAACACGCCCCCGGACCCTGGCCACGCCCAACTCATCGTCGCCGGCCGTGACGGCCATCTCGATCTACGGCCCCCCACGATGCGGGTGCTCGGCGAGGTCGCACAACGGGCGCAGACGGACCATGCGCTGACGCACCGGGGACACACACCTCTGGGCGCGGCCCACGCCACGGCCTACGTCCACGCCCGGGACCTCACCGCGGCGGCCACCAACCGCCGGGCGCTGCGGGCCCGAGACGGCCACACGCCGGTGCAGCGCAGGCTCCGCGTCCGGAAGGAGCGGCTCTCCGGCGTCGCCATCGTCCCGCAGCCGTGCCTTTTCTGCGGCGGCCCGGAAGAGACCCCGGTGCACATGCACGTGGGCTGCACCCACTCGCGGCTCCTCTGGCCCCACTACCGCCAGGCGGTGCACGAGGCGGCCCGCCACCTCCCACCTGGGGACAAGGCCCTGTGGGTGGCCTCGTGGCGCTCCGCGGGCGCCACGTGGACGGAGGTGTTCTGCTCCGGACTGGTGCCCGAGGACGCGGAGGCGCAGCTCCGCGCCATAACCCGATACGACCCGCCGGGAGGGACCTCGGTGGACGACTTCCTCCACCACATGCTCCGGCTAGGGGACTTCGCGTGGGAGCTTCGCAACCACCGGCTGGAGCAACTCCTCCACGACCCCCTAAGCGCGGCGGCCCGGGCGCACCGGTGGCTCACTGCGGCGGAGGGCGACCACCCTCCCCCTCCCCCGCGCCCTGACAAGGACTTCGTAGCCTCCCTCCGTGTTGTGAATGGCACTCTGGAGTGCCCACTCCAAGAGGGCCCCCACCCGTATCAGGACCTGCCGGGGGGGTTCTCGAAGCACCTACAAGACGCCCTTTTCCCACCGTGGATCATCGGGCGCGGCTCCATGACCGCATGGGAGGCGCGCATCGTGGGAGAGGAGTGGGCGCGGGAGTGGAGCCGGTGGTGCGCCGCCACGCGCGCCCCGGAGACCCCTGCGCAACGATACGCCGCCATCCCGCTCCGGGGGTGGGGGCCGGACACCCGGCCGAGACCCACCATGGTCCGAGGGGCGGGACCTGACCACCCGTGGGACGCGGCGACAGAGGAGTGGCTGCAGGCGGCCCCGGGGCCGCAAACGGGATGGACTGGGGACGTATCCTCACTCGTCAGGACGCCCGTCCCGCCCCGCATCGTCCTTCACACCGCCAACGTGCTCCGGGCCACGGAGATACGCACGTGGGGACACGCTGCGGCCACCGTCCGGTGGCAACCCCCAGAGGACGGGGCCGCCCAACTCACTGTGGCGCACTTCAAGGCGGGGGGACCGGTATACGACGACGCCCTGTCTTGGCTGGGCGACACCCAGGGGCCCTTACTCCTCATGCTCCCCACCGGTATCGCAGCCGCGCTGCGCCAGGAACTGGACGGCTGCGAAGGGCTGCGAGTGGGGTGGGAAGCGGTCGCGGACGGCACCCTACTGGCCCTCCTCCACAGGGACACCGCGAACGGGTGCCAATGGGACGCGCTGACGCCCCACCTCACCGGGCACCACGTGTACATGGCGAGCCCCCCCCAGGGGCACCCCCGCCCGTCGTGGGACGACCTCATCGCCACCTTCCACGACCACGGGATCCTCCCCGGCGACACGTGGCAGGAGGTCCAGCGGAAGACGCTTGGCAAGGACTACCGGCGCCGCGTCCGCGCCCGCTTGCTGGAGATCCGGGACCCCCTCCGACAGAGGTGGGACGACCTCTGGCTCCGCCATCTCGACCCTTGGTCGCCGCCCTCCCACCTCCCGCACACCTGCCGACTCTGCGGAGAGTGTGACACGGTGTCCTCCGCAGCAGCGACAGGCGCCAACAGGTGCGAGCGGTGCACCCAGGTAGCCGCGTGCCCCTGGCCCGAACCTCCCGCAGGTCCGCGCAGGCGCACAGAGGAGGAGGCCTTGCGCCGGCGCATCGAGGGGGCACACACCCCCTCACACGAACAGGCGGGCCCCGCGGGCGCTGCCCTTCTATGGATCCACGTGCACCTGCGGGACCCCACATCCATTGCGCACCTGTCGCACGTGTTCGCCCCCTAACCCCCACCCGCCGCCCCCCTTTGCAGAGCCCGCAGCACCATGCCACGCCGACGGGGGGATGGGCCGGAGCACGCCAGGGTCCGCCGCAGAGCGCAGGAGGCGGCCGTCCGGGGCCTGGTGGCGGACGCGGTGGCGGAGGCAAAAGGAGCGCACGCCGCCGCACGGTGCGACCTGGAGGGCAGTGCGAGGGCCTTCCTCAACGAGACCGCCCTCCCGGCCGTCCGCGCCCTGAACGGAGCGGGAGCCCCTACGTTGCTCCCGGCAATGCACCGGATCGTGAACGCCGTCCGGCCGGGGCTCATCAGCCCGGAAGCGGCCCTCTACGGGCACTGGATGGAGTGGCGCGAGTCCAATCGGTCGGGCCGGCCCCTGTCCATGGGGGACGCCCTCCGGCTGACGGGAGCGGGGTCTGCAATGTCCCTCCGCAGCAGCGCCCCAGCCCTGCTGCACGCCCTCAGGACGCGCTACCCCGGGGACGCGGCCCCGTACCTGAACCAGGCGCGGGCCACGTACCCGGGGGGAGTGTCCGAGCTGGATGCGGCGCTCCCCCTTCTACACCCGCCGGACGAAGACCTCGAGGTGGGCGAAATCACGGTATTCGTGGAAGGCGCGGACGAGGCGCCCACCCGCCCCCGGCCGACCAACCCGGTGTATGACGGCACCGGGCCTACCCCCCCGTACGCCGTCGTCTGCGAGGCGTTCCCCAGGGAGCCCACTTGGTGCCCCGCCCTCCCACCGGCGACGCACGCGCCCCGCGGCTGGGCTAACCCAGACCTGTCCCCCCCCCTCTCCAGGACCAGGGGTGCCCACCACAGGGGGCAGGTCCTCTGGCAGGAGTGCCCTGGCACCCCCCTCCTCCTCCTCGTCGTCGCGTCCCGCGGGGGCTCGGGGCGGATCCTGGGGGTCACCCCCACCCACCTCTACGGGGCCACACCTGTACCCCGCCCCCCCCTCCCGGCGCCCGCGGCGCGGGACGGAGTACACACCTTCCTGCGCACGCAGGAGGTCACCGCCGTTACGGGGGTCCATCTGGTGCGGCTGCCCCCGGCACCGCTCGACGACCCCCGGGGGCCCAGGGCCCTGAGCCCCGTCCCAGACTGGGAGCTGTGGCGCGACGCGTGGGCCGCGTGGCTCCCCCGCCTCCCCTCCCAATGCCGGTGGATGGCCGCGGACCCCCGGCCGTGCGGGGCTGACGCCACAGCCGGCCCCCCACCCCCTCCCCCCCCCCCCCCCGCAGAGCACCACACGGCACTGCCCACGGCACGGCACTGATGCACCAGGAGGTAGTGGGAAGGGCGCGCCTGCCACCACGCATGCCTACCAGAGTGACAGTAATGGCAGACTCCGATGGGTCCCTCGGGCGGGACGACCGCCACCACCGCCGGTCCCGCTCCCGCTCCCCCGTCTCCTCCCCAGAGTGGACGGGGGAGACCCTCGCGGAGCGCGAGGAGCGGAGGCTGGCGGAGGCGGCGGTGGTCGGACCGCCGCCGCCGGCCCGGGAACCTGGGCCAGCCGAGACGGCCGCCCCCGCCGCCCAAGCGGCCAGCCCCGCCGCCCCGCCCCGCCCTGACGCGCAGGAGGCGGAGACCGCGGCGAGCCACGCCGCGGCCCCGGCCGCGGCCCCCGGCACACCGCCGGCAAGGGGGGCAGCCCCGGCGCAGGAGCCGGACGCGTCGCCGAGGGCTGCCGCAGCTGCGCAGGAGAGCAGGCAGGGCGCAAGAGGGGTTGCGACGGACCCTGCACGGGCCGTGGGCGCCTCGCCGACGGCCGCCGCGGCAGCAGCGAAGACCGAGAAGGATGTGCGAGAGTCTGCGACCGCGGCCACGGGCGCCTCGTCGGCGGCCGCCGCGGCAGCGAAGGAGGGTGCGGAGGGCGCGAGAGGGGCTGCGGCCCCCGGCACGCCGCGCAAGCGGGGGAAGAACCCCGCACGGGCCGCGGACGCCTCGCCGGCGGCCGCCGCAGCAGCAGCAGTGGGCAGGGAGAGCGCGAAGTACAGCGCCCACGCCAACCCCACCCACACCCACACCAGCCCCCCCAAGCCGTACCCCCCCAAGCCCTTCCCCCCGGGGCGGGAGCGGCACGACCGCCCCCCGAAGCGCGAGCGCTCGCCGCCGGGCGTCACGCTGCCGCAACTGCAAAGGCAGCGGGACGCCCGGCGAGTGGTCCAGGAAGGGCGCAGCGGCGAGGGGGAAGGGAGCGGCGGACGGCGTGACAGGCAGGGGGCAGGGGAGGGGTCGGGGCACGGGAAGGGCGCGCGGGAGCGCGGGCAGGGGGCCCAGGTGCAGGGGACGGAGCGAGGGGTGGTGGGAGAGCGAGCGGGCCGGGGCGTGGTGGACGAGAGGCGGGACCCGCGACTCGGGCAGGGGGCCGGGGAGGGGCCAGGGCACGGGAAGGGAGTTCAGGGGCGCGGGCAGGGTACCCAGGCGCAAGGGGCTGGGCAAGGGGGGATGGGAGAGCGAGCGGGCCGGGGTGTGGGGGACGAGAGGCGGGACCCGCGACATGGGCACGGGACCGGAAAGGGGCCCAAGGGCAAGGGCAAGGGCAAGGGCAAGGGCCCCAAGGGACAGGAGGGGCGGGGCACGGGAGCCCAGGGGGGGGGGCGGGGCGAGGGGAGGGGGGCAGAGGGCGGGGCACCCCCGCAGCCGGAAGTGCAGCCGGTGAGGTGCATCCCCCCCGGCATCCAACAGATGCCGGCACACCACACCTACCACCACCACCACCACCACCACCACCACCTCTACAACATCGACCCTGACGCCGGCAAGCTCATCCCCCCCCAACCCCCACGACACCAGCACCAGCAAGCCCCCCCCGCGCCGAGGGCGGAGCCGGCGCGGGTGGCCTCGGCGGAGGGGGGGCGGGGCGTGGCACCGGCGCCGCAGGTGCAGGAACAGCGAGGGGGGCCGGCACAGGGGGCGGAGGGGAGCCGGCCGTGGAACGTGGACTGGAGCGCAGTCCCGGACCCGCTGGGGGGGGAGACCCTCCCCCTGGTGGGGGAAGTGTACGGGTGGTTGTGCTGGGCCAACCAGGGGACCTCCAGGAGGTCGCGGAACCGGCCCTTCGATGCCGTGCTCCTCCGGAGGGACGGAGGACACCGAGAGGCACCCCCGGGGGGGTGGGCGGCACCAGAGGACCACGAGAGGGTCCTCAGGTCGGTGATCCGGGCGGCGTGGCCCGACAGGGAGCCGACGTGGCCGGCCTTCCTGGAGGGGGGAGCGGTGCTCCGCATCACGGATGCGGACGCCAACAACTGGCTCCCCCGGGCTTTGCGTAGCGCCCTCGCCCACTGGCGCTACCGCCGGCACAACCCGCCGCCGCCGCAGCCCCAACCCCCACACAAGCGGCGGCGCAAGTGACGGCCCAGACGGCGGGCACGGGAGGGGGGGATGGGCCCCCTGACCCACGCCCCCCCCACGGTAAGGCACGACGTGCGGGGACGCGCCGCCACCCGCGGGAGGGAGTGCGGGGGCGCCAAGCGCGGGGAGGAACCGGCTGCCCCGCAACCTGCTAACCACTGACCGCTAACCATCAGCCACCCCCGGCCGGCCGGCGCCGCGCGGCAACGGCCGGGGAGGTGAGGGCCCCGGCGAGGGCCTGCGCGGGCATCCAGCTCTCGATGGGGGGGGCGGATGACGGGCGCGACCCCTTGGCCGATGGCTGGCCCCCGGGACCAGGGCCGCCATGCCGCCCCCGCCCCCCCCCAACGCGCACGACGGAGCAGGAAGGAGGCCGCGCCCCACATGGCCCTCCCGTAACCACGGCCCGCTCCGAGGTGACGGAAGGAGGGTGTCAAGTCAGATGAGGCCCCCAGGGGGGCGGTCCACGGGCCGCCCCTCACCCCCCCCACCACGGGGCGGCACTTCAGCCCCGACCGCAAGCGCGCGCCGGAAGGGAGAGCACCGGCGACGCGGAGAGAGCCAGGAAGGAGTACCACAGGCCGCCGCCTGGAACGAAAGCAGGGAGGCCGCGGCGCGACACCCCCCCCCCCCCCCCCCGCCCCCCCGCCGGCCCGCCGGCCGCAGGGGCCCCGGCCCCCACCCCCCGAGGCTGAAGGGACGGACCCCCCCGCCCGAGAGGGGAGCCGGAGTGTGACCCGCCCCGATGCCCCAGCCGCCGGCTCCAATGGGGGCCGCGAAGAGCAAGTGGGCCCGCGCCTGCGCACCGGGACGCCGCGCAGATCGTGCCCAGAGAAGCCGGGTGGGCGCGAACCGGAATGGTATGGGTGGCCACGCCCCCCATGGACGGCACGACGCCAAGGGACGCCCGCTTTGTTGCCTACCCAGGGAAAGCGGCCCCGCAACCCGATAACCACTGACCGCTGACCCTCACGGCCACCCCCGGCCGGCCGGCGCCACGCGGCAACGGCCGGGAGGTGAGGGGCCCCAGGGAGGGACCGCGTGAGGATCCGGCACTCGGTAGAGGGGGGCGGGGGAAGGGCGCGACCCCCCTGGCCGATGGCTGGCCCCCGGGGCTGGGACCGCCAAGCCGCCCTCCCCCCCCCCCCCCCCCTTTTTTGGCCGACAGGGGGCGTCGCCGGGGAACCGAAGGACCCCCCCCACTCCCCCCCCCCCCCCCCCCCTCCCACACAGGCCCGAGAGCGAGCGGGGTGGCCCCCCCCCCCCCCCCCCGCACCCACCCCAGCTGGGGAGCCACAGGCGCGGCCCTCCGCCCCCCCAAGGCCGGGGGGGCGCCCCCACCCACAGGAGGAACGGCGACACGGTAAGGGCAGCGGCGGCTGGACCTGCCCCCACGAACCCACACCGGCGTGCCGGAGCAACGCGCACAGCGGGACGCGAAGGAGGCCGCGCCCCACATAACCCTCCCGTGGCCACAGCCCACTCCGAGGGGAAAGAGGGGGGGTTTGCAGGTCAGCCGGGGCCCCCAGGGGAACGGTCCACGGGCCGCCCCTCACCCCCCCCCGCCCCGGGGCGGCACGTCAGCCCCGACCGCACGCGCGCGCCGGAGGGGAGGGCCAGAAAGGGGTACCACAGGCCGCCGCCCGGAACGAGAGCGGGGAGGCCGCGGCGCGACACCCCCCCCGTGGCAAGGGGAATGGACCCCCCCCACCCGAGAGAGGGGCCGGAGTGTGACCCGCCCCCCCACTCCGGCCGTCGGCCCACAAGGGGGCCGCGAAGAACAAACGGGCCCACGCCTGCACACCGGGACGCCGCACAGATCGTACCCGGAGAGACTGGGTGAACACGAACCGGAGAGGTATGGGGGGCCACGCCCCCCATGAACAGCGCAACGCCAGTGACGCCCGCTTTGTTGCCTGCCCAGGGAAGGCAGAGGGACGGAAAGAGGCAGAGCGACCCCCCCGCCCCGCAGTCAGTCGGCGACCCGGTGGTGCTACTGCCCGCCTCTTACCCCAGTGCACGTCAGTCGGCGATCCAACGCACCCCACCCAGCCCCCTCCCCAGTCCCGACCCCGGGCGCGTGGACTGCGCGTGGACGGCGCACAGCCCCACCCTCAGGGCAGGATACATAGCCGACGTCAGAGCGCCCGCGGACGAGGGCACCCCCCCGGGGACGCCCAGCCGCCGCCCCCGCAACCCCAAGCCGGGAAGGGGGGAACCGGGACCGGACCGCCCCCCCCCAAGCACGCCAGACGGAGCACGGGACCGGGGCAGGACACGCGGAGGGGCACGGACCACATGGAACGGCCCTACCAGCGCCCAGTGCCGGGACCACGCGAGATGCGCGCGCCACACCACCCAGCGGGGAGCGGACACCGCGAGAGCGCGAGCGCACACACACGAAAAGGACACGCGGGGACCACCAGAAGGGCAACCGGACCGAGCGCGCGGAACGCACAGACCAACTGGAATGGCGTACCAGCGAGCGAGGGTAAGGGACACCCGGACGGGACGGCCCGCCACACGCAACGCGGGATACGCGGGGCGGGAAGGGGGAAGAAGGGGAAACACAACACCAGGTACCGGCCCGAACCCCCCCGAACCGGCCGCGAGCGCCGCGAACACACAGACGGGACACTGCACCCGCCAAGGCAGTAGTGGCGCACAGCGCCACGCCCCAACCCCTAGGCTAGGCAGCCACCGCGCCAGCCCAAGGGGGTCCCACTGGCGACAAGCCAGTAGCACGGGCCCGGCGGCGCCGGTGCCCCGGGCGACCACGCATTAGGGGGGCGACGCAGTGGGTAAGCGCCCGCGGCCACGGCTGCGAATTGATGCACTGACCGGGGAGTGGCGAAACGGGGACGCCGGGGAAGGACGGGGCTCCGAGCTCTGTGAACCTGGGGGACTCCGCCACCAGGCAGGAGGTGCGTCTTGGAGGGCCCCCCACTAGGACCCGGTGGGGAGGATATCACCTGGCCCGACCAGGTGGCCCCCCGGGGCCGAAAGGCGTCTAGTACCCGCAAAATCAAACCTCAAACCTCAAACCTGATGTGTATTGCAATGCATACCCCCATATGGCTCGTCTCAAGCCATGTGCATTCTACTAGCCATGTTCTATTCACGACACCCCATGTCCAAACATGCAAAACGAGGCACTCTTGTTTATTTTTGGCCAAACATAGTATCCATTTGTGACCGAGCTTTGCATTGGGGAGTAGGTTGTGTATTGTATTGTCTATTGAGGAGATAGGAGCACTCCAACAAGAGGTGTGAGGTAGTGCCACAGCCTGAAATGCATTTTGACAACACTGTGACAGCTAACATTGGGGTTTGAGGGGTTGATAGCTCACTAAATGCATTTTGAGGACATGGGGGGGGTAGTGGAAAATGGGTTGTGAGGTAGTGCCACTGTCTCAAATGCATTTTCACAATGGTTGGTCACCTAAGATCCGGGTTTGAGGGGTTGATAGCTCCCCAAGTGCATTCAAGGACATGGGGGCAGTGGAAGATGGGCTGTGAGGTGCTGCCAGAACCTGAAATGCAATTTGACAGCATCGGGGCACCGAACATTGGGGTTTGAGGGATTGATGGAGCAAAGAATGCATTTTGAGGACATGGGGCTGGTGAGGAATGGGGTGTGAGGTATTGCCATAGCTTGCAAACAGCGTGTTGACAATAGTGGGGCACCTAACATTGGAGTTTGAGGGGTTGATAGCCTAGGAAACACATTTCGAGGAAATGGGGGCAGTGGCAAATGGGGTGTGACGTATTGCCACAACATGAAATGCAATTTGACAATCGTGTGGCACCCAACATTGGGGTTTGAGGGGTTGATGGCGCATAGCTTGAAATGTAATGCAGCCTCGTGCAGGCGTGTGAAGAGTAGTCTCGGTTTTTGTGCTAATATGTGTGCCTAAGAAGCAATCGTGCCACTTTGCAAAGACATTGATGGGTATTGCCATGCCAGAGCAATGTGCTTCTCATTGCCTCCCCTCGGCGCTACGCTTTGGGGGACACCGCCAGTCTTTAGACACCATGGCAGGTCTTGAGGCAGCATGCGGTTAAGGTTGAGTGAGGCGGTTGTACCGTAGACTACCGGGAGCAATACCCCTTATGGAGAGAGATACTCCACACGGCTGGGCAGCCCCCAGAACTGCCGCCCGAAGGAGGGGGCATGTGGCCCTACTCATGGACACATGAGGGGACACCCTCCCACCTGGGACACATGGACCGGGTGGCCGCGACAATGCCTTCCCAAGCACATGCGGGAGCGGCTCAGGAGGCACCTAACATAGGGCAGTGGGAGGGACAGGACGTCCCCTTGGTAAGACCTTCTTCCTGCACCGTCAAAGGAGGCATCCCGAGCTCCCGAAGATACCTACCTACCTACCTTAAGGTTGAGTATTGTATGGTTGTAGGTTGCTCACGGATCATGCTGAAAATGCATCATTTTGGCATCGGAAAGCTGGTGTTTGCCCTAAGTGTGTGCAAATGATGGTTTCTACACTACTACCCAAGATTCCGTCGTAATTCAGAAGTCGGTTGCCACTGTGTCGCTTTTGGGTGCAACATTGTCTTTCTCCTATGGTTGTTGTCATTTTAGACCTCATCAATCATAATGCCTCGAGCACAAGCATCATCGTCGTTGCCAAGCTGGGCTCCCCCACTCCTTCAAGGAACAGAGGAAGAAAGGAGACCATTGGACTACATCAACATGGAAAGCCCAATCGGCCATGATCGAGTGCAACAGAAGGCACGGCGGATGAAACTACCAAAAATTCGAGAAGAAGAACGCAAGGCCATGTTGGTACCGCCTTGGATGGGCTATTCGCACGCAACACCGTTGCTTGCTGGGAGGTGAACAATGTGCATGTTCACAGTGCACCCGGCTTGCGGAGGACGGGGTAGGTGACAATTATGGAAGCGGATCTGGGTGCTACTACCGAACCGCGTATGACTCAGATTGGTGCTCCGATGAGTCTTCCATTGACTTGTCCCCCGATGATGAGCGAGAATGAGATGAAGACGAATGGTAAGTCACAAAATTCAAGAGGGCTGTCGCTGCCTGACGAAGCCAAAGACAAATGAAGAACTTCGCCAACCGATGCTTCAGATGGCATGGTGTTTTTCAACACCAACATTGGGTGTAACGGACGCCATTCCAATTTCAGTTCCATTGTGTATATATCTTTGTACCATGGTCACTGTCCTCGCAAATTGGAAGTGTGCACATTGATTTTCGCACCAACACGATGTTTCTGTTGTACAGAGCATGTGGGTTTGGTTGTTTGCCAATGAATATTTGCTCACCACGAAGACTTCATGCTGAGAGACCGCATGCTCCTCACCGGACTCGCTGAGTTCGCCAACCACATCCAAAGAACTAACATTTGGTACCGCTGGGACGCATGGGATGCACAGAATTTACTCCCACGAGCAAATTGCGGCTATCTTGACCAGACACTCACCATGGAGTGTGGATGATATTGTGCATTTGTGCTGAACTCATGTGACACGGATTTGTGCTACACAGATTTCGCCTGCTGCTCAAGATGCATAGTACCCCAACGAACCGTTTTTGCTGAAGCCAATCGATGCGGCAGAGCGAACTGCATGTGTTGTGGAAATCCAATGTCACCGCCCTAGGACCGACTGAGGCCCTCAAGGCACTTGAATTTTGGCGAGCTGTTAGTCTTATGCATTCCTGGTTAAGCTTTGCGTGGCGAGTAGGTTGTGTATTGTTTTCTTTTCTTTCCTCATTTTCAAGCTTTGTCAAGGGGCAAAATCAATACTTTGTGTTGTTTTGAGGAGATAATATCTTTTGACGGAGAATGCCATCATGAGTTCGACAATGCTCTCTCATTGGGCCCCAATGTTGCATGTGATTATTTTTGTGTACCCTTTCTTGTATAACACGTGATGAGGAGTGCCATGAGTGGGTGTCGTTAACGGTACTCTTGTCCCATTGCCATTTAGAACACTAATTGTTGAAGGGCAAGTTTGGAGGGCCGGGATGTTTGTGTCGTTTGTGCATGCTTCCATGTGGTGTATGCTGCGTGAAAACAAGAATGTTGCGTAAGCGGTCATCAACACTTGCCTTTTTGTGGTAATGGCCTCAGGTAAGTTGTATCATGGCAGCACGAGAGAGGTCATTGAAGATTGCCTATATGTTTCTCGGTGAGTGGCCGGATGCCCCGGAGGTCGAACTTGAATGTAAAAAAGCTGCAATTTTGCTTTGGGAGGTGCCAGCCCTTCTCTATTTGTGTAATTGTTTTGTCGGCTCTGTTTTCATTTTCATTGCCTTATTCGCCTTTTCCCCTTTCTGTTTTCTGCCCTACAGGTTATCGGCCACTCACGATGGTGGCCAATCAATGACGTGACTGGCTCTCAAGACCCGCTCCCCCCTGCCATTGATGCACACATGGCATGCTACTTGGGGGACCGTCCCCCCGCCACCGCGACGGCGGACTATTGCAACTGGCTTGCGAGGTTTGCGAGTATTCTTTTCTGCTTCCTACCTCATTATTATGAAACCGGGACATTTACTAAGATCGTTCTGTTTCCCCGCTTTCAAGGAGCGTTGGTCACTGGTCATGGTTAGGGTGAGGGGAGCCCACTGAAAACCATTTTGCCCCCCCCCCCCAAAGGTAGAAAATGCCTTGATAATGGGTTGTTTTGTGACCAAAAAAATGGGTGAAAAAATGTGTTTTTCCAAAAACGCCTCAACCATCTGTGGTGCACAAACAAGTGAAATGGTCCCTGTTTAAGCCCATTGCAAGCGGCCAAAAATTGGCAAAAAATCGGTCAAGGATGTGTTTTTCCAAAGATGTTTGTGGACTATTTGGGGTGCACAAACAAGTGGAATGAGCCCATTTTGAGCCCTTGTTGAGCAATTTTTGGCCCTCTTAAGGCCGAAAGGGCCTTGAAAATTGGCTCATGTGGGACCACAAATGGCTCAAAATCGGGTCAAAACCATGGTTTTCCAAAAGTGATCCTAGTCCAGTTGTGGTGCCCAAACGGATGAATACAGATCATTTTGAGCGCGTCTTAAGCCTCTCTGTGAGCAATTCATTTGTCTTTGTAATCTCCTAGACGATGTTCCCTCCCCCACCAGCTCGGTTCCAATATTCAATATTGGTTAGTGTTAGGCTGAGGCACGCCAAGAGTGGGTTAGGCAGCCCGCTAATTGGGGCTGCAATGGCACTTTGTTGCACCTCTTTGGGTGGTGCTGGGTGAAATCAAGTTGGTGGAATGCAGTACCAAAGAATAAGTAGGCAACAATTCCATTCATGCCAGGTAAAACGTTGGGTGTAACACTCCATTTCCTTTTTTTCTTGTTGAGTGATGGAACCTCCCGTCTTAATCTCATGTTGCCTGCCCCGCGTTGTACGTCATTTGCTTTTTCCTCTGAGGTGTTCCAATTTGTTGAACACCACCATAGACCCTGATTGTGATGCCCATTTGGGGCCAAGGTTCATGAGTGTTTGGACGTTCCAAGACATGTCCCCAATGGCCGAGGCTTGGAGCCACGAAGGGGACTGCACCTCCTTCGGCATGCTGGGTCTCCACCATACGGCCACAATTCGAGACATTGGCAAGCGGAAGCGGCATCTAAGCTTGCACGTACACCCTGACAAGGTGCATGGTGAGGGTGCCAAGAAGGCAATGGATGCAATTAGTATGGTATGTATTGTTTTTGTGCCTGCTCCAAGTCAAAACATAGCTATTCGGTGTTGAAATTCCGCTTGGCCTGTTTGATCTTGGATTTTGTAATGTGTTTGCCAGGTGGTGGCGGATTTGGAGGAGAAGGACTCGGAGGATGGCAAGCCCTACAAGGTGATTATGGCTCTACGCCTTGCCCGTGCCGCCTGGGGTGATCCTCGTTGGGAGCGCTCTGCAGAGGCCTACGTGGAGCGTTCTCACAACCCCCATGAGTGGAGCTCCATGCACCCCATTCCCCCTTGGCTACAGGCCCCAACCGTGCCACCTGCATTGGCGGTCCGAAGCCAAACATCTTGCCCTCAACAGCTAAGTGGTAATCGGTGAACAGGTTTGTTTTTTGGGGTCTGCAGCCAATGTTTTGGGGAGCTTGAGCGGAGGCGCTTCATCCATACTTCTACATGTGGTTCTTGCCAAGCCCTCCCCAAAGGGCATTTGTTACCTATTGGGCACACATCGAACGGCATCATCAATTCTTTCGTGCTTGTTGTCTTCCTATCCTGCTTGTGTTTGTTGTGGTTCGCTTCGGGGGCGTAGGTTGTGGCCGGATGGTATCGTGGTACATTTAGGGTAGATGGACGTTATTATTTGGGTTGGCTGTGTTGCTATGCCCATTGAGGAGTTGTATGCCGTGCCACAGATGTTTGGTCTGCTCTGTTTTAGGTGTGTCGTGTGCAATGGATGCACTGTGCGTTGGCTATGGATTATGTTGTGTGCAATTACGGATGCCGAATGTGATTTGTGCTGTGTGAGTCAAAAGGATGCAGCATGTGACCACGATGTGAAAAGATGTCCATTGGACCCCATATCAATTTTAGCTGGCACGCCAGGAGAAGTAAGGTCGTGTTCAAATGGACACGAAGACACATGCAAGTAGTATTTGTAGCTTTGTAAGTATGTGCGTAGGCTATACCATGAAAAGGATTCAAATTTATGATTTGTGAGGTTGCGAGCAGGCATGGGAAGTGAAATGCCCCTACGTTTCAAAGTTTATCAAAGGTAGCCACAAAAGGGTTTTCTCCTTTGCACTTTCGTTGCCTAAGATATCCATGGTGGAGATCATTTGCATTGGAACTAATCGGAATCATGAACAACCACCCTTCACCAATACCTAAACGATTGATTTTTTCTTTTTTTTTTGTGCCCAAACCGCTGCAGCATGAGCCTTGAAAAGCGCCTCCGCAATTTTTTCTCCACACATAATGGGGCACGGTGACGGGGCACAACCCAAGGAGGCGTTCCATTTGTTGAGTGATTGCTCAAGAAGGACTTGCATACAAGGCCTCCAACAATTCGTTAGCAAGGAGCTCACTGCACCTTACACCGCCAAGTACCTACCCGATGCGGGGCAAATAGTCCTTACCCCGGAGACAAGGGTCACACGGCCATGATTTTCTTCACCATTCTCAACCTACCCTACCCGCCTGGGTCGAGAAGTTTCACGGTTTGAGTGGACAAGTGAACGGCGTTGTGACCTGTTGCCATCCCAAAATCCAACAAGCGATAACTGGGTTTTTGAGGGATGTGTGTGATCTGTTTGGTGTGTGTACGTTGGATTTTGCAAAGGCATGCCCGTTGCTACCACACCCCCTCTTGTTCCACTTGATGAAGTCCTTGGGATGGGGCAAATACTGTTCCAGCGCATTTCATCCGTCACTTCAATAGACAACATGTACTTGTCAAATAGGAGCGGAGACAACATAGGGCACTCCAAAGAGGGGTGTCAAAGAGGGGTGTTGCATGTCTAGAAGGGGGGGTTCTTGCACACACCTTCTAGCGACGCACCCCAAGTGCATGCACTTGCGCATGGCGGGCCTCAACGGGAAGAGTAACACCAGGATACACACACGGCATTGTAAAAAAGCGAATTTGGTAAAATCATGGGATACACAGATGCCGTGTTGCAATCCACAAGGTTCACGGTGTGGACCGGGGACGGGTCGATAGGCTGATGCTCGTACCCAATGGTCAACAAACTACTCTTCAAATAGTCGCAATCCTCGTGGAAATCAAAACCCTGAACAACAATCTATTGCATATGGTCCAGGGGTATCTGGTCCAAGATGCTGACCTCTGCTGTGTTACGTTGATAATAGCAACCAACGAGAAACACCGTGATGAGACCGTACACGCAGAGATCATGGGAATTAGATCGTAGTGACAAAATGCACGATTCTTTAATTGGATAAGATTGGGATGGAAATATGGGGGATGGGCATTGGGGCTGCATGTATGTATTTCTGTGGGAAAGCAAAAACGACAGCAGAGGTCAATGGAAGCAGAAGGATTCACAACATTGACCTCGGGGGTTGTGGCAAGCATTTGCCTAAACATAATAATTTCCTAGTCTGCCAGGAGAGCCTAGGAGCTGTAGAAATTTGGACCCTGCGACCTGCGGCAAGCATCAAGCACAAGGACAAAACTTCATGGTATGCTTGCAGGTTCTGGTAGGTGCAGAAATTAGGACCGGGGGACATGTGGCAAGCATCTGATTAAAAATCAAAAATTTGAATATACCAGTGGAGGCTAGTGTGTACAGAATTGGGGACATTGGGACCCAAGGCCACCATCACACTACAAAGAGAACATTCTTCGTATGCGGGTAGATAATAATAGGCCTTGAAATTGGCACCCCGGTGCTTTTGGCAAGCATAAAGCCGAAGATATAAAAATGGTGATGTGCTAGCCAGGGCTAAGAGGTCTAGAAATGAGGACCATGGGACAGCGGCAAGCATGAGGCTAAAAATATCAAATCTTGTTGTGCTAGCAGGCTAGGAGGTGTGAAAATGACCCTGGGACCTGTGGCAAGCATCAAATCTAGAAATCAAAATTCCGAGTATGTCGGCAAAGGTTGGTACGTGCAGAATTTAGACCTTGGTGCCACCTATGTGCTTGTGTTTTTTGTTGATTACATTGAGTGATGTTAGATGGACGTTGTTATTGGGGTTCGGCTTGGCATGCTACCGATGTCATTTGCTCCCTGCCAATGCGCACGAAGGAAGGGTTTGCGCGTGGGATAGGGTTTTTCTTTGGGGTGGGGTTAAGCTCCAATGTCTGGGTGTCGCTCAACATGCAGTTTTGTTCAGCCGATTTTACCAGTTCACTTCATGTTCATGTCACATTTGAATGTGGGTGAGTCAATTGGTGACATAACATTTGGTTATGGTGGCAGGGACGAGCAGCAAGGACGCAACCACATGCAAAACCAAAAATAATTCAAGGCTAACCACGGGCAGGAAGTGCTAGTCCTAGGCGCCTTTCGCCAAAATGTGCATAAACTCGGAGTCCAATAGTGGGTGTACTCTTTTGAGAAGGTTAGCGAAATACGAGAGGGAGAATGTCCATTCAATCCCATTTGAGGACATGGGGGGGGTAGTGGAAAATGGGTTGTGAGGTAGTGCCACAGTCTCAAATGCATTTTCACAATGGTTGAAACACACAAAAGTTGGAAAGGGGGTTTGAGGTGTTGGCACTGGGTGAATCGTGTTTTGAGGGCATCGGGCAGTTGCAAAGGGGTTTGAGGTGTTGGCAATGGGTGAAATGTGTTTTGAGAGCATGGGAGCAGTTGTGAAGGGGGTTTGAGGTGTTTGCAATGGGTGAAATGTGTTTTGAGGGCATGGGGGCAGTTGAAAAGGGGGTTTGAGGTGTTGGCACTGGGTGTAATGTGTCTTGAGGGCATAGGGGCAGTTGCAAAGGGGGTTTGAGGTTTTGGCACTGGGTGAAATATGTTTTGAGGGCATGTGGGCAGTTGAAAAGGAGGTTTGAGGTGTTGGCACTGTGCGAAATGTGTTTTGAGGGCATGGGGGCAGTTGCAAAGGGGGTTTGGGGTGTTGGCACTGGGTGAAATATGTTTTGAGGGCATGGGGGCAGTTGAAAAGGGGGTTTGAGGTGTTGGCACTGGGTGAAATATGTTTTGAGGGTATGGGGGCAGTTGCAAAGGGGGTTTGGGGTGTTGGCACTAGCTGGTACCGCCAAATCATCTGGCCTCCGAGGTTGGGGTTAGGTTCATGGTGAAGGTATGGAGAGGGAGGCCAAGAGGAGGTAAGTGAAACCTGCCCCCCCCCAAAAATTGCCCAACCTGGACCCCCCCCCCCCCCACTCTTGCTGCCGGCGGTTGATGGGACGGTCCTAACAAGCGGTAAATTCTTTTCACAAGTTTTTAGGTGCATTTTTCGAGGAGTGGATAGGGTGTGCCATGCTGTTTTTTGATTCCAAGACAGGTTACTCCACCGCATTTTTTGATAGTTTTTTTTTCACCAATTGCTGTGTATTTTTGCATCCTCTCTAGATGCCAAGTGAGCTGGAACCTTGTTTGGAAGGGTGAGATTTTGTCTTATCTTTTCTTTAATTTTTGCTGAACAATTTTGTGGCATATCTCTTTTTGTTCCCTCAAGGCCCATTTTGACTACATGGCATTAACTTGTTTGTGGTTTGGTCTCTTTGAGGAACATGGAGTCCCTGAGAGGCTATTGGTCCGCTATTTTGTAGTACAACCGCAACAACTGGACGCTTATGATGAAGAATGGCTGCGGCATCTTTCAGTGCAAAACAAAAAGGATGCACAATTTCTTAGTTTTTTGGCTCGAACCGAAGAAAGGCCTTGGATCAACGTATCGCGCATCAAGCATGGGTATTATTTACCAATGATGAAGGATTTGGGGTTTTACATCGCACAGCATGTCCGTGAAGGATGCGGGCAACCATATTTTTTGGACATTCGATATCAATCAAGGAAGCATTGGTGGTCTCATGTTCGTGCAATCCCCAACCTTACTGACCAACTCAACATGAGCATCATCACCTATTCATCCCACACCATGCAAGTTGATGAAGAAGTGGACCCCATTTGGCTGGGGTTTCATTTTGTTCATTTATCCGGATTGTGTTCGCTGAAGCCCCAAATCCCCTATGAGCAATGTGTTGAGCGCCCCTTACCAAAGGAAAGTATTGACCTTCAAACTATTGTGGAGGGTCTATACCACAATGCTGCCTGTGATTGGATCATCCAAGGAATGATGGAAAGTATTGATTCCAGGTTTAGTGTTAGGTTTGAGTTGGATGACGTCATTCGTTTGTATGATTGTGATGCAACAGGCATTGCGAGTGATTGTTTAAGTGTGCTTTGGTTGTTAAGCTGGTGGGTTGGTGTGAAGTGGCTGAAGGATGGATGGGAGCTTTGGGCTTTGCAGGTTTCTCCTGCAACTCGGAGGCGAGTCATTGACATTGTGCAAACTGTTTTTCCTATGATAATGATAGTTCCACGCGCTGATGCGAGCAATGTAGACATAGGGGTGCTTTGGCGGGGTGCCGCCAACTTGAGAATACCCATTCCTCTAAGAGTTTCTCGACCGTACAATCATGCTGCAAGGATTGCTGGTGCTAGTTTATCAAGAGCATTCAAGAGGGCATTTCTCGAGTTGCAAGCTGACATTATGGCATTTGCTGGATTTGCTCCCTGCCCTCGCACAAAAAAGCAACGCCTATGCAAAGAAAGTCGTTGGGGACTCCAAGGCTTTCACCATTTTGACAATTGGTCAATTTCAGTTCCATTGTGTATATATCTTTGTACCATTGTCACTGTCCTCGCAAATCAGAAGTGTGCACATTGATTTGCGCACCAACATGATGTTCTTGTTGTATACAGCGTGTGGAAATTTTCCCGGCAGTTTTTGTTTCTTTGCCAATGAATAGTTGCTCACCACGAGGAGTTCATGCTGAGAGTGTGCATGCCCCTCACCGGATCCAGCTGAGTTCGGCAACCACATCCAAATAACTACCATTTGGTACCGCCGGGATGCATGGCATGCACAGGATTTGCTCCCACGAGCAAATTGCAGCTATCTTGACCAGGCACTCACCATGGAGTGCGGATGATATTGTGCATTTGTGCTGAACTCATGTGACACTTGTGCTACACAGATTTCGCCTGCTTCTCGAGATGCATAGTACCCCAACGAACCCTTTTTGCTGAAGCCAATCGATGTGGCAGACCGACTGCATGTGTTTTGAAAATCCAATGGCACCCCCCTAGGACCGACTGAGGCCCTTAAGGCACTTGAATTTCTGTGAGCTGGTTAGGGGGGGGGATCTCACAATGGTTGCAGCAGCCACAACAGCTATCGGACCCTTGGCGGTTTCGGGGACTTTACGCAGAGGCAGCCTACAGCGACATGGAACAATGCTTTGTCCCGTCCCGGGAAGAGGAGCAGACAGCAAGAGACGGAGAGGGACACGTTGCGGCAACAGAGGGACAGGCGGCAAGCCACGACGAACACCCTAGAGCGCGGGGCACGGCGGCCCAACGGCCCTAACCCTAACCGGCCGAAGGGGGATCCGAGAGCCCTGGAGGGTGGGGTGCTGCCGGCACTCACCCCCTGCTGGCCGTTGCCCGGCCTTGGCATGCGCAAACCGAGGTGGCTCGCAGGCAGATTTCCACGGTGGCCACCGGCATGCGCATGATGCTAGTGTAGCAGAACATGCAAGTGGAGGTGGGGACCAGTACTTCCCCAACCGCCTCACCGCAGCGGCGTTGGACGCCACTTTCGTGAGTTGGGGGGATGACCACAGCTCCTAGGGCTGCGCTGGAGGTCATAGGTTTGAGGGTAGTCTGTGCCTATGTGGCGCCTTGCCTTTTGCCTTGACAAATTGTCACTTGGTGACATGGTAACCTCATGACCTAAATGGTGTTCCTATTGGGGGCAGCCCCCCCCCCCTTTGCCCTCTAGGATGATGTACACACGTGGGTGTATTGATGTACATGTGAAGTACCCCCCCCTTCCCCTCCCCCAGGAAACCATCACTTCACGCCCCAAAACCTCATGCACATTCACTAGGCATGTGGAACGATTCAAAGTGGGATATTCTCGTACCTGAATTTCTTTACGGTCCTCTCAGATCCCCAATAATAATTGTGATGGATTTATCATTTTGGCACCACATTAACGCGAAAGGTTATGGCATTGGTTAAGATGGGTACCTTTTGTTACATAACACACACATTGCACCAACACCAAGGGATAACCTCTCAGGGTCACCCTTTGACAGCGTAAGCGGGATACACATGATCACAAAGAGAATAACTCCACAACGGCAATGCGTGAACCATGGTTCGTTCCCCTACTCCCCGGATAACTAACCTCCACGGCACGACAATGAAGGTTGAAATTGTGCCCAAGGTTGCACGCAACTTTTAGTTGATGCCACTAGTGCCTGTTTTGTGGATGCCCCCGAAGCTACCCTAGGGGATGCTGCCACGAATCCCTCTATTGAAGGTGTTGTTGCCGGATGTGTATGATGATGATTTATCATAAAATGAAGAAACATGTTGTGATTTGTGGGGACATGGTTTTTTCGTAGCCATCACTTGTATCAATGTTTTAGTGCCAACCACGAAGGCAAAGGCTAGAGCTGTTTTTGGCGGTAGGAGGGAACACATTCCTTTGTGTTTTTTGGAGCAGTTTGCGGATTGGCGAAGGTGGCGGATGGTGCTATTGATCACTCTACCTACAAGTCTCCCATGGGTGCTAACAAGGATGTCACGAGTGGCGCATGTGCACGAAATAGAACATAGGAGGAGAGAGAGGTGTTGATCTCCTCACCAAGGGCGTTTTTTTAGATATCTCTGGTGATGGGCGTGCAATGTGGGGTATATGTGATGGCAATGTCCCCGGCGCCCCTGAAATTTTCCATGCTATGTTGCTTGCAACTTTTGAAGTCAACTCTGCAACATGAGTCGGATTTGGTGAGCATACATTGGAGGCATTTCGAAAAATCTTAAACAACATCATTAGCATTTTCCATTGATTTTTTCCTGCTACGCTATGCGTCTGCGCGACATGTGTAGCCAAGTGATATAGTGCCATAGCGTGCAAAAAGCATTTTGACAATAGTTGGGCACCTAACAGCCCAACACTGTAACTATTCAACCAATCATTTTCGCTCTGCAGATGCAATTTTTCGTCTTATACAAGCAGCAGATGCCATTTTTCGTCTTATACAAGCAGCTGGATGCACAAAAAGCTTTCAGCTAATAAGGGCTTCCACATGTCTCTGACAACACAGCAACCAAAGGGACAGTGTGTTTGGGATACCAGGGCCATAATCCTGGTGACTGGGAAGCATTTTGCCGAAGAATGGGCCTGCCGAATTGTTCGGCTTTGTTCGGCTTTGTCAAAGTACAACCCTGTCATATTTGATTTTCGTGACTTTGCCCGTACTTGTGCGAGGGGTAGACAAGGTATGTGCGAATGGGCTACCTGTACACTGGCGTCAGAACACATATGGTGATGAGTTTGGGAAGCATTTGGGGTTCCCCGAGAATGCAAGGGTGACGTAGCATTTCCGCCCTCTTTTGGGCCCTCACCTTCCTTGATCTTCAACGGGTCTGCACATGTTAATATGAAACATCGTCATGTGAAGGAACTGTTCAATTGAGTTATGTAAGACACTTCGATGTCTTTCGAACAGGGTTTATCTTTGGATTGTGGAATTTGGTTCGAATTTGTGCCCTGCCTAAAGATCCTGTCGAGTTTTGGGATAACAGGACAATTTTCAAGAGAGAAACGAGGTTAGAAACGGGGTTAGGGACACACAATTCACACTTTTTTGCGTGGCCCCTCGAGTTGGGGTTAGGGACTCCGAGAACCTTCCGGTGCTATTAAGGAAACCGGGCCAGTCTTTACGTTATTACGTACAATATATTACGTTGCTCGACCGAAACCTCTCTAGTGGCAGTAGGCGTAGGACTGTAGCAATTCACTTTACTATGGGGCCGGTCTCTTGGTTGCATTATTATCCATGGATGTCAATGTTAATGACACGTACTCAACTGCTACTACTATCAATTTCGAACCTGCAGTTGCTAGTGCAAGTGCACGTTTGAGCATTTCCACCCCTCAGGACCATGTCTTCTTTTTATGCTGGACAGTATGCGGCTGCTGCCGGCTTCAATTATCCTCAACATCAAGAACCTGCTGGGACTGCCGGCACTTCACAACAAGCGGCTGCCACTGCTGCCCCGACTACCCAGCCGACCAGCCGCAAGCCACCACCGATTTATTACCCAGGTATTCTTTGTCATCATGTGCAATCTGTCGGCCTCCAATATTGGAACGGGGGTGTAATCATCATGAAAACATCCTGATCAGCCCTGATGATTCACTGCCGGCAATGAAATCAACACCTCCCAGTTCAAAAAGGTGACGTTGACGGGGATGGGCCACATTTCCTACCATCACCTTTCCTACGGCCCCAATTCTCCCCCAAGGAGTGTGTGCGCTCCACAAAGCAAAGGAGGCAAGTACTGGGGGATCCAAGAAAAATGTGCACATAAACATGATGCGGCACTCGCCCCATATTGTGAATGGGTTTGCAGCGGACTGGTGTTGTACACCACATGGAATGCTAGGTGGGTTCTTTGACCTCTTCTTTCGTGTGCCTTGGGTTGTGCGCTATTGTGAACTTAACCACTCGACTTCCTCCAAAGAAACAAATTTCTGGGGTCTTCGGCTCGCCGTTTGCTGCAATGCCATTATGGACCACAGTTGGTTTTCTCTAACCACCCCTGGTCTCAGGGTTCGGTTGGTTGTGTGCCTCACTTTATGTTCCTCATTAGGACTGCTATGTAGACATTCCACTTGTTGCTATAATGCCACTTTCTTGCATTGCTTTGTGGGGGCATTTGTGGGGCTGTAGGCATTTGTGCTGCCGTCCAGAGTCACACAGAGCCTCCTTCTTTGCCAACTTGCTATGCTCACCATGCAGGAGACATTTTGGCCACCAATTGTCTTTCAGGGTCGAATCGGCCACACTGTCAAATTGACAAGACGCATGGCGCGTTATCAGCCAAGAAGTCGCACCACAGGTCGGGTGATGTCTACCACCACTGTGGAACAAACGGCTGTGGCTACAACATTTGGGTGGCACCACAGAACCAAGATGCAGCGAAGGAGAGGGGCAAAAGGAAGACTGCACCAGCCCCGGTGAATGTCCATGTTCATGTACAGGCCGCCAAAACCCCTGACCCAATGCAAACCCTGCATATACTGCACGGCTTGAAGGATTTCATCTATAGCCAACAGTACAAGCGGCCGCGTGCCGAGCGCCGAGAGCCGTGGTGGGAGAAGCTTCACACAAGCCTATCCCACCACGAACGAGGCAAGGGAGGCCACTGCCATGGACCCCCACCACCGCCTTTTTCACTTTCCCGGGCCCAGCCCCCTCCGGCTTATGGGGCCCAGCCCCCTCCGGCTTACGGGGCCCAGCCCCCTCCGGCTTACAGGGCCCGGCCCCTTAGCCAACGCGATGGGTCTGCGACGGGGTTGCCCCGATCGGCCGCCATCAGCTTCCGGGCTCCGGGGCCCATAGAGCCGCAGCCCCCACTCCCCGCGGTTGAGCTGCCTTCGGCCCCTGAGGCCAAAAAGAAGAAAATTGTGTCTTTTGAGGAAGTTGAGCGAATAAGTTCACAATATCGCTCAACTCAAGGCACATGTAAAAAGAGGCCAAAGAAGGTGAGAACGTGTTCCAAAGGGAGCAATAAAAAAGATGCAATGGAAATTTATAGCTCCTCGTACGACGAGATCATGGCCGTAGAGTAGCCTTTTTTCTAAGTTTTGCAATGTACCAGGTGTTCCGGTGCATTTGTAGATACTGCCCACCCACTCAGGCGCGGTAGGCCTGGTGGAAGGTGGTGTGTGTATCTGCTAAAGTCTAAGCCAGCCGCACATCCATAGGTTGTTGGGGCTGTGCTTTACCTAGCATTCCATGTGGTGTACAACACCAGTCCGGTGCAAACCCATTCACAATATGGGACGAGTGCCGCATCATATTTACGTGCACATTTTTCTTGGATCCTCCCGCAGTACTTGCCTCCTTTGCTTTGTGGAGCACACGCAGAGTGCGTGCTTTTGTTATGAAGTTCTGGGTGCCTCCTTCTGCTATGAATTGCCCTCCACCCTTCTGTCGTGATTAGCATGTCAATGCGTGAAAAATGCTTGAGAACAACCAAAGGTACCATTCGCTCAAACCTTTGTTTGTGCAAGAAAGTTGTTGCAATTTGTCTCCATTGTTGCCTGTATGGGCTGCTGTATCGGTCGGGTTTCATCCCCCCCCCCCTCCCTCCGCGCGCCATGTTGCCTAATCCCACACCTAGGGATGTATTAGAATGGCCGTACACCGCAGGAGGACCCCCTCCTCCCCTTCCAAAGTTGCGCAGACCACTGTTTGTACACCTTAGCCGCAGGATTGTGACGAATGGGTTCTTTGTCTGCGTCCCGAATGTACATAGCAAAGATGGAAAGCCATTCGAACTGAAGCGTTTCAATGATGATTGCGCCCCCCTTCCAATGTAGGATTTTGACAGCCAAGATGGTGTGCGTCAATTGTGACACAGAGTGCAGTGTTTGTAGGACACACTGCTGAACAAATTGCATTCACTGGGCAGGTTCCCCAACTTGCATGCGCCCAATCAAGCTTTTGACGCCCGCGCCAAATGCTCCCCTGCCAAATAGGCAATTTCAACCAAAACGGTTTGTGGCACAGACCATTCTTATTCATATCGCTGCGACTATCGCATTTCGAAAAATGTAAAGAATACTCGGTGGCACTACAAGAATCGCTGGATGATCTCTTCGGGGACCTCTATGGTAATCGTCTCCTGTCCCAGTGCCGGTACCCAACCCACACCCGGAAATTGGAGCGGGCCGCGGGCCCAAAGGAAAAAAGGAATTGACTTTCTTTAATTTTTAGTCTGTTTGGACTAAACAGCATATTTTTCCGAATGCCAACATCAAACGCATCTGTTGTGCTATTTTTCAGACACATATGTCAGACACATCATCTGAGCCCAAATACAGGCCCCTTCACTTATCCCAAGCACCATCGTAAGTCCGCGAAGAACACCCGTATGAAGCGTGCTCGGATAAGGAAGATGATGATGACGAAGATGTCAGCATTACGTTCCCGGAGCTGGGTGACACTTAGGAGCCGGTTGTGAATGCGCTGCTGGATTTAGTCACCTACAAGCTGTAGACCGCATAGAAACTTGCGCGGATGAGAACGGTTATGTTCTCAATTGTTGTGGTGACAAAAACAAAGGCCAAGCATATTTTCATTGTGCCAAAGCGGGCCGTCCAAAACAACACAATCGCAACGCAGCACAATCGGGGGTCCTTTTCGAGCACAATAGGTCGGTGCCAACATATGCACCGGAGACAAAGGACGATCGTTGTCCCGTCAATGTGTACATTACTCGCCGGATGAACGGCATGCGTGAGGAGTGGTCCCTGAGTCCCAAAGGACGCTGCCTACAATGTAACCATTCACCGCAAACGGACAAGCAGAAAAAATTCCTTGGCCCCGTCAATTTGTCTCGCGGACTTCGTCATGGACTTGGGGCAATCCTTCATGGCTCCTCGCAATGTGGTGAAGTTCATGAGGAGGCGAGGAGTAGAGCTCAGAGCGAAAGATGTGCAAAACATCTATGATGCTAACGGGTACTCCTCAGCCCTGGAGTTAGTGACTCGCGTCGAGAAAAAGCGGGACAAACTGTAATGGGCACACATATGCATGAGAAAGAAGCCCAGAAGCAGACCACGCACAGCGCGCGCACACATCATCTACCAAGTGGGACGATCTACCGGATTTGCAACCAAAAAGAAAAAGCAAGGCAAACACAAAACACGAAGCAACGGCACAAAAGACCACAACACACTACATACTACTCCGGTCCTCAGATGTGTAGAAAAGAGGAACAAATGCAATACCAATGTCGGGTGCACATGCAAAGCAAGTGCACAATGCTTAACACAACTTGGACTTTAATTCACACAAAAGGTCTTGTAAATATTCGCATGCATGAAGAGGTTTGGTGGAGTGCAATATGCAATCCTTACAACAAAAGCATATGTCAATGAAAGGCAACATGTGCAAAACAATCACACATATGTTCTCAATGGTTCATGCATTCACTTGTGTGTATGCCATGTGTGTCAACAAGCGGAGGGGGGCTCCACGAGATGGGGAAGGGCAATGTGCGGTATGCGATCGCCTCTGAAGGGTATATGTCGGACGTGGAAGTCAGATTGCACAATATGCACGCGCATGATCAGGTATTCATAACAAAGAACGATGAGCATGTTGAGGAAATTTCAATGAAGCAATGATACATGATATGTTGTGGAGGGTGTTGAAAAGTAAGATTAAATGAATCCTTCATCTTTCGTGCTTGGTGTGGCTTTTCCTTTGCTGGTGCTAGGCACCATCAAAAGAAAAGCCTTATTACACTTTTAGCCATTTTCGGGTCACCTTTCTATGATAGAAATCGAGCCGGGCGGTGACAAACAAGGGGAAAAACACTCCTTTGCTTTGTGTCTAAGCTAGCAGCGCAAGGACACGGAGGGTGCATTTGGCAAGATTAGCCACACAGGGTGCAAGTAGCATAAAATTGACATATTCATAGCTTGGGCCTATTGTATCGGATTTGGACGAAGTTAATGGCCATTCTGGTCAATTTTGGGGTGCTTTTCTCTTTTTTCAGACTGGGAAGGCGGCTGCGTGCGCTGAAAACAGTCAAATCGAAAAGCGGTGCTAAAAATATGACGGCGGTTCCTCAATTAAACAGGAAGACGCACCTTTTAGAATCATTTATAAACGTGGTCTTAGATCGAAATTTCGTGCACTGTAGCCCGATTTCACTTTGGACATTCAAAATGAAAGATCGCAAATGCCGGCGACTGCGAAACGCACGCGTGCGGAGCAAATAAATAATATGGCAAATGGATTTCTTGGGAGTTTGGGACCTGTGGCTCATAGATAGTGTTGTTCGGCACCTCAACCTTGCTAACGCACCTTTCAATCGCATCCCTAGCTTATATGCAATTAGTGGATGCTGCTAAAGAAGTTAAAACCTTGTAAAGGTCCTAACTTCCCGAAACAGCCATGATTGCTCAGAACAAATACGACAGCGCAAATCAGCTCTTCGAGGCGGTCATTTGGAGGGGCTGCATCGTAGACGTTTGAGGTATGTTTCGATTCAGCGCGCGAGTCGTATATAATGGCATAAGGACTGCTTTTAGAGGGGTGCGGGGCCCCATTCCCCGGCCCCCAAAATAAAAGCCCCCCATGGGGGGGGAGGTGAACAACCATTGCTCAACTCATCAAATATTATGCTACATAATGTGATCCCTTCTTAGCTAAGGAGAGGCAAGGTCAGGCACACTGAGCACTGAACAAAATTCTGGAGTCGCACGTTTGAGACCTGGTTTTTCTGTGTGCCCTTTGAGTTGAAAATGTCGGTTCATGCATTTGTTGTTCCTTGTTTGATTATTTGCTTTCACGTCGGTCAGGTGAGTCCTATTTAGAAATCTTCGATGACTCCGCGACCTACTGAGCAGGCAAGTGATCACAGCACTGCCGTTCAGAATTTGGTCGACAGTGTGTGATCCTGTTGTCCTATTTCTGTTCTGTGTCTGGTACACCCTCCTCTCGGGGGTGAACATTTGGTGCAGGGGACCAAATTTTCCTCACTGTAGAACATGGAGAGGACACAGGACATAACAGAAGAAACATCACCCAGAGTAGTGAAAAAAAAGAAACCTGCGGCGCATTCAGGTGCAGCTCCTGTAACCAAACATGAATAATAGATGCATTGCATGCCATCGTATGCAATGGACGCAGGGCCATCAAAAGAGGAGGAACATGGACCGTGCGAATAAAAAGGGCCCACTGTGCGCACAGATGACTGGCAGAGTCACAGAACACAATGTCAAAAACACTGACACAGGTTCGCAATGTATAGTGGTCTGTACCAAAAGGGTGGTCGGTGGATGCAGACATCGTAAGCCTGTCGATACACTGACAATGGAGAGGCATACAAAAGGCTGGACATGTAACCTACGGCAATGAACCTGAAACTGCGAAATAGTGACAGCCAGGACACCAACAAGTATATACACTGGAGGAGTGCTGGAGTGCTAGTGACCGGCTGCAGAATCTCTGACCCAGACTTCCACAGCCCTTGGTCTAGTGGTATCCCCGGAGGACGGCCCAAATACACTGAACGCAACTGATACCATGAGGGGCCTCCTCGAGGTGAATACGCCGAAGAATCTGAAAAAGTTGGTGGCCTGCCACCTCAGCCCTACTGTTCGTTTGTGACCTATACACCTTGCTATACGCCACACTCACACCCAACCCCGAATACAGGGTGTCGAACCACGCCGAAGTAAACTTCAGATCGTGGTCAGTGGTATTTTGACGGGAACGTGCAAAACAGACAACCACTGGCGGGCAAGAACTTTTCCGATTTTCTCTCCAATGAGGCCCTCAACCAGAATGGGCTCCAGTATTGGGACACCACTCAAACGATCCATGCACACAACAACACCGTCATATCCCCTGCCATCGTCACCCTTGGCCTTGCTGATGTGGAATGTGTCCACAGAAATACTGAACATCACCCTATCAGGAACGGGGTGTGGTAATAGCATGCCCTCTTTGAACTGGTTGGGGGCGTGAGCAGCCTGGCAGACAGTGCATTGGCGCAAAACACGCTTACATGTGTCGACCAGCCCGTCAATCCAGAACCGACGCTTGAGGTCTGCTAGCAACGCTGCAGCCCCCGTGTGTACGCTGTCAGTGTGCCACACAGTTAGATTTGGCACCCTTCTCAACAACAGCAAAGGTAGGTAGGTAGGTATCTTCGGGAGCTCTGGATGCCTCCTTTGACATTGCAGGAAGAAGGTCTTACCAAGGGGACGTCCTGTCCCTCCCACTGCCCTATGTCAGGTGCCTCTTGAGCTGCTCCTGCATGTGCTTTGGAAGGCACTGTCTTGGCCACCCCGTCCATGTGTCCCAGGTGGGAGGGTGTCCCCACATGTGTCCATGGGTAGGGCCACATGCCCCCTCCTTTGGGCGGCAGCTCTGGGGGCTGCCCAGCCGTGTGGAGTATCTCTCACCACAAGGGGTATTGCTCCCAGTAGTCTACGGTACGACCGCCTCACCCTTGTGGCTTGACCAGTGGCCTTGGAGTACCGCTCCTGCCACTGGCCCGGTAGGTCGGCTTGGTCGCCCCAGTGCGTCCGACCCATGGGGTGTTGGTTCTTCTAGTTCCCTTGGCCGCCCTACGTGTGTGCAGTGTCCTGGGCCGCTTGGCTCCTGTTCACCGGTGTGCCCACGCGGTTTGTTGTGTTGCGTCTGCGGTGTCCCGGGCCACTTGGCTCCTGTTCACCAGTGTGCTCGCTCGGTGTGTTGTGTTGCGTGTGCGGTGTCCTGGGCCACTTGGCTCCCGTTCACCGGTGCGCCCGCTTGGTGTGTTGTGTTGCGTGTGCGGTGTCCCGGGCCACTTGGCTCCTGTTCACCGGTGCGCCCGCTCGGTGTGTTGCTTTGCGTGTGCGGTGTCCTAGGCCACTTGGCTCCTGTTCACTGGTGTGCCCGCTCGGTGTGTTGTGTTGCGTGTGCGGTGTCCTGGGCCACTTGGCTCCTGTTCACCGGTGTGCCCGCTTGGTGTGTTGTTTTGCGTGTGCGGTGTCCTGGGCCACTTGGCTCCTGTTCACCGGTGTGCCCGCTTGGTGTGTTGTGTTACATGTGCGGTGTCCTGGGCCACTTGGCTCCTGTTCACCGGTGTGCCTGCTCAGTGTGTTGTGTTGCGTGTGCGGTGTCCTGGGCCACTTGGCTCCTGTTCACCGGTGTGCCCGCTCCGTGGGTTGTGTTGCGTGTGCGGTGTCCCGGGCCACTTGGCTCCTGTTCACCGGTGTGCCCGCTCGGTGTGTTGTGTTGTGCATGCGGTGTCCTGGTCCACATGGCTCCTGTTCACCGGTGCGCCCGCTCGGTGTGTTGTGTTGTGTGTGCGGTGTCCTGGGCCACATGGCTCCTGTTCACCGGTGCGCCCGCTCGGTGTGTTGTGTTGTGTGTGCGATGTCCTGGGCCACTTGGCTCCTGTTCACCGGTGTGCACGCTCGGTGTGTTGTGTTGCGTGTGCGGTGTCCTGGGCCCCTTGGCTCCTGTTTATCGGTGTGCCCACTCCGTGTGTTGTTTTGTGTGTGCGGTGTCCTGGGCCCCTTGGCTCCTGTTTATCGGTGTGTCCACTCCGTGTGTTGTTTTGCGTGTGCGGTGTCCTGGGTCTCGTGGACCCTGTTCACCGGTGTGCCCGCTCGGTGTGTTGTGTTGCGTGTACGGTGTCCTGGGCCACTTGGCTCCTGTTCACCGGTGTGCCCGCTCGTTGTGTTGTGTTGTGCATGCGGTGTCCTGGGCCACTTGGCTCCTGTTCACCGGTGCGCCCGCTCGGTGCGTTGTGTTGTGTGTGCGCAGTCCTGGGCCACTTGGCTCCTGCTCACCGGTGTGCACGCTCGGTGTGTTGTGTTGTGTGTGCGGTGTCCTGGGCCCCTTGGCTCATGTTCACTGGTGTGCCCACTCCGTGTGTTGTTTTGCGTGTGCAGTGTCCTGGGCCACCTGGCTCCTGTTCACCGATGTGCCCGCTCGGTGTGTTGTGTTGCGTTTGCGGTGTCCTGGGCCACTTGGCTCCTGTTCACCGGTGCGCCCGCTCCGTCCTTTGCTTTGCTTGTGCGGTGTCCCGGGCCACTTGGTTCCTGTTCACCGGTGTGCCCCCTCGGTGTGTTGTTTTGCGTGCACGGTGACCTGGGCCACCTGGCTCCTGTTCACCGGTGTGCTCGCCCGGTGTGTTGTGTTGCCTGTGCGGTGTCCTGGGCCACTTGGCTCCTGTTCACCGGTGCGCCCGCTCGGTGGGTTGTGTTGCGTGTACGGGTTCCTGGGTCGCTTGGCTCTTGTACACCGGTGTGCTCGCTCTGTGTGCTGTGCTTCTGGGTTGCGCGTGTGGTGTTGGGTGGGCGGGGCGTCGCTGCGGGGCGCTCACTCGTCCATCCGGACGGCGGCTGTTCGTAGCTTGTAGGGGTCGGGTACCCTCCAGGCGCGCACTCGTCCATCCGGTCGGCGGCTGTTCGTAACCGGTAGGGGCTGGGTACCCTCCGGGCGCGCACTCGTCCATCTGGACGGCGGCTGGTGTTGCTTGGGACCTGTTCCTGTGCCGAGGTTCGGTGCGTGTTGTGCGCGCTCTCCGGGTTTGCGGCAACCGGCGGCCGATGTGGCTTGGCACCTGTCCGTGTGCCTTGGTTGTAGCCGGCGGCGTGCCTCTCTGGCGTGCCTCGTGGCCCCGTGTGGTGCGCTGCGCCTCGTCCGGTCCGGTCGCTCTCGGTGCTCCAGTCGGCTTTCCCGATGCTGTGGTGCCTTTCCCCAACCCGGGGGCTTGGGCGCCCGGCTTTACTGGGCGGCTGCGCGGGGCACGCAGAGGCCGGCCGTAAAACGGGCTCATTGTGCTTGCCGCTGGCCGCCGCCGAGGCAGGGACGCTGGGCTCTCTTCGCGTCGTACCCGTTTGGGGCCCCGCGATGGGGTTGGCCCTGGCGGGTCCCTCTGGCACCGGTCTTGGGCTGCGTGCGCTGCGCTGGTTGGCGTGTGTGGACCCGGTCACTAATGTGTCTGGTTTCCCGTACCGTCCGTCGTTCGACGGGGGACTTGGCCGGTGCACCGGGGCTGTTTTGTGTGGACGCCAACACCTCCCCTTGCGGGTCGGAGGACGCCAGGCCTGGGTCCTGTGCGTCTGTGCGTGTGCTCATCCTTCCTGGCCAGGTCGGGCGGGCCAGCCTCCCGGGCGCGTTCTGGTGCGCCTCACCTTTTCCTTTGGCCGCTTTGTCTTTCGGCTTTGCTGGGCCCCGTCCGGGCTGGAGTTGCCCCTGTTTTGGTCCTTTGTTTGCCCTCACCTGGCCCCTTTTGCTGTTGCTCTTTTTTCTTTTGCGTTTGTCTGTTCAGTTTTGCCTTGCGCCCCCTCTGTCTCTTGCTTTTCTTGGTTTCCGGCCTCGGGTGCCCTGGGCCTTGGCGATTTGCGTTGTTAGTTTTGCTGGCATCACGCTTCTTGGCTCTCCGTGCGCTCTCGCTTTCTTTGTGTTGCCCTGCCCTAGGCCGCTCCCCGGTGGTTGTCCTCCCCCCCCTCCCTGTTATGCTGTTGTTGCCGTTCCTCGTTGCCTTGCGCTTGTTTTTTTTTTCCCTTTACTTTCCTCTCGTCGGCGCCCCCCTTGTCCCCGGTCTTCTGTGTTTTCCGGCCCCGGCTGCCCTGGGCCTTGGCGCTGGTTTGTGTCTGCTGTGCCCGGCTTTCCATGGTCTGTGTTTTTTTTTTGCCTCCCGCCTCTCGATTCTTCGTGCGCTCTCGCCTGTTTTCTGTCTCCTGGTTGGCCGGTGGTTGTTCCCCGGTGGTTGCTGCCCCCCCCCCCCCCCTCTGTGTCCTGCGGCTTTGGTCGTTCCCGCTCGGCGCCACCGTTTTTTTTCTTTTTTTTCCTCCTCTGGGCGCCCCCGTTGTCTCTGGCTTTCTCTGGTTTGCGGCCCGTGGTGCCCTGGGCCTGGGCGCTGTGTTTTGTTTGTTTTTCTCGGCTCCCCGCTGCCCGGCTCTCCGTGCGCTCTTGCCTCGTGTGTGTCTCCCGCTTGGCCGTTGGCCGTCCCCTGGTGGTTGTCGCCCCCCCCCCCCTCCCCTTTGGTGTCTCGCCGTTTTCGTCGCTCCTGCTCGGTGCCTTTTTTTGTTTTTTTTTTCCTCTGTGCGCCCATGTTGTCTCCGGCTTTCTCTGGTTTCCGGCCCCGGGTGCCCTGGGCCTCGGCGCTGTGCGATCTTTGCTTTGCTGGCCTGCCGCTTCTCGGCTCTCCGTGCGCTCTCGCCTCTTTCTTGCTTTCCGCCTGGCCGTTGACTGCTCCTTGGTGGTTGCCCCCCCCCCCCCCTTTGTGTCTCGCGGTTTTCCTCGCTGCCGCTCGGTGCTGTGTGCCGTGTGCTGTGCTGTGCTGTGTGTCCCTTGGTGCATTGCTGCGCCGCGCTGCTGCGCGTTGTGCCGCCCGGTGTTGTGCTGTCCTGTGCTGTGTTGCTTTGTTGCGCTTGTTTCGTGCCGCTGCTTGTTGCGCCGTGCCTCCTGGCGCTGCCCGTCGCCCTGGGGCCCTGTGCTTTGCGGTGCTGTGTTGTGCGGTGTTCCCCCGCGCTGTGTGCTGTGTGCTGCATGTGTTTTGTCGTGGCGTGGTGGTGCGTGCTGTTTTTTGCCGCTCTGCTTTGTGCTGTGTGTGTCCCGGGGTGCTATGCTGTGTCTTCCCTGTCCTCTCCGCTCGGTGCAGTGCTGTGCTTCGCTGTGCTGGTGCGCTTGCGTTGTGCTGTTCGTCTGGTGCGTGCTGTTGCTGGCGCCTGGTGCTGTGGTGCGCTGCTGTATGTTGTGCTGTTTCCTTTGGTGTGCTGTGGTGCGGTGCTGGGTCTGGGGGCCCGTGGTTGTCTGTTGGTGGCCTGTTTCGGTGTCGGTGTCCCTGTCTGGCCGCGTGGTCTGCTTCTCTGTGGTTGGCCTGGTTTGCTGTGGTGCCCTGCTTCCCTGTGTCGTGTTCTGTGGTGCTGTGCTGTCGCGTGGTGCTGTGCTGTTGTGCTCCGCTGTCGTGTTGTGGTGCTGTTGGGGCTTGCTTTGCCCTCCTGTGGCCTGTTGTGCTGTGCTGTGTTGTGCTGTTGGTTGGCTGTGCTGTTTTTTGCCCGGTGGTGGTGTCTGCGTGCTGTGGTGCTCTTTCCCTCGTGCTGTGCGTTCCCTGTTTTCTCCGCTCTGTGCGCTGCGGTGCCTTGTTGTGCTGGCTGTGGTGCCCTGCGTCCCTGTGTCGTGTGCTGTGGCGCAGTGCTGTCGTGTGGTGCTGTGCTGTCGTGTTCTGCTGTCGTTATGCGGTGCTGTTTGTGTGTGCTTTGCCCTCCTGTGGCCTGTCGTGCGGCGCCGTGCTGTGCTGTGTTGTGCTGTTGGTTGTCTGTGCTGTTTTTTCGCCCGATGGTGGCGTTTGTGTGCTGTGGTGCCCTTTCCCTCCCTGCCGGCACGCACAAAAAACATCAATTATCTTACGTGTCACCCCGCGTTGCTGGCGGTGTTGTGGCTGGCATGCCTTGGTGGTTGCGGTGTCCTGGACTTGACGCGGCGCACGTTCCACCTGCAGCGAAAGGGAGGCGAAAGCGTCGAGGGTGGGGCAGGGGCGGGAGGAGAAGGTACATGGCGAAAAAAAGAGGGCGTGAGGGACTTGTATAGGGGCGCGGCGTGCTTCGAATTTTTTTTCTCGTGTTTTACGCGTTGCTCGCGACGCAGTTTTCTTTACGTAGACGGCGTATTAGACGGGGGCGGAGACGGCGTTATGTTCCTGTTGGCGTTACGGTGCTTATGGCGCTATTTGTTTGTCTATTTAGGTTCAAAATTTTCCACGTCGTGTTTGAACGCATTTCGCCGCGGGCTTTTTGCCCTAAGCGTTTTTTATGCTATTTAGCTTAATTTTCCGCTATTTGGAAAATTTTTTCGTCGTGTGTTTCTTATCCTTTTATTTTATTCTGGCGGTATGGCCAGAGGACGGCCCAAATACACTGAACGCAGCTGATACCATGAGGGGCCTCCTCGAGGTGAATACGCGAAAGAATCTGAAAAAGTTGGTGGCCTGCCACCTCAGCCCTACCGTTCGTTTGTGACCTATACACCTTGCTCCACCCCACACTCACACCCAACCCCGAACACAGGGTGTCGAACCACGCCGAAGTAAACTTCGGATCGTGGTCAGTGGTAATTTTGACGGGAACGTGCAAAACGGACAACCACTGGTGGGCAAGAACTTTTCCGATTTTCTCTCCAATGAGGCCCTCAAACAGAATGGGCTCCAGGACACCACTCAAACGATCCATGCACACAACAACACCGTCATACTCTCTGCCATCTTCACCCTTGGCCTTGCCGATGTGGAATGTGTCCAAAGAAATACTTAACATCACCCTATCAGGAACGGGGTGTGTCAATAGCATGCCCTCCTTGACGTGGTTGGGGGCGTGAGCAGCCTGGCAGACAGGGCAATGGCGCGAAACACGCTTACATGTGTCGACCAGCCTGTCAATCCAGAACCAACGCTTGAGGTCTGCTAGCAATGCTGCAGCCCCTGCGTGTACGCTGTCAGTGTGCCACGCAGTTAGATTTGGCAACCTCCTCAACAACAGCAAAGTAATGGGCTCATAGTATTGTAGTCTTCCAACTTAGTCCATAGCAAAAAGGGACTATGGAACACAATCATTTTTTACACTCGTGTTCACTCCTTACCTCTCTTCCACTCTCACCATACAAATATCCCTCTTGTAGTAAAATACACTTAGTTAGGACTTACCTAGGAAGCACCACGTGCTCCCTGGTGTCGCCGCCAGGCGTCTCTCCCCTATCTCTCTCTCTTCTCTCCTCTTGTGTTTGGGGCTTGGCTTAGGCCTAGGTATACTCTCGGGATCCCCCAATACATGAAACATGCTTCGGACCCAACAGAAAGGCATTAAAATACATCTAGAAGTAGGGACAACCATGGAAAAGGCTGGTAGACCAAAAAAAGGTCCCTGAGGGGCCTGTGACTCCTTCGAAGGTAGTATGTGTGGTATCACTCACAAAATGAGTCGATCATGCATGACAGGCATGATAATCCATGATGTCAAAAGTCTGATCATCCAAATTCAAAGAGTTATGAAAAATAAATAGTATAACCTTCTTAGGAACCCATAAGAGTGGGGTTGTGGTTGTGTTAGTTCTGAGCGAAAGTGAATTTTTGGGTTGGAATGTGAAAAACACATGCTAGGGCGCCAGCATGTCATGACACATGATGCATGACACATGACACATGATGCATGATGAATGATGATGATGATGAATGATGATGATTGATCTGAATCTGCTCTGAGTTCAAATAAAGTACACTCTGAGTTCAAAATATATACTCCATGTGGCTCAATCTCACTGCCCCCCCTGACTGAAGCCCTGGAATTCAGGAGTAAATACTCAGAAAAATAGGCTGAAAAATGATATTGTGGCCATAATCATATGCAGCCCTGTGAAATCTCTTAGCATTTACTATTCAGTCCAGAAGTGGACTACCTTCAATACCAAGTATGATCACTGCACCTCAGTACCACAATAAAGAATGAGTGAAATGACTTCGGAAAGCATACATGTGAGTTACCTTTCTTACTATACCATTCTTACCACAGCACAATGGGTGATTAGTTTGGAGCTGAAAATGCAAATACCAGAGGGTCCAGAAAGACTGTGCTCAAAGTGATATACAAAGCATGGACAAGGCGTAGGAATCCTTAGGGAAGCCTTACATAACAAATGCAGATACCGATTTTTTGAGAATCAAAGTGAAACCAGCAATGAATGACGCTTGAAGTGCACTGCAAAATGAACCGTAGCTGAGCTTCTTTTTTTTTTGTTTTTTGTAATACAAGTCCAAAGTCACTGCTCGAGAGTCCTCAGGAGGCCAGCCCATCATACAGAGTATCACCCACATCCCAGGTCACCGTCAGTGGGTGGGGCAGCAGGGAGGAGAAGGGAGCTGTGGACAGTGGGTTTGCGTTTGTGCAGAATAATTGAACACGTGGATAACACAGAAGTGGTCGCCCCGCACTCCACACCCGGGGGTGGTGGCAGTGTGATAGGGGGTACTGTCCGCGCGGGTGCCAATCCAGGGCATTTCCCCAGGAGAGAGAAGCAGGAGGAATTCGGGCCGGTGGCCAGGAGGAGGGAGAGAGTGGCATTCCACTCACACGACAGTGGTGTGGGCGTGTAAGGGCCATGTGAGGGCCAACCTGCCAAAAGTTGGTGAAAAAATAGTGACGTTGCAAGCAAAAACACAGAGACAGGGTACAGGGGACAGGTTGAAAAAGAAATGACAGTGCAGGGGCAGGGCATGGGGGACTTGCTCAGGCCGATCAGGCTGAACGTGGCCGCCCGGGGTGTAGTCAAGGACTCAGGGCGGGGGGGGGGTTCCACTGTGTACTGGCCTTCGGAGCAGGGCAACGCAAAGCAAGGACTGAATCAGGATGAGGGCCCAGGATACAGACAGTGAAGGTCGCCTGTGATCTGTATGTACAGGCCATGAAGGCACGACCAAGTTAGATTAACGAGTTCGTCAGCGAAATGCCTCGAATCGACGTTCCCTGTGAAGGAGAGTGAGGGCAGGGGAAGGGGGTGGTCACAGTGGCAGTGGGCCTGTCCAGTCTGCAGAGGAGAAGAAGTTGGGTCTGTTGGGGGGGCGTTTCGGGACGGCGTGTTCTAAGACCGCAGTGACAGAATCAAGCACCTTGTTTTGATAGTGCCCTACTTCCTTTCGGACAGCTCGAAGTCCACCTAGGTGTGCTCGGAGGTACCTATACATGGACCGCGGGATTGCCAGCCGGCCTACAATGCGGAGGTCTTTGCGGCAGGCAGCCTGGCGCCATGTCTTGACGAGGTTACTGGCAGTCCAGCTGGACAGCCACGCGCAGACCAAGGGGGTGGGAGGGGGTGCAGTAAGCGAGGACACCATGCAGACTGAGATTGTGACGGCGGTGGCAGTGTAGGCAGTCTGCCTTGCCCGGGGCATCATTCCAGAAGGTGGCATAGTGGGCATACCCCATGCGGGATTGCAAGCCGAAAAGCCACTTGTGCCACGCCAATCGCCTGAATCGCAGTGGCCGCCAGGAGAGTGGGTGGAAGGAGTCGTGGGAGTGAGAGGGAATGGAATCGTGGGACCACACTTTATGGGGGGGTAGCAGGCGTTCACCGTGCCGGACTACATCCCAAGGGTGCTGTCGACGCATGGGGGCAGGGAGGGGGAGGACTGTGCCGATTTTGGCATACAGATCGGCCGCCTCATTGTGGGTGTCACCCGTGTGGCCTTCGACCCACTCAAGGGTTTGCCCTTTTGAGGAGAGGGACGAGCGCACCTCCTGTACCCAGTGAGCTTGGCGTACCGGGCGTTTCTGCCCTTGTGCAGAAGCAATAGCTCCCTTGCCGTCAAGGCGGATGTTCTCGTGTGTAGGGGAGAGGTGTGACCCCAGAAGGACGCCAATTAGCTCTGCCTTATAGGGGTTGGGAACTCGTGGCACTCGGCAAACAGCTATCCTGCCATCCCTGAGGACAACTGCGGCACCGGCCGAGGGTGGGCTTCCGAGTTTGCTGCCATCAGAGTAGGCCGACCCGGGGTGGAGGTGTGAGGGCACCAGGTAGACTGACAAGCCAGCGATATGGCGTCGCGCATCAGCTTATTGGCGGCCCATGTGGTGGACACTGGGGGCTGTTGTGCTTCTGGACTGGGGTTCAGTAAGGCAATCGCTGCTTTAAATGTGTTGTATGGGGAGAGTGGGTGCTGGGATCGCGTGGACATGGTGTGGAGGTAAGGATTGCGGTGCAGTGTGTCTAGAACTCTCGTGGGGTGGAGTACTGGGAAGTAACCGATGCCGAGGCCATGGCTTCTGTGGGTGTACAGAGTTTTCCTGGCAACGACGGAGGGCAGCCCTAGCACTCTGAAAATGAATTTTTCAATCAGCGAGTTAAGTGAGTGTAGCTGTGTGACAGTGAGGGGTATGCATTCTGTGCGGTATAGTAGGCGTGGCAGTACCATGGTGTTTACCAAGAGGACCCTATCCAAGACTTGGATCGGTTGTGAGTGCAGCTCGGTGAGTTGGCTTCTCAGTTCCTCTAGGACGATAGACAGCGCTCTGTCGACACAGAGCCGCGGGGCCAGGGGATGGCCCAGATGCATGATATATCTGGCCCTGATGAAGGGATGATTTACCTGTGAGCTCCATTCTGGCGGGAGTTCGGCTGGAACTGATTGCCAAAGCGATTCATTGGAAGCCTGAAGCGCGCATGGCGGGTGCAAATATTTGGGGAGGAGAGGCAGATCAGTGGGGGAATGGAGCATAGGGAGGGACTCGCTCTTGCCCACATTCAGCTGACATGCGATGAGGCTGAGGGCATACCGGACAAGTTGTGCCTGATGCTGGCTGTGCTTGGGGGGGGTCGGGGAGCATATGTCATCAATATACGCAGAGAAAGTGATGCCATGCTGGTCGAGCACGCGCAGGGGAATGTCAAAAACGACGACGAAGAGGAAACAGGAGAGTTGACACCCTTGTTTCACCCCGTGCGTTGTGCGAAAAATTTCCTGTTCGGCCCCCCTGAGAAAAGTGGAGCCCCCTCTCATTACCAGGGTGATTATGCGCAGTAATTTCAGGAAGTTCCCATTTTGTCAAGGACGGCACGGATCAGGATTTTCGGAGGCTGTCAAAGGCATGGTAGACATCAAAGGCCAGAATGGCCTCTACCGGACGTAGATTGTCGAGGTCATCGAGGAAAATTTGTGTGGCGTGGGCTGTGGATATACCCTGCCTACCGCCGAATTGTCTGTGGTGCAGGTGTGGGGATATTAGGGGGTACAGCTGTGAGTAGACCCATCGCATGAATAGCCGGTAAATTGAATTACTCAAAGCGATGGGCCTCCAGCGGTCGGGGTCTTGCCACTTACCCTTCCCTTTAAAAAGACAAAAAGTCTCTCAAACCAGCCAATCATCTGGGATGGTGCCCTCCTCGTAACAGAGGGTGACACAGGTGTGTACCAGACTGAATGTTCCATCGGGGAGTACGTGGAGCAGGTACGGGGGTACTTTGTCTGGACCGGGGGATTTTTTGCGTGACGCGCGGGCCAGTTCGCGCAGTGCAGCTTGCGTGGGGGGCGGCACATCCTGATGTCTGGGGCGCTGGGGTACATGCGACAGTGCGTGCGCAGACCATGGGGTGTTGCGTTGGAGGATACGTTGTATTTTTCGTGTGGGGGTGGGGAGTGTTGATTGGGCGGGGGGCGATAAGAGGGTGTGTTTAACTCTGCGGTAAAATACCTTGGATCTTCGCTTGGCCTGTTTGGCCAATTGCCGGATCACAGAGGCCCAGTCGCTTGGATCCTCAGTAACAGGGGTGATCGGGGCCTTTGACGCGTTAACCTCACGCATGGCGGTCAGCATGTGCGACGTGAGCTGTGTGTATGTGTGCGCGCAGTCATGTGCAGAGACTGGGGGAGGCATGTCGGCAGCAAGGGCTGCGATACGTTTTTTATATGCTGTGACATCACGGCGGTTCCAGGTGGCACAGCGCATTTCGGGGAGCACTTGCTGTGACCACGGCGTCGTGTGGACGAGGATGGGGTCATGGTCCTGAATCCCGGCGACACCGGAGAAGTCTGGTACCTGGGCCCCTGATGTCTTATAGAGGGCCTGGAACAGCCGAGACCCATAGGCTCTCTCAATATAGCTCTTGGTGCCCCCATACCGGCGTACTCTGGTGTAGGGACAGAATCGTGGTGCGGGGTGGAGAGGTCAACCAGGGTGCCGGCGCGCTCCTTTGCCACTAGCCAAGGCCACATGGGCGCCCGGAGGGCTGTAGTGTGGCTGGGGCGAGTTACGGCGTTATAGTCTCCTAGTATGATGGCACACTGCTGGGATAATCCCGCAAGGGCCTTTTCACACAGGAGCCCGGAGGCAGCCGTGTGTGGCCCATAGTACGAGGCGATGGACAGGGAGGGCATCGAGGGATCGCTGTGCAGTGATATGGAGGCAGAGATCAGGCTTCCAGGGATGTGAACGCGTATTGTCGGAGGAGCTGGTGCAATAGAAGTGTGTATGAGGAGGGCTACTCCTTCTTTAGACGTAGGGGAGCTAGCATGCAGATGGTATCCCCAGTACATCGCCACACGCTCGTGATCCCGCAACATTGAGGTGGAGCTGGGCCGGAACTCTTGGAGGGAAAGGGTGTGGGGCAATGGCGTAAATCCGGATAGTATGTGACACAATCTGTTTGGCGTCACCTCCACGCCGCCGACATTGAGTGAACCGAATGTCAGTGTGTCATATGTGAGTGTGCGTGCGTGTGGTGTGTGTGGTGTGCCCAAGGGCTGGTGCATACTTGATGGATCATCAGAGCCGGGGCTGAAGCATCCATTCAGTGGGGTGCAGGGTGGGACTCCCTGATGTTGTTTGGAAACGGAGCAGACCGGCGCAGCGGGATTGTAGCAGGGTGGAACACTCTGACGTCTACAATCTGCGGATAGGGGGTGTCTTATAAGCGCATAGAGCATGATAGCCTGGCGCATGAGGATTAAACGAATGAGCGCAAATATGACGGCACTAATGTTACAGAACAGAACGATGACTGTGTGGAGGGGGGCACTGTTACCTCTCGAGATAGGCACAGGACACACTGTAGACAGATTCACGTATGTCACATCAGCCGCCCCATCAGGTGGGACCTGTAGTGGTGGAGACGTCACAATGTGAGCCAGCGGTGGGGGGGCAGCGAGACACAGTGTGTGACGGTGTAGTAGCTGGCACATTTTGATCAGACAATCTCCTGTAATACTGACTGCGGTTGCGTAGTGCATGCGGAGAACGCGATGCGTGGCTATGCAGATGGCAGTAGCAACATGAGTGTAGTGTAGGGCAAAGGAGTGTCGCTGTAACAAATTCATGAGCATGCCTGTCGTGCAAGCCGAGGTAGAGGACCATTGGCACTGTGAAACCAGCGAGGGTAGCTTCATGCAGCGATGAGTCTGTCGGGGTGTATCATCATGGTTGGTGGAGAAAAGAAGATGAGTTGGAGACGGAGGGTGGTGCTGTGGGTACAGGAGAGGGTGTATGGGCGGAGTTTATGTCGGGCATTTGGAATTCACTGAGCGCATTCGTGGCGGCAGCAAGATTAGCCTCGTTGAGAAAGGGATCCGGGAGGGGAGCGAGGCGAACTTGTTCCAGGCGATCCGCAAGGGACATGTTGACATCTTTGGATGTGTCCCCCGACGAGAAGTACACTGGTCCAGGCAGTGTAGCGCCGTATGAGGCCACAGCGGACTGTGTGGCTTGGTATTCAACCATGACCAGTCCCGATTGCTGAAAAATTTGGTGGTCCTCAACCGGCCCGAAAGCAGCGGCTGACAGCAGCACATCACGTGTGTCCAGCGTAGGGGGGAACCGCACAATGGAGAAAGGGGGTGCCACCTCTCTGGCGAAGTCTTTCGCGAAAATCCTAGCGTTAGTGTGCGCAGACACACACATCATGTCGCCCAGATTTTCTATTTCTTGCACTGCAGGCTGTATGAGCATGGGGTCATGCACCATACCGAAAACGTCATACTTGTTGAGGAGAACAAGGAGGGCGGATTTGCGGAAAAGCGGGGGGTTCATTTCAATGGCAGTGCGGACTTCATCCGAGGGGAACTTGCGTTTGCGTGCCGCACCCTTTTGAAAACGGGGCTGGTGTGTAATGATGATGGTGGACTCCTTGACGGAGCGATCAAGGAGTCCTATGGACACACCCATGTCCATGAGGGCCGGCTGTTCGTCATAAAAATTGCCCAAGACATTAAATGGGACGAAAAAATCAAATAGGCGATAGCCATTAGGGGCGGAGTTGACAATTACGGGCCAAAATGATTTAGTTATCCTAGGTATGGTAAGCTCCTTTAATACTGTGGACGTGTCGTCGGGGTTGAGTCCATTGAGCATCAGCATCAGCGGCAATGAGCCGGAGATGTGCCATTTCACCTCAACCCCGTCAACTTCCCGCGTGATGTCGATGGGGACGTCTAGACGTACTTGAAAAAGAGAGGCTTGCGGAGTCTGTACTTGCGGGGGAATGGGCTGTGTAGAGTCGACATTCCTTGGGAAGTACCCGATGGTTTGAGGGACATGACCTTTTGGTAGGGGAACAGAAGTGAGCTGAAAGATAATGAGCGGTTGGTCCAAAGGGCTGGGAGAGGTGTGGATGTCGTGGGAGTCCGGGGTGCGGGTTCCCATGTGGATGACTTGGCATACGACGGACAACCATAGGAAACCCAACGAGGGAACAAGGTCAATTCTTCTATCTAGGACAGTGGCGAGTTCAACATCGGCCACATTGCTACGTGCCTGATACGCAAGCCAAAAAGTGGTTGGTTTGTCTTGTTTCTTAGCCGCCCGCAACATTGCCACTATTTGTTTAACAATGGTGCGATGAGATAAAAACGGGGGTTCATCTTGAAAGGGCGCAAAGCTCGGGAGGATGGCAAAAGAAACGAGGCCAATGAGTTTTGGCCACTCAAAATTAGTCATGTCTGCAATTGAAAAACTCCGTAGAAATCCAGAATAGGGAAGCTCGTCTCCAAATAGGAGTATTTGTGGCGTGGGCACCAAGGCTGACAAGAGGTCGGTAGGTGGAAAAGGCGAGGTGTCATGGTAGACCGTAGGCGAAGATGAGAGTACATCTATTTTTGAGAAACGGTTTTGGCCTTTGACCGGGATTTTGCCGCCTTGAACATCCTTGGTGAGGTCGCGAGGCTCGGGGAGACCGGTTGGCAAGGCTCAGTTTGGCCGAAAATTGCGTTGTGCAAGCGCCCGAATTGGATTTTTTTCCAAAGCCATTTGTTGGGCGGGGAGAGGGTCTACCGACGCTTGCATCTCCATGTCATCTTGTGCACCGGGTTCCGATTGGTGTGGCACTCTTTGAGGTGTGATGGGTGTCTTGTTGGGGGAAGGAGAGGTAAAGGCATGCCGTATGTCGGGAAAGTCAACGATGGACACATCATCATCGTCTCCCAAATTGGAACCCCGTCCATGGTGAGCCTTTGAAGAAGGAACAACGGAGGAGGCACGAGTTGAAGGAAGAGACGGTGCATTGCTCCTAGTAGACGAGTCTTCACTCCTCTTCGGTGGTTCTTTTCTCTCGGCCGCTTTTTTTTCTTTGGCTTTTTTTTGTTCTTCCATTTTTTTTGTTTCCGCTTCGTTTTCGTCCGCCTTTTTTTTCCCATCTTCTTTTTCTTCATTGTTTTTTTCTTCCGCCTTTTTTTTCTCCGCTTCATTTCCTTCCGTATTGCTCTCCAAAGTGTTGCTTGGCGCTACGCTTGGTGAGGAAGAGCTACGGGATGGGGACAAGGCGGGTTGGCCGACTCGGTTGGTGCGAGGAGAAGGGGCAACAAATATCTCATCGGTTAATTTTTTTTGAGATCCATCATGAAAGAGTTATGAAAAATAAATAGTATAACCTTCTTAGGAACCCATAAGAGTGGGGTTGTGGTTGTGTTAGTTCTGAGCGAAAGTGAATTTTTGGGTTGGAATGTGAAAAACACATGCTAGGGCGCCAGCATGTCATGACACATGATGCATGACACATGACACATGATGCATGATGAATGATGATGATGATGAATGATGATGATTGATCTGAATCTGCTCTGAGTTCAAATAGAGTACACTCTGAGGTCAAAATATATACTCCATGTGGCTCAATCTCACTGCCCCCCCTGACTGAAGCCCTGGAATTCAGGAGTAAATACTCAGAAAAATAGGCTGAAAAATGATATTGTGGCCATAATCATATGCAGCCCTGTGAAATCTCTTAGCATTTACTATTCAGTCCAGAAGTGGACTACCTTCAATACCAAGTATGATCACTGCACCTCAGTACCACAATAAAGAATGAGTGAAATGACTTCGGAAAGCATACATGTGAGTTACCTTTCTTACTATACCACTCTTACCACAGCACAATGGGTGATTGCTTTGGAGCTAAAAATGCAAATACCAGAGGGTCCAGAAAGACTGTGCTCAAAGTGATATAGAAAGCATGGACAAGGCGTAGGAATCCTTAGGGAAGCCTTACATAACAAATGCAGATACCGATTTTTTGAGAATCAAAGTGAAACCAGCAATGAATGACGCTTGAAGTGCACTGCAAAATGAACCGTAGCTGAGCTTCTAACTCGCCAGGAACCAAAAGTGGAAAAAAAATTTTGACACCTGAAAGGCGCAAAGTGTAGCGCTAGGAGTTCTGGCGACTCCCGTAACAGCGCGCGTCCGCCGTGCGGGACTGGGGGGGAAGCCTCCAAAGTCCAAAAACTTTTGAACTTCTTGTAAAAAGCGCTTCTGAAGCTGCAAAAAGCGCAGTTTTGTAAAACAAAGAATTTGGAAAACGCCGAGCAGCGAAAAACGCGATTTTGTAAAGTGAGGCTTACAGGCAAAACTTTTTGCGCGTGGAGGGTGTACAGTACAGCCATAGGGTAACTGTACAATTTGCGCGCATCAATTTACCACTGTGCGTTTAATAGGCTAGTTTGAACATTAGCCACACATAGCACAACAGAAATGAAACATCTGTGTTGGTTAGAGCTTGCACAACACGCGTAGCGTGTTTTTACCTTGCTTTGCCAGCTTTTGCGCGCTCTTGTTGCCTCGCAATGTTTGGCTTGGGCTGGCATTCAGGCAGGATTCAGGAGGGAAAAAGGCCGTCACACATGCAAAATAGCAGCGTACGCCGCGTCGTGCACACGTAAAAACTCCGAATCCAAGTAGGATAGAGGGTAAAACCGTCATAAGGGAAACATTCAAGGTTTGAAAGGTAGGGAGAACCTTCCTTGCTCGCTCTATAGGACAGCATGCATGCATAGCGGAGGCGCCGCTATATGCGTCAGTGTCCTCTGTTGAGTGGTTTTGGTGGAACGCCTCGTGAGACGTCTTGTGCATGCATATGTTCACATGCAGGCACTTAAAACACTCAGATGTTTCACCGTGCCGCTCACACATGCAGCGTGTGTTAGAGAGTGTAGGACCGTTGCAACTCAAAAAGTCCAATGAAACTCTGGGGTGAAATTCCTCACTTGAAAGTTGTTCGGTTTGGGTTGCACGAGTGTGGGAGGAGTGTGGAGTGGAGAGTGGGATGTGGGTTGGAGGCGTTAGCAAGGGGCGCTCCTGCAAAGGGCGGGGCAACCGTGCCAACTCTCTCTTACAGCACAACCATCCTTTTTGTTGCACTGATTAGAACATACACACTTATGCATAGCGTCGTGTCTCGCTTGTGCTTTGCTTCTTCGCACACCTTGCTTCACTCTAAGATTAAGAGGATTAGGACTCTAAGATTGGAAGAAAAAAGCAAGATTGATCAAAGTTTGTCTCCCTCGCAAGTACGTTGCATGTCACGCCGCGCACGCGGGACGGACAACGAACAAAGGTGGCCAAAGAGGTGTGTGGAGCCGTGTCGAGTGCCAGTAGGATATAAACCTACGCCAAACAACGCACGCTAAAATATGCCGTAACAAGCACAACACGGTAAGAAATAGGAGAGGGGAGAACACGTACGAGGCATAAGTAGGTAACATACCACACCACCGCAAGAGTAAGAGACCAACGGAGGATGGCAATGACAAGGTGCCATGGCACGACAAAACCCCCGCCGCCGCATGCCCGTTTGCATCCTTTCTCTTCACAGGTCCAAAAGAGAGGGCCCAACGAGACAGAACGACGAGCCGGCAAGGAAAAAGACCGGGACACGCACCAGTGCGGAGGCAGGGAAAAAGTGCATGCCAGGGAGAAGGGTAGAGGAAAGGGTAAAGAGCAACGAAGCCACAAAAGAAACAGGGGGTAGCCAGCAGCCGAGCAAGGGACACACACAGAGAAGGGGGCACGGCAGGCACACGGCGAGCACAACACAAAACCGAACCACCGGAGAGGGGAGCACCAGAGGGACAAGAGAAAAGTGGCACCGCGCACCACGACACACACCGCACAGACACCACACACACCGCATACACCCACATCGGCGCCCAGAGCACGTGGTCAGCGAGCCAGGCAGCCCGCCCAGTGGGCGGGCAGCCGGGGGAGGGGGAGCGTCTGACCTCAGACGCCCCTCACAACGGCTGACGGCAACCCCCCCGGGGACGCACTACCGCCACCCACACGGCCCGCAACGCCGGCCTGCAAGGGCGCGCGCCGTGGGGCCGGTGCAGGGTCCCCACGCCCGCACCGACCGCATCCGGGACACACGGGTCGCGGAACCCTGGCTGCCCGCTCCAGAGGACGGGCGGCCGGGGGAGGGACAGCGCCTGACACCAGACGCCCCTCATAACGGTGGCAGGCCACCCCCCCCGGGGACGGCCCCCCACCAGACCCGCGGCACGCAGCCCCCCCAGGGCATGCAGGCCAGGGGGACAGTGTTGGGCCCCCGCAACCACACACCCGCACCCACAGCACGTCGGTGGCGGACCCAAACAGCCCGCCCAGTGGGCGGGCAGTCGGGGGAGGGACAGCGCCTGACCTCAGAAGCCCCCAAAAATGGTGGAAGGCACCCCCCCTCGGGACGCCCTCCCGCCACCCCCACAGCGAGCAACGCCGGCCCGCAAGGGCGCACGCTGTGAGGCCGGTGCTGGGTGCCCACGCCCGCACCGACCACACTCGGGACACACGGGTCGCGGAACCCTGGCTGCTCGCTCCAGAGGACGGGCAGCCGGGGGAGGGACAGCGCCTGACACCAGGCTTCCCTCACAACGGTGGCAAGCCATCCCCCCCGGGGACCACCCCCCACCACCCCCGCGGCACGCAGCCCCCACAGAGCATGCAGGCCAAGGGGACCGTGTTGGGCCCCCACACCCACACACCCGCGCCCACAGCACGTTGGTGGCGGGCCCCAACAGCCCGCCCAGTGGGGGGGCAGTCGGGGGAGGGACAGCGCCTGTCCTCAGACGCCCCTCACAATGGTGCAAGGCACCCCCCTCGGGGACGCCCTTCCGCCACCCCCACAGCGAGCAACGCGGGCCCGCAAGGACGCACGCTGTGGGGCCGGTGCTGGGTCCCCATGCCCGCACCGACCGCACCCGGAATACACGGGTCGCGGAACCCTGGCTGCCCGCTCCAGAGGACGGGCGGCCGGGGGAGGGACAGCGCCTGACACCAGACGCCCCTCACAACGGTGGCATGCCACCCCCCCTGGGGACGGCCCCCCACCACCCCCGCGGCACGCAGCCCCCACAGGGCATCCAGGCCAAGGGGACAGTGTTGGGCCCCCACACCCACACACTCGCGCCCACAGCACGTGGGCGGCGGACCCAAACAGCCCGCCCAGTTGGCGGGCAGTCGGGGATGGGACAGCCCCTGACCTCAGACGCCCCTCACAACGGTGGAAAGCACCCCAGCCCCGGGACGCCCCTCCGCCACCCCCACAGTGAGCAACGCCGGCCCGCAGAGGCGCACGCTGTGGGGCAGGTGCTGGGTCCCCACGCCCGCACCAACCGCACCCGGGACACACGGGTCGCGGAACCCTGGTTGCCCGCTCCAGAGGACGGGCGGCCAGGGGAGGGACAGCGCCTGACACGGGACGCCCCTCACAACAGTAGCAGGCACCCCTCCCGGGGATGCCCTTCCGCCACCCCCACAGCGAGCAACGCCGACCTGCAAGGGCGCACGCTGCGGGGCCGGTGCTGGGTCCCCACGCCCGCACCGACCGCACCCGGGACACACGGGTCGCGGAACCCTGCCTGCCCGCTCCAGAGGACGGGCGGCCGGGGGAGGGACAGCGCTGACACCAGGCGCCCCTCACAACGGTGGCAGGCCACCCCCCCCGGGGCCGCCCCCCACCACCCCCGCGGCACGCAGCCCCCACAGCGCATGCAGGCCAAGGGGACAGTGTTGGACCCCCACACCCACACACCCGCGCCCACAGCACGTGGGTGGCGGACCCCAACAGCCCGCCCAGTGGGCGGGCAGTTGGGGGAGGGACAGCGCCTGACCTCAGACGCCCCTCACACAATGGTGGAAAGCACCCCCCCCCGGAGATGCCCTTCCGCCACGCCCACAGCGAGCAACGCCGGCCCGCAAGGGCGCACGCTGTGGGGCCGGTGCTGGGTCCCCACGCCCGCACCGAACGCACCCGGGACAGACGGGTCGCGGAACCCTGGCTGCTCGCTCCAGAGGACGGGCGGCCGGGGGAGGGACAGCGCCTGACCTCAGAAGCCCCCCAAAATGGTGGAAGGCACCCCCCCTCGGGACGCCCTCCCGCCACCCCCACAGCGAGCAACGCCGGCCCGCAAGGGCGCACGCTGTGAGGCCGGTGCTGGGTGCCCACGCCCGCACCGACCACACTCGGGACACACGGGTCGCGGAACCCTGGCTGCTCGCTCCAGAGGACGGGCGGCCGGGGGAGGGACAGCGCCTGACACCAGGCTTCCCTCACAACAGTCGCAAGCCATCCCCCCCGGGGACCACCCCCCACCACCCCCGCGGCACGCAGCCCCCACAGAGCATGCAGGCCAAGGGGACCGTGTTGGGCCCCCACACCCACACACCCGCGCCCACAGCACGTTGGTGGCGGGCCCCAACAGCCCGCCCAGTGGGGGGGCAGTCGGGGGAGGGACAGCGCCTGTCCTCAGACGCCCCTCACAATGGTGCAAGGCACCCCCCTCGGGGACGCCCTTCCGCCACCCCCACAGCGAGCAACGCGGGCCCGCAAGGACGCACGCTGTGGGGCCGGTGCTGGGTCCCCATGCCCGCACCGACCGCACCCGGAATACACGGGTCGCGGAACCCTGGCTGCCCGCTCCAGAGGACGGGCGGCCGGGGGAGGGACAGCGCCTGACACCAGACGCCCCTCACAACGGTGGCATGCCACCCCCCCTGGGGACGGCCCCCCACCACCCCCGCGGCACGCAGCCCCCACAGGGCATCCAGGCCAAGGGGACAGTGTTGGGCCCCCACACCCACACACTCGCGCCCACAGCACGTGGGCGGCGGACCCAAACAGCCCGCCCAGTTGGCGGGCAGTCGGGGATGGGACAGCCCCTGACCTCAGACGCCCCTCACAACTGTGGAAAGCACCCCAGCCCCGGGACGCCCCTCCGCCACCCCCACAGTGAGCAACGCCGGCCCGCAAGGGCGCACGCTGTGGGGCAGGTGCTGGGTCCCCACGCCCGCACCAACCGCACCCGGGACACACGGGTCGCGGAACCCTGGTTGCCCGCTCCAGAGGACGGGCGGCCAGGGGAGGGACAGCGCCTGACACAGGACGCCCCTCACAACAGTAGCAGGCACCCCTCCCGGGGACGCCCTTCCGCCACCCCCACAGTGAGCAACGCCGACCTGCAAGGGCGCACGCTGCAGGGCCGGTGCTGGGTTCCCACGCCCGCACCGACCGCACCCGGGACACACGGGTCGCGGAACCCTGCCTGCCCGCTCCAGAGGACGGGCGGCCGGGGGAGGGACAGCGCTGACACCAGGCGCCCCTCACAACGGTGGCAGGCCACCCCCCCCGGGGCCGCCCCCCACCACCCCCGCGGAACGCAGCCCCCACAGGGCATGCAGGCCAAGGGGACAGTGTTGGACCCCCACACCCACACACCCGCGCCCACAGCACGTGGGTGGCGGACCCCAACAGCCCGCCCAGTGGGCGGGCAGTTGGGGGAGGGACAGCGCCTGACCTCAGACGCCCCTCACACAATGGTGGAAAGCACCCCCCCCGGGGATGCCCTTCCGCCACGCCCACAGCGAGCAACGCCGGCCCGCAAGGGCGCACGCTGTGGGGCCATCGCTGGGTCCCCACGCCCGCACCGAACGCACCCGGGACAGACGGGTCGCGGAACCCCGGCTGCCCGCTCCAGAGGACGGGCGGCCGGGGGAGGGACAGCGCCTGACACCAGACGCCCCTCACAACGGTGGCAGGCCACCCCCCCCAGGGACGGCCCCCCACCATCCCCGCGGCACGCAGCCCCCACAGCGCATGCAGGCCAGGGGGACAGTGTTGGGCCCCCACACCGACACACCTGCACCCACAGCACGTTGGTGGCGGACCCCAACAGCCCGCCGAGTGGGCAGGCAGTCGGAGGAGTGACCGTGCCTGACCTCAGACGCCCCTCAGTACGATGGAAGGCAACCCCCCCGGGGATGCCCTTCCGCCGCCCCCACAGCGAGCAACGCCGGCCCGCAAGGGCGCACGCTGTGGGGCCGGTACTGGCTCCCCACGCATGCACCGACCGCACCCGGGACACACGGGCTGCCCGCTCCAGAGGACGGGCGGCCGGGGGAGGGACAGCGCCTGACACCACACGCCCCTCATAGCGGTGGCAGGCCACCCCCCCGGGGACGGCCCCCCACCAGCCCCGCGGCACGCAGCCCCCACAGGGCATGCAGGCCAAGGGGACAATGATGGCCTCCCACACCCTCACACCCGCGCTCACAGCACGTGGGTGGCGGACCCCAACAGCCCGCCCAGTGGACGGGCGGTGGGGGGAGGGACAGCGCCTGACCTCAGACGCCCCTCACAATGGTGGAAGGCACCCCCCCCGGGGACGCCATTCCGCCAACCCGACAGCGAGCAACGCCGGCCCGCAAAGGCCCACGCTGTGGGGCCGGTGCTGGGTCCCCACGCCCGCACCGACCGCACCCCGCACACACGGGTCGCGGAACCCTGGCTGCCCCCTCCAGAGGACGGGCGGCCTAGGGAGGGACAGCGCCTGACACGAGACGCCCCTCGCCACCCCCACAACGAGCAACGCACCAACGCACCAACGCACCAACCACGGGACATCTGCACCCCACCCCCTGCTCTTAGGCACAGCGACACAACAATGGCGGAACCCGCGGCCCCACGCAAAACACGCCCCCGATCTCCGACGCTGGACGCAGCACACGAGGACATCAGGGCGCTGGGACTCAGAGACAGCGAAGGAGACCCCCCACAAGGGGACGCGGGCATGGACTCCGACCTGGAGGCAATACCGGATCCCTTCACGGGAAGCACGCCCGCGGAACCTGCGCCGCCGGCGGGCAGCGTGCCAACCCTCTGCCCCGCGTGGAAATGGGGCCACTGCACCGGCGAAGGCTGGTGCCCCAAACAGCACCCTCAGCCCGGCCCCGATGACGGAGCACTGCCCGAGGTGGGACCCGCGGCCGCATGCGCTGCCCTACGCTACGGGGTGGCGCAGCGCTGGATCCTGGATGATACCGCACGCGGCAGCGTGAACATCCAGGAGGCCGTCGACCGAGTCACCCATGCGGGACAGGCGGCAGTGGCCTTGCACACCCGGGGCGACCACGGCGGACCCGCAGAGGGGATCATTGTGGAGCCCTCGGGAATGGTGCTGGTCCTGGCGGCGGACATGGTCCGAGCGCTGCTCCACACAACCCATGTGCGGCGGGCGCGCCCACAGTGGACCATCCAGGTGTACACCCCCCCACGGGCGTGGCCCTTCTCCACGTGGGCGGTGCTCGCCGTCATGTGGCACCTGGCACCAGAGGATGCCCCCACAGCCGCTCCTCCCCGGCGTGGCCCTGCTCCGCAGCCTGCAGGCGGGGGCGGCCTGGGTACGGTGGAGGGAAGGAGGCGTGCGCTCGAGCCCCTATTTCCCTCTGGTCCAGGGCCCGGCGCTACTCCACACCGAGGGCATGGGGACGGTGGAATGGGGGCGATCGTGCCCGGCACGGCGTGCAGGTGAATCACCGCGGCCACCCCACAGCCCATGCAATCACCTCCGGCGTGCCACCGCCTCCTACGGACGGTCCCCTCTTTGGCCGCCCAACACGCCTTTATGAGGGACGTATGGAGGGCCATACTGAGCCACGTCAGGGAGTGGCTAACGAACCCGGGTGCACGGTACCTGCCGGGGCTGGTGCTCGAACAGCTCACAGCCCCCACATCCGGGCTCCGCCACGCCCTGCACAGGGCGTCGGCTCTCACGGAGGAGCTCAACGACAAGGTGCTAGACCTGGCGCTGGAGCCGCTGCGGGTGCTTTACCCGCAGACCCACATCCCAACCGTGGGCACGTCCAACCTCCTGGACCGCCTGGGTTTGCAGCGCCGCGTCGAGGCCGCGCACCCGGGAGGCGTGGCAGAACAGTGGCTAACGCTCCGCAACCTGTCCGCCGCGCAAGGCCACTGGTACCTACACCAACTCCTCTTCCTACCACGGGCGGCCCCGGAGCGCCGAGGCGCGCAGAGCTTCCCGCAGCCAGTCCTGCCCGCCCTCTCGCCGGAGCAGGGCCCGGAGGCACTGCAGCAGGGCCCCCCGCTCGACACCGCCACCGCGGTACAACAAAGGGGAAGCGACGGCGCGGATAGTGCCGAACCAGACGTCACAAACTGCGGAGCGGTGGCCTGGACGGCGGCCTGCAGGCACCTTGCTCGAGATACCATGGAGCTCAGGCAGTACAGACCAGCAGACCGCACGGCGCTGGCATCCGCGGTCGCGGCCGTCACCATTCGTGCCGTGGCAGCGTGGCCGGCGCAACTGCTGCCCCACGTCCCCTGCCGCGACACGCAGCCCCGCCAGCCAGCCGCAACGCACGCGCCGACAGCACCCCTCACGGCAGATCAGCTATACGTCGTCGCGGAGGCTCTGCTGGCGGACGGCGGGGAGAGCTTCGTCCACCACCACGGCCCGGCGCAGATTGCGGGAAGCATACAAGGGCCGCAGCTCGATGCACCCCACCCGTGGCACGCCACACTCCGCGGGTGCACCCGCGTCTGGGATGCGGGCGACGGCACACCCCCTCCCGGGCCTCAGCAGGGGGAGGCACTGGTGCTGCAGACGGCAGGCTACCAGGCCATCCTGCACGGCCACGCCGGAGTGTACCGGTCGCACGTCCTGGCCGGGGGCCGCTGGACTGTCTGGCACAGCACCGCCAGGCAAGGGGTATTCCCGCCCCTGCCCCACGTTGACTGGCAGCAGGGGCCCACCCAGGCCTACTATATGTCGGCGGACCCCTGGCCGCTGGCAGTCCTGCTACACACCGTCAGCGCCCCCAACAAGAGGCAAGAACCGGGATGGGCCACCCCCCCCGCACTGGTGTGGAGCCCCGACCAGGAGGAGCATCTACGGGCCGCGTAACAGGGAGACGCCATCAGGGCAACGGACGTCCGGGACCTCCACGCGGGGCCAATCACGCACGCCCGCCCGGCGGCTACCCTGGCGGTGGCCCAACGGGGACAGCAGAACCCACAGTGGGTGGTCTGCATGTTCAGCCCGGCGGACGCGCACATCGTCGTCTGCAACCCTGAGCGCCTGCCGGGGCCCGAAGCCGTGGTCCGCGTGGCAGACTGTACCCGCATGATCGTCAAGGCGCTACGTGAGGGCGAACACCACGCCCTCCTGCTCCAGGTCAGGCTGAAGGACAACGCCTTGGCAGCGAGGCCGGGGCTGTGGCCGGCAGCGGCGCACCCCGCCGACCTAGAGCTCCAGCTGGCGGTCCCGACCACAGTGTACCACGGGCTACAAGCCTCTCACGACCTGCGATGGAGGGGCAAACTCGACTGCCGAATTGGCTCCACGCACTGGCAAACGTGGCTGCAAGCAGACGCGCAGCGCGATGCCATCCGGGGTCTCGGGCCCGCGCCCGCGACACGAGCCCTCGATGCGGCGGCCCTGGGCCGCGCGCTGGCGCCACACACGGTTCCACTGGCGAACCTGCCCTTCGAACCAGCGACGGAGGGCACCATCTGAAGTCGGTGCTGCTCCCCCCGGCGCGAGGGGCCACGGAGCCAACGAAATGCCCCCTGTGTGCCGACAAGTACTACACAAGCGGGGCGATGCTGGAACACCTGGCGTGGCACGCGGTGCACGCTGCAGCCCCGGTGGACGACAAGGAGGCGGCCTCCAATATCCTGCAAGGGAGGGCACGGAGGTCCCCATGGCACGCCCCGTACGCCCGACACCCCCCGCCCCAGGCGGCCGACCACGCAGACGGCGATGAGGAGGCACCCGGAGCGGCCCCGGGGACCGGCGGTGCGGCCCAACAAGGGTCCATCCCCACGGGGCTGGCCCCCCTGGCCCCCCTGTGGGCCCCGCTGGGAACCGGCTCGCACCCCATGGCTCCGGCGCACCCGGATGCCCTGGCTGCACCGGCGGACCCAGCGGCAATGCCGATGCGGGATAGCTGACTCCAGGAGGACACGGCGGACGACGCCCTATGGCTCCTCTTGTGGAACCTGCCCAACGGCCTCGTACCGCCAGACCCGTCCCTGCGGCACACGCTCCGGCGGCGCCGGGGGCCGGCGGCCTGTACCGACAAGGAGCACCTCATCACTGGCATGCTACCCCAGGAGGGGGGCTTTGCTATCATGCTCCAGGAAACAGGGATCGCCACCCGGGCGCAGGAGATGCACGTGGCCGCAGCGCTCCGGGACAAGGGGTACACCCCCTTCTTCAGCAGCCGGCTGGCGGAGACGGAAGCCACTTCCACCTCGAGAGGGGGGGGGCTCCTCATCGCGGTCAGCAGCAAGTACGTGGCGGAGCACGAGGTGCTCAGTTTCATGGAAATCGTCCCTGGAAAGGCCGCGGCCCTGGAGATCTGCACAGACGGGGGAGGCCTCACCCTCATCAATGTCAACGGGCCGCAAGCAGGCTGCTCCCCGTGGGCGGGACGGGCGGCGTTCTTGGCTGACATACAAATGTATGCCACGGCACGCAGCTTCGGTGGGAGACACCCGGTGGTCATCGCCGGCGACACCAACATCTACATGGGTGCCACCACCAACCCGGCCACGGAGCACTTCCGCGCGGGCTGGGAGGCCTGCGGTTTCCGGAGGGCCACGGCAGGCGGCGAGGAGGACATGACCCCCACGCTCAACCCGTCCCGGCACAGGGTGGACACCTTCCTGGTCAACAAGCCCCTCCTGCCGTGGTCCCTGCGGGAAAGCGTCTGGGCTCGCGGCATGGCACACCCCCAGGTGATTGGCTCAGACCACCTCCCGGTCCGCCTGACCTTTCGGGGCCTCCTCAGCGCAGCGGGGCGCGCGGCAGTGCCCACCCCCTACAGCCACACGGAGGGCCGCATCCTCCCGTACGACGCCGAGGCCGCGCCTGTCCAACACTGCCTGTGGCCGGGGGTCACCGCCGCGCAGGATGAACCCTCCCTGGCGCCCTGGCTGGGTCCCGCAGAGCAGCACGCCTGTGGGTCCATGCCCGCGGCCGCGGTGGACAAGGTGTTCGAACACCTCCACGCGCATGACGCCCTAGCGCGTGTGGTGGGACGCTGGCAGCTGTCCCCGGCAAGACGGACCCGGCAGAGAGGGACCCCCCGGAGAGCGGAAAGCGGCTCCAGGCGGATGTCCTCCGCTATGACACCCTGGCAGCGTGCGCGCCGGCGGCGTACCAGGCGGACGCGGCACGGCATGGCATCGGGTCCGAGGCGGCGCTCCGGCTCGCGGAGGAGCTGCGGGGTGCGTCGCCCGGGTTCCGCCCGACCACACAGGGCCAGCTACAGGAGGAGCTGGAGAGGCAAGCAGCCGCCCTTGAGGAGGACATTCGACAACTCCGCGCACTCCTGGCGGCAGACAGCAAGCGCGCCATCAAGGACTTCTGGCGCCCCCACACCCCCAGACATCGCCCAGCGATGGAAAGCCGTGCGGGTAGCCATAGAGGTAGAGGCCCCGGGCCCCTCAGGCCTCTGGAACGCGCGGGTCCCCAACACCAAAACGCTCCTCACGGAGGCCCACAACGTGATGTTCGCAGTTCGCGCCTTCTGGCGGGAACTGTATGACAAACGCCCGGTGGACCTCCCAGGCTTCCAGGCAGTCCTCGGCCGCCATGTCCCCCGGGTCCCTGACGGGGCCTGGACACAGGTCCAGCAGTACTCCATGCAGGACCTGCAGTCCGCCCTGGACAAGGCCGATGGCAAGGCCCCAGGTGCCAACCACGTGGAGGCCCGTTTCATCAAGGCCCTCCCGGCACCCGTCCAGTGGCTCCTGGTCCACTCCTACCGGGCCATCCTCCGCGGCGCCCCGCCGCCGATGCACTGGAGGGACGCGCACATCTGGCTCAGCCCCAAGGTAGCGGGCTCCGCCAGACTGGACGACTACAGGCCCATAGCCCTGGGCCAGCTGGACATGAAGCTGCTCACGGGCCCCCTCACCCAGCGCATCACAGAAGTGCTCACACGGCACGGAGTGGTCAGCGACTGGCAGCAAGGGGCTTTCCCTGGCTCCCCACTGTTCATGGCGCAGCGGCAGCTCCAGCGGGGAAGGCCCAACTACGTTTTCTCCTTCGACGCCCGCAAGGCCTTCGACACCGCCCCGCACGGCGCCCTCCACCTCATCCTGCTCCACCTCTCCGTGCCGGCGGAGGTCATCGACCTCCTGCTCTTCCTCCACACGTGCGCCAGGCCGCATCGTCACCGCACACGGGCTAACGCAGCCCGTCCACTTGCTGCACGGCATCCTGCAGGGCAACCCCGAGAGCCCCCTGCTGTACGCGCTCCTCCTGGAGCCCCTGCTCAGGGCGCAGGGGCACCGCCTGCGACCGCCGGGAGGGGCCGAGCAAGGCCTCATCCAGGCCTACATCGACGACCTGCTGGTAGTGGCCCACACGCTGCAGCACTTCGTCGAGGGCGTGGAGGCGGTGGCCGCGTACCTGGGGATAATGGGCATGGAGCTCAACCCGCGCAAGTGCGCCATGGCCACCACGGAGGGGGTCCCAGGCCTGCAGCTGCGCCTCTGTCCCCACCTCGAAAACCCATGGCACTGGGTACCAGCGGCGGACTCCGTCCCCTACCTGGGACTCCAGCTGCAGCCGGACGGGGAGTTCTCCCTGCAGGGCAGGCACCGACTACGCCTGGCGGCGGTGCAGCACTGGTGCCTCAACACCCTGGCGCCACCGAAAGTGGTGCAGGACGTCATCCTGGCGATCTTCGGGGGTCGGAAACAGTACGTCGCCCCTCTCATGGCCGACCACTCTGACACTGCGCGCCGCCAGGACCACATCACGGTCCAGGTCGCGAAGGACAGGGCGCTGTACGCCTTTGACGCCTCGCGGGACAGCCTGCAGGATGACCGGACCCTGGGGCTCACACGGGTGCCAACACGGTGCCAGCAGGCAGCAGTGGCCCTCGTGGGTACACTCGTCCACCAACGCTCAACCTCTGTGCGCACTGAGGTCACCAAGATGTTCTGGGAAAAAGCCAACGCGCACGGAATATGTCCCGAGGTGCACTACCCCGTCCCGGAGTTCGCAACTCTAGCGGGGGGTGATTGGGTCCACCGCATACCCCGGGCCCTGGCCCCCCTGGGAGTGGGGCTGTACAACCCCATCGCGTGCCGCAGGGCAGCCCACGTCCAACTACGGTCCCCACCGGGCAACATCGTCACGCTGCGCACCGTCAAGCTACGACACCGCGACACGTGCCGCCTGACAGTGCCGCACACAACGCCGTGGCGTCGGCACCACGGGCCACGCCACTCCTTCCCCGACAACGCCGACCCGTGGCCGACGGCGGTGCAGGAATGCCTCAACCAATGTGCCAATGAACACCTTCACTATTGCCGCCGCGAGCAGGAGCCCACCAACCACCCCGGGTGGCGCGACGCCTTGGTCCACCTCTTCCACACCACCGGCACACGGGCCCCCAGCTTGAGACTCGTCCACCCCACGAGGGCTAAGCAGAACGCCCAAACCGGCCCACGGGTGACCCCGGACGGCCTGCACCTCCACGTCGGGGGCTACCGCCGCAAGGGCGGCCTATCCCCCCCCACCCGGGGGGGGCGGCGTACCATCTGCCGGCAGCCCTCATGTACATCCTCCACGACGTACTCGCGGAAAGCGAGCACCGAGAGCCTAACGCGAATGTGGCGTGGCCCGAGCCCCTGCGCCCCCGGCCCCACGCGCCGACGCTGCTGTGGTTGGTGACCACGGACGACCAATGCACCCGAGCGGCGGGGCAAGCGCAGCTCCAGGTCGAGTGGGTAACAGTGCAGGTGGGGGCAGGCCAGCCCAGGCCCCGTGGACTCCCCCGTGCTCCCGCCCTGCTGGTAGCTACGGGGGTGCCGCACGACCCACACATGGCAGTGCACGCGCTGGAGGACCAGCCCGAGGACACAAGACACCTGGTGGTGCACCAGCGCGGAGGCCCGGCGTGGCTCAAGGAACATGTGACAGCACTTCGGTCCTGGGCAAGCACGATCGCCAGAGCGGAAATCCGGCTGCACGACCACCCGGCGATCAGCCCCGCGACATCGGGACGCTGCGCGTGGACGTACTGACCCACAGCCACCCCGACGTCCGGTGGCACTCCGCCGACCTCAACGCGGGGTGGTTCAGCCCTACCGGGTACTACTGGATCCCGTAGGCCTGAGGCCACACCTCCTCTGACGCGTCAGGGGGCGGACCCTGCAAACACGCCACCAGCGTCGCTCTCGCCGCCGACCTCACCCGCACGTGGGCGGTGGCCATCTCGGGCACGGTGCCCGACGGGGAGGGGGTGGCCGCCTCCCTCCCCCTACAAAACGGCTCCCACCGGCCATGGGTCCACACGGTGGACGCCGAAGTCATCCTCCACCTCCTGCGACACGCAGTTCGCGAGCGGACCACGGGGGTCCCCGCGGGCGCGGCGAAGGTGGTCAACCAGATGCCCCTATGGTGGCTCTGAACGGCCTATGCGCGCCAGGGCGACACGCCGGGCATCCGTTCTGGTACGTCCGAGCCACCTCGCACCACATTGATGCCCTACTGCACAAGGCGGACTGGGCGGCGTCCCAGGACACCGTCCTGCAGAACACGCCCCCGGACCCTGGCCACGCCCTACTCAACGTCGCCGGCCGTGACGGCCACCTCGATCTACGGCCCCCCACGATGCAGGCGCTCGGCGAGGCCGCGCAGCTGGCGCAGACGGACCATGCGCTGACGCACCGAGGGCACACACCTTTGGGCGCGACCCACGCCACAGCCTATGTCCACGCCCGGGACCTCACCGCGACGGCCACCAACCGCCGGGCGCTGCGGGCCAGAGAGGTCACACGCCGGTGCAGCGCAGGCTCCGCGTCCGTAAGGAGCGGCTCTCCGGCGTCACCGTCCTCCCACAACCGTGCTTCCTATTCGGCGGCCCGGAGGAGACCTCGTTGCACATGCATGTGGGGTGCACCCACTCACGGCTCCTCTGCCCCCACTACCGCCAGGCGGTACACGAGGCGGCCCGCCACCTCCCACCCGGGGACAAAGCCCTGTGGGTGGACTTCCGGCGCTCCGCAGGCGCCACATGGACGGAGGTCTTCTGCTCCGGACTGGTGGCCGAGGACGCAGAGGCGCAGCTCCGCGCCAGAGCCCGCTACGACCCGCCGAGAGGGACCTCTGTGGACAATTTCCTCGACCACATGCTCTGGCCGGGGGACTTCGCATAGGAGCTTCGCAACCACCGGCTGGAGCAACTCCTCCGCGAGCTTGTAAGCGCAGCGGCCCGGGCGCAACGATGGCTCACCGCGGCGGAGGGCGACCACCCCCCCCCTCCCCCGCGCCCTGACAAGGACTTCGTATCCTCCCTCCGTGTCGTGAATGGCACTCTGGAGTGCCCCCGACAAGAGAACCCCCACCCGTACCAGGACCTGCCGGGGGGGTTCTCGAAGCACTTACAAGACGCCCTAATCCCACCGTGGATCATCGGGCGCGGCTCCATGACCGCGTGGGAGGCACACATAGTGGGTGATGAGTGGGCGCGCGAGTGGAGCCGGTGGTGCGCCGCCACGCGCGCCCCGGAGACCCCTGCGCAACGATACGCCGCCATCCCGCTCGAGGGACGGGGGCCAGACACCCAGCCGAGACCCACTGTGATCTGCGGGGCGGGACCTGACCACCCGTGGGACGCGGCGACGGGGGAATGGCTGCAAGCAGCCTCAGGGCTGCAAACAGGATGGACTGGGGACGTGTCCTCACTCGTCAGGACGCCCGTCCCCCCCCGCATCGTCCTTCACGCCGCCCAGGTACTCCGGGCTACGGAGATACGCAAATGAGGACACGCCACGGCCACCGTCCGATGGCACCCTCCAGAGGACGGGGCCGCCCAGCTCGCCGCGGCGCACTTCAAAGCTTGGGGGCCGGTATACGACGACGCCCTGTCCCGGCTGGGCGACACCCAGGGGCCCCTGCTCCTTATGCTCCCCACCGACATTGCAGCCGCGCTGCGCCAGGAGCTGGACGGCTGCGAAGGGCTGCGAGTGGGATGGGAGGCAGTCGCGGACGGCACCCTACTGGCCCTCCTCCACTGGGACGCCGCAAACGGGTGCGAATGGGATACGCTGGCGCCCCACTTCACCGGGCGCCACGTGTAAATTGGCATCCCCCCCCCATGGGGCACCCCCGCCCGGCGTGGGACGACCTCATCGCCGCCTTCCACGACCACGGGATTCTCCCGACGACACGTGGCGGGAGGTCCAGCGGAAGACGCTCGGCAGGGACTACCGGCGCCGCGTCCGCGCCCGCCTGCTGGAGATCCGGGACCCCCTCCGACAAAGGTGGGACGACCTCTGGCTCCGCCGTCTCGACACTTGGTCGCCGCCCTCCCACCTCCCACACACCTGCCGGCTCTGCGGGGAATGTGACACGGTGTCCTCCGCAGCGTCGACAGGCGCCAACATGTGCGCGCGGTGCGCCCAGGTAGCCGCGTGCTCCTGGCCCGAAACTCCCGCAGGCCCGCGCAGGCGCACGGAGGAGGAGGCCCTGCACCGGCGCATCGAGGGGGCACACGCCCCCTCACACGAACGCGCGGGCCCCGCGGGTGCTGCCCTTCTGTGGATCCATGTGCACCTGCGGGACCCCACATTGGTTGCGCACCTGTCGCACGTGTTCGCGCCCTGTCCCCCACCCGCCGCCGCCCTTTGCAGAGCCCGCGGTACCATGCCGCGCCGACAGGGGGATGGGCCGGGACACGCCAGGGCCCGCCGCAAAGCGCAAGAGCTGACCGTCCGGGGCCTAGTGGCGGACGCGGTGGTGAAGGCGCACGAGGCGCACGCTGCCGCACGGCGTGACCTGACGGGCAGTGCCAGTGCTTTCCTCAACGAGACCGCCCTCCCGGCCGTCCGCGCCCTGAACGGGGCAGGGGCCCCTACGCTGCTCCCGGCGATGCACCGGATCGTGGACGCCATCCAGCCGGGGCTCATCAGCCCAGAGGCGGCCCTCTACGGCCACTGGATGGAGTGGCACGAGTCCAACCGGTCGGGCCGGCCCCTGTCCATGGGGGACACCCTGCGGCTGACGGGAGCAGGGTCTGCCATGTCCCTCCGCAGCAGCGCCCCAGCCCTGCTGCACGCCCTCAGGACGCGCTACCCTGGGGATACGGCCCCGTACCTGAACCAGGCGCGGGCCACATACCCGGGGGGAGTGTCCGAGCTGGATGCGGCGCTCCACCTTCTACACCCACCGGACGAGGACCTGGCGGTGGGCGAAATCAAGGTGTTCGTGGAAGGCCCGGACGAGGCGCCCGCCCGCCCCCGGCCATCCAACCCGGTGTACAACCGCACCAGGCCGACCTGCCCGTACGCCATTGTATGCGGGGCGTTCCCCAGGGAGCCCACCTGGTGCCCCGCCGTCCCGCCGGCGACGCACGCGCCCCGCGGCTGGGCCAACACAGACCTGTCGCCCCCCCTCTCCAGAACCAGGGGTGCCCACCACAGGGGGCAGGTCCTCTGGCAAAAGTGCCCTGGCACGCCCCTGCTCTTCCTCGTCGTCGCGACGCGCGGGGACCCGGAACGGGACCTTGGGATCACCCCCACCCACCTCTATGGGGCAGCACACGTACCCCGCCCCCACCTCCCGGCGCCCGCGACTCGGGACGGGGTACACACCTTCCTGCAAACACAGGAGGTCACCGCCGTTAGGGGGGTCCACCTAGTGCGGCTCCCCCCGGCACCACCCGACGACCCCCGGGGGCCCAGGGCCCTGAGCCCGGCCCCAGACTGGGATCTGTGGCGCGACGCGTGGGCTGCGTGGCTCCCCCGCCTCCCCTCCGTATGCTGATCGATGGCCGCCGGCCCCCGCCTGTACAGGGCTGACGCCACAGCCGGCCCCCCACCCCCTCCCCCCTCCACCCCGCAGAGCACCGCACGGCACTGCCGACGGCACGACACTGATGCACCGGCACGTAGTGGGAAGGGCGCACCTGCCACCACGCATGCCTACCAGGATAACAATGATGGCAGACTCCGATGGCTCCCCCCAGCGGGACGACCGCCACCACCGCCGGTCCCGCTCCCGCTTCCCCGTCTCCCCGGAGTGGACGGGGGAGACCCCCGCGGAGCGCGAGGAGCGGAGGCTGGCGGAGGCGGCGGTGCTGGTCGGGCCGCCGGTCGGGCTGCCCCGGGCGGCCTCCGCCGACACCGGGCCGTCAACCCAGGAGCCTGAGCCAGCCGAGGTGACCGCCCCCGCCGCCCAAGCAGCAAGCCCTGCCGCCCCGCCCCGGGAGGGGGCCCCAGAAGCGCCAGAAGCGGAGACCGCAGCCCCAGCGAGCCACGCCGCGGCCCCGACCGCGGCCCCTGGCACGCCGCCGACACGGGGGGTAGCCCCGGCGCAGTAACCGGGCGCATCACCGAGGACTGCCGCAGCTGCAGAGGGGATCGGGGAGGGCGCGCGAGGGGTTGCAACCGCGCCACCGCCTCGGCTGGCCACGCCCCGGCCCTCGGCACGCCACGAAAGCGAGGGAAGGACCCCGCACGGGCCACGGGCGCCTCGCCGGCGGCCGCCGCAGCAGCAGCCGTGGGCAGGGAGGGCGCGAGGTACCGCGCCCACACCAACCCCACCCACACCGGCACCAGCCCCCCGTAGCCGTCCCCCCCCAAAGCCCTTCCCCCGGGGGAGGACGCGGCACGTCCGCCCCCCGGCGCCCGAGCGCTCGCCGCCGGGCGTTACGCTGCCGCAGCTGTAAAGGCAGCGGGACGCCCAGCGCATGATCCAGGAAGGAGGGGACGGCGCGCAGGCAGAGCTGCGTGCCAGCCACGGGAGCGCAAAGCGGGGGACAGGAGGCGACAGGGGAAGTGCCCCGGAGCACGCGCAAGGAGCGGGCCAGGGCACGCGCGGCAGGGAGCAAGGGCGTAGCAGCGGAGGGGGACAGAGCGCGGGCAGCGGACGGCGCGACTCACGGCAGGGGCCGGGGAAGGGGCCAGGGCACGGGGAGGGCGCGCAGGGGCGCGGGCATGGCACCCAGGTGCAGGGAGCGCACCGAGGGACAGTGGGCGAGCGGGTAGGCCAGGGCGTGGGTGACATGGGGCGGGACCCACGGCACAGGCAGGGGGCCGCAAGAGGGCCCAAGGGCAAGGGCAAGGGCGCCACGGGCCCCAAGAGACAGGCGAGACGGGGCATGGGAGTCCGGGGGGGAGGGCAGGTCAAAGGGAGGGGGGCGGGGGGCGGGGTGCCCCCGCAGCCAGACGTGCAGCCGGTGAGGTGAATCCCCCCCGACATCCAACAGATGCCGGCGCACCACACCCACCACCACCACCAACACCACGACCACCACATCTACAAAATCGACGCCGACGCCGGCGAGCTCATCCCCCCCCAACCCCCAGGGCCCCGGCACCAGCCAGCCCCCCCCCGCGCCGAGAGCAGAGCCGGCGCGGATGGCCTCGGCGGGGGGGGGGGCGGGGCGCGGCACCGGCGCCGCGGGCACAGGGGCAGCAGGGAAAGCCGGCGCAAGGGGCAGAGGGGGCCGCCCCTGTGACCGGGACTGAAGCACGGTCCCGGACCCTCTGGGGGATGAGGCCCTCCCCCTGGTGGGGGACCTGTACAGATGGTTGAGCTGGGCTAACCAGGGGGTTGAGGAACCGGCCCTTCGATGCCGTGCTCCTCTGGAGGGACGGAGGAAACCGGGAGGTACCCCCTGGGGGTTGGGCAGCCCCAGAGGACCACGAGAGGGTCCTCAGGTCAGTAATCTGGGCAGCGTGGCCCGACAGGGGGCCGACGTGGCCGGCCTTCCTGGAAGGGGGGGCGGTACTTCGCATCATGGACGCGGACGCGAACAACTGGCTCCCCCGGGCCTTGCGCAGCGCCCTCGCCCACTGGCGCTACCGCCGGCGCAACCCGCCGCCGCCACAGCCCCAGCCCCCACACAAGCGGCGGCGCAGGTGACGGCCCAGACGGCGGACGCGAGAAGGTGGGGGGGGGAGCTGGGCCCAGGGGACCAGAGGGCCCCCCCCTGTCCCCCCCCCCCTCCCCCCCAGGCCCAAGAGCGGACGGAGGCAGACTGAAGAAACGGCGGCCCTGCACCCCCCCCGAAGAGGCCGCTGCACCCGGTGTGAGGGGGCACCACGGCCGAGGCAAGCGCCCGCACGCCCTGCCCGCTGCCGGCCGACGGCGGACCGGCGGCGCCCAGGACGGCGCAAACGGAGCAGCCCCTTCAGAGGCCGGGCCGGAGAAGACAGGGGCGCGAACCAGGGCGCCCCCCCCCCCCCCCCCCCGCCGCACTGACCCATTGGCCGCCGACCGGAGCGCACCCGACGCCCGCGGCCGCCCGGCAACCCCCACGTCACGAGTATACCCCAGGGGGGCACGCCGGAGACAACAGATGGCAGGCCGACGCCCGACGGGGCGGGGGGGCGGCCCCCCCAGCCCCCCCCCCCCCCCCCCGCCCCCCCCCTATGCCTGAGGGCCACAGGAGCGACCCTCCTCCCCCCCGGAGCCGAGGGGACGCCCCCCCTCCCCCAGAAGGGACCGCGACGCGGAGGGGGGGATGCGGCTGGACCTGCACACCGCGCGCCTCAGCGCCCTCAGCCGCCTGCTCCCGCGGGGGTCACGGCTGACAGGCGAGCCCACACCAGCGCGCCGGAGCAGTGCGCGGACCAAGCCTGGGGGCGGCGCACGGCGGCGCACCAGAACAGTATGGAGGCCGCGCCCCCCATGACCCTCCTATGACCACAGCCCACTTGGGGAGGGCAGAGGGGGGGTTCAGGTCTGCAGGGGCCTCCAGGGGAGCGGTCCACGGGCCGTCCCTCATCCCCCCCCACCCCGGGGCGGCCCCGCGACCCCGACCGCACGCGCACGCCGGGGGGGAGTGCGCCGACGACAAGAGGTGGGCCAGGGTGGAGAACCGCGGGCCGCCACCCAGAGAAGGAGCAGGGAGGCCGCGGCGCGACCCCCCCCCCCACCACCCCCCCCACCGGCCCGCAAGCCGCGGGGGCCCCAGCCCCCAGCCCCCGAGGCAGGGTGGATGGTCCCCCCTCCCCCCGCCTGAGGGAGGAGCTGGAGCGCGGCCCGCCCCCCCGCCCCAGCCGGCGGCTCCCACAGGAACCGCAGGGAACAAGCGAGCCCGCGCCAACGCGCCAGGACGCCGCACAGATCGCGCCCAGTGAAGGCGGGCGAGCACGAACTGGAGTGGTATGGGGGGCCGCGCCCCCCATGGACAGAATGACGCCAGTGACACCCGCTTTGTTGCCTGCCCAGGGAAGGCAGAGGGACTTAACGAGGCAGAGCGACCCCCCGCCCTACAGGCCACCCCCGGCCGCACAAACGGGGGGCACGGCGCACGGGCCGCCCCCCCCCCCCCAAGCCCGCCCCCCGGCAAACGAACGCCACAGACCCGCCCCACGGGGGGCGCACAGCCCCAAGCCAGGTAGCGGGACAGCCCCCCACCACACCCGCGGCACGCAGCCCCCACAGGGCGTGCAGGCCAAGGGGACGGTGTTGGACCCCACACCCACAAGCCCGCGCCCACAGCACGTGAATAGCGGACCCCAACAGCCCGCCCAGTGGGCGGGCAGTCAGGGGAGAGGGAGCGCCTGGCGCCAGACGCCCCTCGCAACAGTGGAAGGCACCCCCCCCGGGGACGCCCTTCCGCCACCCCCACAACCCCAAGCCAAGTAGGGGGGAACCGGGACCGGGCCGCCCCCCCCCAAGGCACGCCAGACAGAGCAAGGGACCGGGGCAGGACACGCGGAGGGGCACAGACCACGTGGAACGGCCCTACCAGCGCCCAGTGCCGGGACCGTGCGAGATGCGCACACCACACCACCCAGGGGGGGGGGGCAGACACCGCGGGAGCGCGAGCGCACACACACGCAAAGGGCAAGCGGGGACTACCAGAAGGGCAACTGGACCGAGCTCGCGGAAGGCAGAGACCGCGTGGAATGGCGTACCAGCGAGCGAGGGTAAGGGACACCCAGACGGGACGGCCTGCCACACGCAGCGCGGGACACGCGGGGCGGGAAGAGGGAAACGGGAGAGACACAACACCAGGTACCGGCCCGAAGCCCCCGGAATGCCCGCGAGCGCCGCGCACACACGGACGGGGCACTGCAGCCGCCAAGGCAGTAGTGGCGCACTGCGCCACGCCCCAACCTCTAGGCTAGGCAGCCTCCGCGCAAGCCCAAGGGGGTCCCACTGCTGACAAGCCAGTAGCACGGGCCTGGCGGCGCCGGCGCCCCGGGCGACCTCGCATTAGGGGGGCGACGCGGTGGGTAAGCGCCCGCAGCAACGGCTGCGAATTGACGCACTGACCGGGGAATGGCGAAACGGGGAAGCCGGGGAGGGACGGGGCTCTGAGCCCTGTGAACCCGCGGGACTCCGCCACCAGGCAGGAGGTACGTCTTGGAGGGCCCCCCACTAGGACCCGGTGGGGAAGATATCACCTGGCCCGACCAGGTGCCCCCCCCGGGGCCGAAAGTCGTCTAGTACCAGAAAAGTTTATAGTGTTTTCAGCACTGTGTTTTTGCTTCTCCTGCTGCTTGTTGTTGCTGTAGGGTGTCCTGCTGCTGGTTTTGGATGATGAAAAGCTTTTGTTTGTTGAAATACAGTAAAGCCAACTCAATTCAGGATAGCCCAAGCCAATAGTATGCAAGGAGAAGGTAATTCAGGATCAAAGCATGAAGGGCTGCAGTGTAAACAGTGAAAGATGATTAGATATTCACAGAAACTGCAACTCAGGATACAAATGAATGCATATTCACAGAGATAGCTGAAATGTTTTGGGAAAAGAGTTAGAAAACTGCCTCAGGATCACTCTCTCTCCATAGTGCCATCTTAGGAGATGTGCACTCTTTGTTTTGGGTCCCATATGTGCTGAGGTGGCATGGTATGTGGCGATGAGGTCACTGCCATGTCACCTGGGATCTTCCTACTTAGTTGGGATCTTCCTACTTTGTTAGGCTGACCAGGAATTGAACCCAGGACCTCTCAAAAAGAGGTGCCTAACCCCCTATGGTGCATACCACTAGGGCAGATAAGTATTCATGGAAAAACATAGATAAATTCATAGGCTCTACCTTAGGTATGTCAGTGCTCAGTCAACTCAGGAAAAGATGTTTTACTTCTGATTGAAAGGGGATTAAAGGGTCCACTCCATATCCTGATTGGGTGTTTGGTTCCATAGGTCAAAATGTGTTCTCACCACTTTTGGCTGGACCAATACTAAGATAAAAATGCATGGATGCTCAGTGCATCTCTAATACAACTAGAGTATGTCCCAAAGCATTGGAAAAGCACTTTTTCTTACTCCCCCCTTGTGCTGTGGTGGCCACCACTGTCGCATTTTAGGAAAAAGGGAATTTTTCTTGGCCTTTCCTTGGTTCCACATCTACTTTAAAATACCTACAGTCTCCCTCACACTGAAAAATGGGCGCTCACCATGGCTGGCGTCCTTTTGCTGCTCTGATTGTACAGTTTCCTACAGAAGACTCAGCGCTCTTGGCGCTGCCGGGGCTCCTGTGGCTTGGTTGGGTTAGATTGGGTGCATGCCAAACATGTGCATATGCATCCCTTCCTCCAAGACGCAGCGTCGACACAACCCAAACGCAAGACACATTATACACACTCGCATGGGTTCTCGTAAACCTGCTGGCGACCTGTGACCTGTCTTAGGGCGTAGGGAGTCGAAAAGAAATTAATTTGCCCCTTGGTGGGGTCTTGGTTCTGCTCAGTCTCTCCAGGCACCTGCGTTTCGGCCCAAACACGGCCTACTCAGCGAGGCTGCGCGTGGGTATCTGCAGAGGCAGGAATGGGAGAATTATGGACGAATCCACGCAAAAACGAAGCGACGACACCAAAATCCGTCAAATGACGGCGCAGAATTTTTCTGAAACGACACACCTGAGCAGAATCCAATTGTGCATCTTCAGCACATTTTTATAGAAATTATAGTCATCTCTGGATTTTTTAAGTCCAGAAATTCATACGCATAAAATGGCGGCGCGCGGGAGCGGCTCCTAGCGAAGCGCCGGAAAATGGAAAAATAATGGAATTATAAACGTATGTATCACGTAGTCTTGAAAATGACGAGACACACATTAATAAACAAACATACAGATTCCACCCACACTAATAGAAGCTTCAAAAATTCAAGAATTCGAAAATCAATTGAAAAGACTTCAATGAATCAGGTATAAACTACAGGTATGCTCGTCTTGCATGCCGCATACACATTGCTCGTCTCGAGTCTCCGTGACCGAGTCGTGTAGCAGCGTTAACAACGATAACCACAATAGGACGCGGTAGAGGGATTGATTAGAAAGATTGCAGATGATTAGCGGTCAGATCAGGGTGATTAGTCATACACACAAGTGCATAGCAACGTTCTTCGCGTGCGCCCCTTGTGTTTTCTCTCCTTGCTTCACTTCCCAGCGGTAGGTAAGGTAGGTACGCCCAGGCGGGGCCACCCCCTGGTGGAGTCAAGATTGTTGTGGAGATGGGCAGGTTTGCCCACGTGATTGTGCATAGTCGTGCATGCACACATGCATTAAAGGGTAGGCCACGCGACGTGCGCACGGTGAACCTTGTTTAGGCTACCCAGGGGCTCCTCGGTACGTTCTTTAAGAGAACCTGAGGAGTCCCTTAACGCTTGCTTGCTTGATAAGGGTAGCTGCTCCATGCAGCGTGTTTGCGGACAGCGTATTATAGGGCACACTGAGAAGGGTATAATACCTGGAGTGTGCCTTGGTTCCTCCGCCGCAAACGCCCTTTCATTTGCCTCTGTTTTACAGGTGGGCAGGTAGGGTGACCGGTGCAGCAGCATTTTTTTATGCCCTGCTAAACAGGGGCGCAGATCACACAAACAAGTAACTCCGCTCCGCCTGTGGCAGAGCAGGGAGTCCGACTTCATCGACATCTGCGCCTTGCACACGAGAGCACTCCTTCCCTCCAAGCCCTCGCAGGGGAAACGCGTTGTGGCGTCCCCTGTGAGGCCACAGTTGCTTAGCAGCGCTGTGTTCTCTTGTCATTTCACAGGTGGGTCGCTAGGACCCTCGAGAACTTTCTCTTCGCAACGCCAAGTAGAGTGTGCGTGTAGGAGTGGTAGTCCTGCGTGGGGGCGAGAGTCAGTTGCCCAGCGCTCGCCCGCCAGGATGGTGCCACTGTAGGGTGTGTAGGACCTGTAGGGGGCGTGTCACTGTCCCACCCTTTTCCTGCAATTTTAGCTGGGTTGGTGGGCTGTGACAGTGTGTTAGGTTAGTGTTTTTGGCCACATAGCAAACAGGCGTTTTGCATGCCTTCATAGCTTTTGGCCACCCCTCCCTGTAGTAGACAGGTAGGTAGGGAAAACAATACCTGGATTAACACTCTGGGTATTCCCCCAAGGTTTTGCGCCAGCACAGAAATTGGGCGCATAGGGGAGGGGAGACCCGGGGCGTACCCCGTGGCATCAATAAGCCAACCCTCCAGGTTCAGCAAGGGCGCAGACTTGGGTATAATTAGGACACCACTTCTGCGGCTTGCTCTCAGGACCTTAGGACTAGCACACTCACACATACGCTTTGGCAGGTAAGGGTAAGGTTCAGTCCCTAGCTTTATTCTTGGAGGCAAGCATCTCAGCGAGCCTCAACAACTCACCAAGGTTGTTCTGGGACAAGTAGTCAACCAGAACTGAGTTTAGGCGTCCCTCAGGTAGAACAAATGCAGAGAAGGGCTCCCAGGTGGCCTCTTCGACTCCAAACCCTTCCCAGAGGGTGAGGAAGCGCCAACCCTGGCGATAGCGGTGGCGTAGGACAGACTTCACCAGGTAGAAGCCCTCCTTAGCCATCTCCTCGGCGTTCATGTCGGGGAGTTCACCTTCAACTTCCATAGGGCTGGCAGCCCCTTGTAGGTCCAGAGCGGCGATTTCCTCGTCGTTCAGCTCCCACTCCTCCCCACAGAGGTCTTCAGGATCATGGTAGCGCTTCAGGTGTTGAGCGGCGCACACCAGGGTCCCCCCTAGACGGGGAGAACACCGCACGGTGATACGGTGTCCATCCACAGATAGGATCTTGTACGGCCCGAAGTATGGGTCATCGCTCGTAGAGCGTGGCCAGGCGGGTAGTCGACTGTGATGCACCAGCACCCAGTCCCCTTCTTGGTAGGTGGCCGGTACACGGTGCTTGTTCTTCTTGTTCCACTGACGCTCCCTCACTCTCTGGAGCATAGCCTTGGCCTTGTCCACCTTCGCTTGTTGCTCTTTGACCCATTCACCCACAGAAGAATGGGTGTCCTCTGGATAGGGGGCATGTAGAAACCATGCCGGGCGCCCCATGAATAGCTCATGTGGCGAGTAGCCAGTAGCTGAACTCTCTTCGGAGTTCATCATCAAGGATATGACGGGGAGTAGTCTCACCCAGTCTCTGCTGCGTTCAGTTTTGCACCATATCCTGACGTTCTCCTTTAGGACACGAATCTGTCGCTCACATAGGGGGTTGCTCGTGTGAGAGTAGGGAATCCCCGTAGATACCTGGACATTGAGGGACCTCAGGACCCTCTTGTACCAGCCAGTATCTGAGCGTACTCGTACGTCCTCATCGGAGTTGATCTCCTTGGGCGCCCCATAGACACAAAACCACTCCTCCAGGAGTATCTTGATAGTCTCCTCTCCGGTAATGTGCTTGGTACATGGGAACACCCTGGTAAACCTGGTCAACCCACAGGTTACCACGAGGGCGAAGTCATAGCCCCCGAACTTCGGCATCTCCGTGTAGTCCACGTATAGAACACTGTTAGCACAGTGAGGGATGGGCAGGGTCGAGTGGAGACCTCTGTCCCTGATATCCCCTGGTTTACAGGACCTGCACGGGCACTTGTCCACGATAGGCAGGAGCGTCTTCCGTAGCTGGTCGTCAGTCCACGTAGTGTGGAACCACTGCTTGAACAATCTCAGGGTACGGTCAGCACCCACATGACCACTGGACTCATGGGTCCACTTCAGCAGCGCTGGGACTCGGTCACTAGGCACCACGATGCGGTCCTCGTGCCAGAGGTAGCTCTTGTCCCGCCTCCACTGGTCTTGGTTGACCAGGAGGGGTTCAAGGCGTTTCTCCAGGCGCCGGTAGATATCCCCAAACTCCTGTAGGTACTCCGATTGTTGGAGTCCATCCAGGGGGCGTATCATGGTCATGTTCAGGTCCAGGTGTACGTCCATACGGCTGAACGCTTCCTTAGCCAGCGCTTCAGACCGGGCACCAATCAGGGCGTCGAAGTTGTTGCGGCTGATGTAGTCTGCACACTCGTTCTTCACTCCCTGGATATGGTGTACCGTCAGCCGTAGTTGACTGAGGTAGGTCCACCAGCGACGTAGCTTGGCCTTCTCAGGTGGGGGGCCCTTCTGGAAACTGCGGACCGGTTCTTGGTCGCATAGCCAGACCACAGGGTTACTCCCCAACAGTCGTGCTTGTGAGGATAGCACCAGCATACCCGCGAGCAGTTCCTGCTCATAGGTGGAGTAGTTCCCCCTGGCCTGGTTCCACTTCCAGTTCCAGTGGCCCAGAGGTACTAGGACCCACTTGTCGTCAGGGTAGCTGTGCTTGAGGGTTCCATCTCGGTTGAGACCTTCCGTCCCCCATTGGGAAATGGCCGAGTCGAACTCCTCCTTCTCTAGTGCTTGCCACTGGAACAACGTTCCACCACCGCCCACATTGCTGGCGTCGGTCACCAGGATAATCTCCCCTTGTGCCCTAGGCACGCCCAAGCACTTAGCGTTGGCTACCTTGTCTTTGAGCTCGACAAACGCTTGTTGCTCTTGTGGGCCCCAGCGCCAAGTAGTACTCTTCTTGATCAAGTCAGTCAGTACCGCGCTGGTGTAGGTGAAGTTTTTGATGTGGCGGCGATAGAAGTTGCACGCCCCAATGAAACTGCGTACATCATGAAGTCCTTTCTTGGGGTCTTCGTGTCGTACCTTGGCATCCATCAGGGGTTTGGCCTTAGAGGCCGCTGGGGTCCACCACCCATAGCCAACGTCAAACCCCAGGTACTGCATGGTCTCCTGCATGAACTCACACTTCTCCAGCTTGAGTCGTGTGTGGTTCTCCTGGCAGACCGCAAAGAACTCACCCAAGAGGATTAGGTGATCCTCCTGGGTATTGGTCCCGAGGCATACATCGTCGATGTGAGCCTCCATCTGGGCCCCACGGGATATGAGCTCCTGCACCTTAGGTCTCCTTCGTAGGATGGACAAGATCTTGTTCATCAGCTCTCCGAACAGAGCGGGGGCGTTAGCCACGCCGAATGGCATGACTTTCCACTTGAATACCCTCCCCTGAGGGGTGATGAAGGCCAGTAGTTCCTGCGCGTTGGGCGTCAGGTCCACTTGCCAGAATCCACTTCGCTTGTCCATCTTGGTCTTGTAGCGACAGGAGGCTATCTTCTCCAGGGTAGACTCCATATTGGGGATGGACCCTGAGTGGTTCAGCGTCTTCTTGTTCAGCTCTCCATAGTCCACTACCAGCCGTTTGGCTGTAGACCCAGGTTTAGCCACCAGGAAACAGGGGCTGCAGTGTAGGGGGTAGTCCCCATCCTTGTACTCCAGGACTAGGCCAGCGTCGATACATTCTTGTATCTGTCGCTCAATCTCGTCAGCCTGCTCTTTAGGAGCTGGATAGGGTCTCCTCCGGATCTTGTGACCCACGAACTCGGGTTTCAGCTTGAGGTCCATCTGTACCAGCTTGTCGCATGAGGCTGGAGGGGGTAGTTCTCCGAACACCTCCAGATAGGTCCTTATCAGCTTTTGTACCCGCGGGTCCAGTACCTTGATCTTGTCCTCCATATCCTCGTCGGAGTGTAAGTTGCTTGCCCCTTGAATAGAAGTCGGGAGGTGGTCCTCCACCGACTCTTCGCCCGCGGTAGCATCCTTCAGCCCTTACTAGGCATACAGAAGGTCTTGCTCAACCATCTCCGGTGGACGATGGCAACATAGGCACGCTTTAGGGGGTTCACATACACATTCCTCCGAGAGGTCGTCCTCATCTGGGGTCCTCACATGGGCACCCCATACGCTCTTCATGAGCTTGAGATCTACCTCCCTTTGCCAGGTGGTGATCTTCTGTTCGAGGTCCTCCTTCAGTTGGGATAGGTCTCCCATACGTCCTTGCTTCAGTGGCCACGAGCTGCGGGTAGGCTTCGCGTAGCATAGCTTTTTCGCCACCAACTTCCTCTTGGAATCCACATACTCCCTGAGCCTGGATCGAGGGTCCAGCTCTTCATCCACGGGGTCTTCGACCCTCATGGAGAGTAGGGGTTTTAGTGGGGCGACGTACTCGGCGTTCTCCACTTCTTCCACCGCAGTCTGCACGAAGAAGGCGTCGTGCTCAGTTTCGTCGTCTGAGTGGATAGAGCTAGGTAGCTCAGATAGTCCACACTCAGAGACTCCATCAGGAACAGGTACATGACAGGGAGAGTTGGGGGCGTTGGTGTCAGTCACGACGTACTCATCTCCTCCGGGTGTAGTTTCAACAGCATCTTGAGGTCGTAGACGATCCTTCAAGTCACCCAAGGCGAGTCCATCGCTTTCTCGTTGTATAGCCTGGACCAGAGTAGGGTCCAGGTCTTCCCAGGGGATGGTGGTAAGACTTCCGTCCACCACGCTGAGCATACTCCCCCATCCGGGCTTCTCAATGGGCGTCTTGCGTCCCAGAGGCACGTAGATGGCCTCATCAGGTAACCGCACAGAGCTGATAGTCAGCTTGTCAAGGAGGGTTCGCCAGTACTCGTTGCCCCCTTGGGCTCCCCAATCGGGGGAACACAGGACCATACGGGAACGTTCCAAGGCCACCTTGGTCAGCACCTTCCCCAGTTCACTGAATCTGGGGTTCCCGTAGGCCATCCCGAAAGAGGGCCAGTAAAATTTGTAGCTGCAGTTCTTCCCCTTGCTGCAGTATAGGTCCAGTACATGCTGCTTGTCGCTGGCGAACAGTTCCACACTTAGGTCTTCTCGAGAGTAACCCAACTCCTTCAGACCTTGGTCTAGGACTTCCCCCAATAGTTGATAGTCCTCAGTTTTGGAGGCCGCCATCATGTTCGAGGGCTCCTCCTTCGATAGTCTCAGGTAACTCGAGGTATGTTCCGACTGCTCCAGTGGCACAGACTCTCTGCCACTGCCGTGGTCCACGTATAGGAGGTAGGGCGCTTGCAGCGTCAGGGATTGTATCTGGGAGTGCTGCACGAAGAAGTCAGTACCCAGTACAAAGTCGAAGGCATCAGTGTCCATCACATAGAACCGATGGGCGATAGTCTTGGAGCCCATAGGTACCTCCACTTCGCAGTCCCCGCAGGTGTGCACCACATGTCCATCCCCCATCCGTATAGCGGCGGTGGTCATGGTGTTCTTCAGGCTCCCACAAGGTAAAATTTTCTTGGCCACTATCGATATTGTGGCTCCAGTATCCGGTACCCCCAGGTATTCACGTCCCCCTAGTCGGATACGTACCCAAAACACCAGGTCTTGGGTGCCACCAGAGCGTCCCCGTCAGAACTCCGCGGGACAGGTCACCTCGAACCCCTTGTTCCGCAATTTGCGGGCCATCCTCATGAAACGGCTTCTCTTCTTGGCGTTGCCGTCGTCACCACCTTCATGCTCACGCTTGGCTCCTTGTTCTTGCTGGGCCTGCGTCTGTGAGCGTGTGGTAGGTCCAGACTGCCCTCCAGAGGGCTCGGAGTTCCCCCCTGGATTAGGGTTGGGGTTACCTCCGTTCTTGTCCTTGTTCTTGTTGTCGTTCTGGCGATTAGCGCCTCCTTCTCGTCCGCCTTGACCCTTGTCTTGACCACCTTGACCACGTCCTTTCGACTTGCCCTTGCCGGAGTCGTTGCCTTTGGCCTTGCCTCCACCTTTGCCTGAGCTTTTGCCAGGATTTTCCCCTCTAAGCTTCGCCGATAGGCGTTGCTTATGGTAGCACTCGTCCTCATAGTGCTTCCGCTTACCGCAGAATGCACACGTGATGGTGCAGCGGTAATGATCCGGCATCTTCACCTTGGCGCCGGTGATCTTTTCCTGCTGCTTCCCCTGGACAACAAAGCAGTCTCGCTGCTCGCAGTCGGAGGCATGCTGCAGGTGGCCCTGTTCATCTCTGGCATCACACCAGAATAGCTCCTTCACGTTCTCCATTAGGCGGGCGTGGGCGTGTTTGGGGGTAGTCCCCTGCCCAGGTCGGGACCCTTGGTACCCTTTGCCTCCAGAACCTCCACCACCAGGACGGTAGTGGTTCAGGTGTTGGTCGCTCTCCTTCTCCAGCGCCATCTCCAGGAGCAGCACGCATAGATCCTCGTAGCGGAGGGATCTAGCCTTGCGCTCAGCCGTCAGACGGCACTCGTCCCATAGCTCACGGGGGAGCTTGGAGCACAACCAAAACAGCAGGTCGTCGCTGCTGTAGGAACCGGGCGTCAGTCGCCCAGCCCAGTGGTCCAGGTCCGCCAACAGCTCGGAGACCCTGCCGGGTTTGGGGTTGTTCGGCAGCACGGGCAGGTTCTGGATCTCGGCCCTGATGGAGAGGTCGGTCTCGTAGGTTGGGTACTGCCTCTCCGGGGCAACCAACACGTCGGCAAAGGTGGCGGAGTTGGTGACGATCTGCCTGACCTGCTTCTCCAGGTACTTCGTCTTGCAGCACTGCAGGAGCAGGTCGCACTTCACTCGCCCACTCGCGTGGGTTTGGCCGGTCAGTCGTAGGAACCGGCCAAAGTTCTCAGCGAACTCGCTGAGGTCCTTGCCTGTGAATTCAGGCAGGTTCACCACTATCTTGGAGGTGGCAATAGCCTTCGCCTCCTGAGCTCGGCGTCCTTCAAGGCGTCGGGTCTTCTTCTTCTTCTTCTTCTTCTTCTTACCCTTGGAGTCCTCGGGGTCCTCAGGGTCTTCGTCATCCGATGGCGAAGAAGAAGTCATCGAAGGCGGCCCATCATCGGAGGGGTCTCCGCCTAGATCACTGGAGCCATAAGGCTCCACGTCCACCATAGCCCTTAGGGCTGTCAGCCCCAGCTGGTCCAGCTCGGCCCTCGTCGAGGTCGTCACGTGACTGTAGGGCGGCTGGGCTGTCCTCGGGACGAATGGGCTTCTTGGTACTGCTGCAGGAGTCGGCATCGGTCGGCTCCTCAGGCTCCCCAGGGTATTCGTCAACCCTGCCGCCAGGTGGTTAGCCTGTACTCGGTGGGGTGACATCCCCACTGTCGTAGGTGACGCATGGGACGGGATCATCAGGGGCTGTAGTTTCTCCCTGATCTCTTGCGTGAGGTCGCTCACGATTTTCGAAGTCGCTCCTTGGAGCACCTCGTTGATTTCCGACCGCGTCAGGGACCTGTTGGAGGATCTTCCCGATCCTCTACTCCTGCCTCCCAGAGACTCTGGTCCTCTCCTCAACCCACTCAGGGGTGCATACCCAGGTGCACACCCAGGAGCATACCCAGGAACTTCCATGTAGGTTCCAGTGGCGTCGAGTGGATGGGGATGGTCAGCCGCATACCAACGCGGCGCAGAGCTGGAAGCCACCGGCTCACTGGCAGTAGTTGCCTCAAGGAGCGCAGTGGTAGGTGGGCCCATGCCATAGGCGGGGTAGTGAGGCATGCCAGTAAAGCCTGTGCCCTCTGCCATAGGCTGGTTGGTTGTGGAGGTGGATGTAGCGGCGGCTGGGTGTGTGGTGGTTATGGGAGAGGGTGATGCTTGGAGGCCAGAAGCGCCTGGTGCGCCTTCGAAGGTAGGGACATCCGTCGGGTCTTGCCCTTGCTCCTCTCCTTCGTCTGCTCCTTCTCCAGCATCCTTCTCGCTCTCGTTTCCTCTCTTCCTCTTCACAGGCTGAGGCTGAGAGACCATTTCCTTCACCGACAGGGCCCCAAAGGCCGTCTGGAGGCCATCCAAGGAGTCCTCCGCCGTATCCATTGGCCCATGTAAGGGCTCCACCGAAGGTACAGCGTCAGGCGCCGGCCTTGCCGGTGTCTCTGGCGCTGGCGCTGTGTTCACCTCGGCGTCCACTCTTCCTGGATCCATCTTAATCCACCCTTCTGCTTTTGTTTGCCTGCTCGGAGCACTGGTTGTACGGCGCGGGGTCGCTGCCGGTGCACAGAGACAGGCTGCCTCTTGCTACCAGAAAAGTTTATAGTGTTTTCAGCACTGTGTTTTTGCTTCTCCTGCTGCTTGTTGTTGCTGTAGGGTGTCCTGCTGCTGGTTTTGGATGATGAAAAGCTTTTGTTTGTTGAAATACAGTAAAGCCAACTCAATTCAGGATAGCCCAAGCCAATAGTATGCAAGGAGAAGGTAATTCAGGATCAAAGCATGAAGGGCTGCAGTGTAAACAGTGAAAGATGATTAGATATTCCCAGAAACTGCAACTCAGGATACAAATGAATGCATATTCACAGAGATAGCTGAAATGTTTTGGGAAAAGAGTTAGAAAACTGCCTCAGGATCACTCTCTCTCCATAGTGCCATCTTAGGAGATGTGCACTCTTTGTTTTGGGTCCCATATGTGCTGAGGTGGCATGGTATGTGGCGATGAGGTCACTGCCATGTCACCTGGGATTTTCCTACTTAGTTGGGATCTTCCTACTTAGTTAGGCTGACCAGGAATTGAACCCAGGACCTCTCAAAAAGAGGTGCCTAACCCCCTATGGTGCATACCACTAGGGCAGATAAGTATTCATGGAAAAACATAGATAAATTCATAGGCTCTACCTTAGGTATGTCAGTGCTCAGTCAACTCAGGAAAAGATGTTTTACTTCTGATTGAAAGGGGATTAAAGGGTCCACTCCATATCCTGATTGGGTGTTTGGTTCCATAGGTCAAAATGTGTTCTCACCACTTTTGGCTGGACCAATACTAAGATAAAAATGCATGGATGCTCAGTGCATCTCTAATACAACTAGAGTATGTCCCAAAGCATTGGAAAAGCACTTTTTCTTACTGTACCCGCAAAATCAAACCTCAAACCTCAAACTTCGCTCTGTAGGACAGCATGCATGCATAGCGGAGGCACCGCTATATGCGTCAGTGTCCCCTGTTGAGTGGTTTTGGTGGAACGCCTCGTGGGACGTCTTGTGCATGCATATGTTCACATGCAGGCACTTAAAGCACTCATATGTTTCACCGTGCCGCTCACACATGCAGCGTGTGTTAGAGAGTGTAGGACCGTTGCAACTCAAAAAGTCCAATGAAACTCTGGGGTTAAATTCCTCACTTGAAAGTTGTTCGGTTTACGTTGCACGAGTGTGGGAGGAGTGTGGAGTGGAGAGTGGGATGTGGGTTGGAGGCCTTAGCAAGGGGCGCTGCTACAAAGGGCTACTCCTTTGTAGAGCGTTAGGATCAGCGAGTGGGAGACTGGGAAGGCAGGGGATTGGAATCGGCAAGGGCATTCGCGTTGGTCAGCGTACGCTGGCCCTTGTTCCCACGCCCATCTGATCCGTGACAGTTTTTTCCTGGTCTCCCCGTGTGTGACCCTCTCTCTTTTTTTTTGGGTAGCCTTAAGGTAGAGACCCTGAGGTAGATTCACACACATGCTCGCCCTGCACCGCACATCCACGCACAGCACTGCACACACATACTCAACACAACACACTTTTGCGCGCCATTCACTCACTCTGCACGGATCACGTTGAGCATCAGTTCCGTGTCCGGACTTGCACGGGTGTCATCGGACCGGAGGCGAGATGCACCCAAAGCGTTCACTGTTTGTTCAGGGATGCTTGGTGTTAGCTACAACCTGACTTGCTTGGCGTGGGCGTGTGTGTGGGAAGTTGTAGGATCAGGGTGTCTTGCGGTGTACGATCAGGCGTTAGCGTCTGTGACGGTGGGTGCCCAAGGCGGGGAGGTTTGCAGCGAAGGGGGTAGCCCTAGTTGTGGTTGGGAGGCCCATGCAAACTCTGCTCGTCCTGCAGCCCACCCAGTTCTTGGGGGAGGTCCCATCCCTGGGGAACACCAACCCTGCCCCTCCGTTGGTGGATGCTTGACTATTCCAAAGTGGAACCAGGTGTTCACCACCCGTAAGAATCAGCTTGCTTAGCAGTAGTGTTTCACTTCTCTCCTAGGCAACACACTTCAGTTGGGGTTGTTGACACTCACACGCGCGCCAGTTACACACCGCTCACTCTCTCCCTCCCTAGATTGGTGAAACCTGTCCCCCAGCCTCCGAGTGCCCTTGGAAATCCACGACAACCCCCAGGCTAGTGAGTGTGAACTCACTGCTCAGTGAAACAGGGCCTTAGGACCATAGATGCACCGTTTTCACAGGTGCTATGAAACAGGAGGGAATAGTCTCACCTCCCAGCACGCTTGCGGGCCTGATTTTGGGCTGACTGTAGAATGTCACGCAAATCCTGAGATTTGCAGTACTCAGCAAAAACCTCGTTGACGTTACCGTCATCGAGTATGAAAGCCGTCACTGGCTCCCAGGTACAGTCAGAGATAGAATAGCCAGACCACTTTGTATAGAATCTCCAACCACGTTTGTAGGTGTGGCGGACGATTCTTTCAACAAAGTAGTGGTCTTGCTTTTTCATCTCTGATTCAGTAAACGCAACGGGTTCAATAGCGCTTATTCTTTTCGGTCTAGCCTCTACGGCCGTAGGTGTAGGTACAGTAGGTCTAGAGAGAAAGATGTCCCTTTCGGGCATCTGTAGTGAACCGCCATCCTCCATAGGCGGCAGTTCTTCATCTTCATCCATAGGATCCGCGGCCAAATCTTCGGCTGCAGCTTCCAGCGTTTCTTGTAGATCTTCTTCCCGGTCGTAGAGGTCGTCTAGCACGTCATAGTGCTTAAGCTGTGGGTAACCCACTTCAACCAGACCTCTGTACTTAGGATGAGTTTTGATCCACACGGATCCTTCAGCTACATCTGTGACCAGAAATGGTCCGAAGTAAGGGCTGTCCAGTGTGTTACGCGGCCATGCCTTGAATCTTGTATGATGTACCAGAACCCAGTCACCAATTTGGTAGATAGCTTCTTTTCTTTTGCGGTTCTTGGTACAATTCTCCTTACTTCTTTTCTTTTCCAGTAGTGATCGGCATGGATCGGCGATCTGTTTTTGCTCGGTGAGCCATTCATCAACTTTAGGATTTCCTTCGCTCGCGCAGGGGAATTTGAAGTTGAAACCTGGCCTCCCTAGGAACAGTTCCGTAGGGGTGAAACCAGTCCTGCTACTCACTTGATTATTCATCAAGTAGATAGCATATGGGACCAGTTTTAGCCAGTTTCGGCTCTTCTCGTTCAGCATCAGAATCCTCATGACTGTTTTGAAACAGCCGATTTGGCGTTCGCACAGAGGATTCTCTGTTCGTAGGTAAGGAGTTCCGAACTGGACTTCCGTACCCATAGCTCTCATGACGCTTCGGTACCAACCAGTAGGGCTGGTAAACCGGATGTCTTGATCGCTGTGGATAATCTTGGGTAATTCGTAGACTTGTACCCATCCTTTGAAAATCTCTTTCAATACTCCTTCACCATCTACCTTCTTAGTAAGGGGAAACACTCGGCTGTAGCGACTGAGTCCATTCGTCACCAGGAGGGCGAAGTCATGGCCAGCGAATTTAGGTAACTGCATAAAATCCACGTAGAGGATGGAGTTCATTTGGTTCGGAATCGGGAGATTCCTTACCTCACCACAATCCGCTGCAGTGTTAGCTTTAGCAGTAGTGCAGGGACACTCAGCGATGATCTTCGATAAAATCTTCTTGAGAGATGCATCGCTACTCTTAGCTAAGAAATACTAAAGAGTTCTCTCCCCCCCAGGGTGACAATCAGTTTTGTTTGCCCATTCCAACATAGTTTCTTCGTAGTCTTTGGGGACACAAATGAGGTCTTCCCTGTATTGTTGAGTTGACGTGCGGGACCATTGTACTCCCTCCAGGATCTTTGAGCTCCCGATCGTCAACTGGTCCAAGATGTCCGAGTAATCGGCCGTCAGGTCTTTCATACTCCAGGACATGAGTTTTTCTTTCCTCGTAAAGAGATCGAGATGTTGATCCATCTTGGCGAAAGCTTCTTGGGCCATCATCTCCGTGTCTGCCCCCACCAGGGAATCAGAACAATTCCGTGATAGATAATCACAGAGTTCGTTTTTAATTCCCTGGATGAGGAATGTAGCGAGTCGTGGTTGGCTCAGGTAGACCCACCACCGCCGTAGATGTTTTCCATCTGGCGGTGGTCTTTCCATAAAGTACTTCACGGAATCCTGATCACATAGCCACGTGATGGGATTGGTACCCAGGATCCTGTGTTGACTAGCCAACACTAGAACTCCAGCTAACAGCTCCTGCTCGTATGTGTCATAGTGTGAGCCGGCTACATTCCACTTCCAATTCCAGTGGCCAAGTGGAACTAGGCGCCATTCTTGAGAGTCATAGTCAGATTTCATGAATCCTTCACTTGTGACACCTTGAACTCTTAGGCGATAATCAATGTCTTTACATTGATCCGTAGTTAGCTTTTGCCACTGTAATAATGTCCCTCCTCCTCCAACGTTACTGGCATCCGTGATTAGAATCATCTCGCCGTAGCGACGGGGTACTCCAGGTACTAGGCATTCTCGGATTTTCTTCCTGACATCTTCGATTGCTTGCTTTTCAATAGGTCCCCAGCGCCACGGAGTCTCCTTCTTGATGAGATCCGTTAGTGGTGCGCTGGCTTCCGTGGAATTTCGGAAATGCCGCCTGTAAAAATTACAGGATCCGATGAATTGTCGCATTTTCTGAACTCCTTCAGCTTTAGACATAGAAATCGTTAGGTCGAAGTCCATCAGGGGCTTCATCTTTTGATCCTGCGGTTTCCACCATCCATCTCCGAGTTGGAATCCGAGGTAGTCTGTTTCTGTCTTGAGAAATTCGCATTTTTCCCGCTTGATGCGGAGGTGATTTTCTTGACAGAGGGTGTAGAATTCTCAGAGTAGTAGGAGATGGTCATCGATGGTGTTTGACGCTAGGATGACATCGTCGATGTGAGCCTCCAGGACAGCACCACGCTGTAGGAGCTCTTGGACGGGCGGTCGCCGTTTACACAGGGCGATGATTTGATTCATCAGCTCCTTGAACAACGCCAGGGCGTTAGCAATACCAAATGGCATTACCCGCCATTTGTAGACCCGTCCATCCGGAGCAATGAATGCCGTTAGATCTTGGGCACGCTCCGTTAGGTCAATCTGCCAGAAACCGGACCGCTTGTCCATTTTAGTTTTGTATCTGCATCCAGCAGCGGTTTCCACGCTATTCTCCATCAGGGGCAGCGAACCGCTGTGCAGTTCTTTTTTCTGGTTGACCTTTTTGTAGTCGACCACCAATCTTTTTGCAGTGCTCCCTGGTTTAGCTACCAGGAAGCATGGACTGCAATGCTTAGGATAGTCTGTCTTTCTGTACTCGTAAACCAAACTGGCCTCCACGCATTCTTTGATTTCGCGAGTAATCTCAGCCATGTCATCTTTTGATGCTGGGTACGGTCGACATCGAACTCGATCTTTGAGAAATTCTTCTCTTAGTTCTAGGTCCATGGTCACGAGTTTCTTCACCGGTCCGGGTGGAGGTAACGGACCAAAAATGTCAGAGAAGTGCAGGATGATTTTCTTGATCCTCTCATCAACATCCATTTTGTCGAGCGAAATCTTGAGGTCTTCAGATGCGTGTAGATTGGACGCACCGAATTCTTGTTTCTCAGATTTTTCATCTTGCTCCGTCAATTTCTTGAGGGCTAGGACTTGTTCGGGGTCCAAAATCATCTGATTCTCTTGGTGATCAATTTTCTTCTTTTCTTTGACTTTCTTTCTTAGCCTCTTGATGTCTTTACGGCGTAATGGGTCTTTTTTTTCTTCTTTCTTTTTCTTCTTCTCCTTCAATTTCTTGTTCCAATGCCTCGTGTAGTTCGTGAAGCATGATCAATTCTTCGCCGACATCAAAATACGTCCCATCTTCTCCGTCGTACTCGTCTAGGTAGACCATGCTTTTCCATTCTTCTTTTAGCTGCGGTTTTTGGAGTCTGTCAATTTGATTTAGTAGAAGGAGACAAGTTTCTTCCAAATCTTCTTTTGAAGAAGGGAACGAATTTTTACTCAGGCGTGCGTGTAGGAGACGGAGTTCACGCTCGTCTCCTTCGCTCGTCATCGTTTCAAGTGGGACAGAAACGTGTGAAAGAAGTTCTTCAGGGTTAGGAGTTTCGGAAGGGGTCGAAGGAGCCTCTAGAGGTTCTACTTCTTCCAAGAACAGGCTGGCGACCAAGTCGTCGTAGTTTATAGTGCTGTAGGAGTCGTTCGAAAAGGGTAGAGTCGACTCGGAAGGAGCTTCGGATACACTTCTGCTTTCGTCGGAGGTTTCTCGCTGTCTTCTTGAGTTTCTCTTGCCTCTTTCGGACTTTCTTGAACCACTTCTTCGACTTGAAACTTGGGCGTCTGGAACTTGTACTCTTCCTTGCTCTCGTCCACGTCCAGAAACCTTTTCATCATCTCTTCTTTTCCGTACCCACGATGGTGCTTTAGCACAAACCTCTGTATCTCCTCAGACACGTTTTACATGGGGTTAGAGGACACGTTCTTCCCCGAGACTAGGTACATAGCGGTTAGCCAACAGGGCTTTGGCAAAACCTCTTCTTTTGGGTTAAGTTGGTAAAGTGGAACGTCAGGTAAGAGCAACTTTGTCACCGTCAACTTTTCAAGTATAGGCCCCCATAGCCTTTCTTTTTCTTCCCACTTCTTCCCTTCGGGGATAACCAACGCGACCGTAGCTTGGTGCACATGAACGTTTACCAACGTCCGGAGTATATTCGAGAAAGGGGGGTTGGGGTAGAGGTTTGAGGTTTGAGGTTTGATTTCGCGGGTACTAGACGCCTTTCGGCCCCTGGGGGCCACCTGGTTGGGCCAGGTGATATCCTCCCCACCGGGTCCTAGTGGGGGGGCCTCCAAGACGCACCTCCTGCCTGGTGGCGGAGTCCCCCGGGTTCACGGGGCTCGGAGCCCCGTCCCTCCCCGGCTTCCCCGTTTTGCCACTCCCCGGTCAGTGCATCAATTTGCAGCCGTGGCTGCGGGCGCTTACCCACCGCGTCGCCCCCCTAATGTGTGGTCGCCCGGGGCACCGGCGCCGCCGGGCCCGTGCTACTGGCTTGTCGCCAGTGGGACCCCCTTGGGCTGGCGCGGAGGCTGCCTAGCCTAGGGGTTGGGGCGTGGCGCAGTGCACCACTACTGCCTTGGCGGGTGCAGTGCCCCGTCTGTGTGTGCGCGGGGCTCGCGGCCGGTTCGGGGGGCTCGGGCCGGTACCTGGTGTTGTGTCTCTCCCGTTTCCCCCATCCTGGCCCGCGTGTCCCGCGCTGCGTGTGGCGGGATGTCCTGTCCGGGTGTCCCCCTCCCTCGCTCGCTGGTACACCATTCCACGCGGTCCGTGCGTTCCGCGAGCTCGGTCCGGTTGCCCTTCTGGTAGTCCCCGTGTGCCCTCTGCGTGTGTGTGCGCTCGCGCTCCCGCGGCGTCCGCTCCCCCCCCCCTGGGTGGTGTAGTGTGCGCACCTCGCGCGGTCCCGGCACTGGGCGCTGGTAGGGCCGTTCCACGTGGTCCGTGCCCCTCCGCGTGTCCTGCCCTGGTCCCTTGCCCCGTCTGGCGTGCCTGGGGGGGGGCGGTCCGGTCCCGGTTCCCCCCTACCTGGCTTGGGGCTGTTGTTGCGAGGGGCGTCTGAGGTCAGGCGCTCCCCCTCCCCCGACTGCCCGCCCACTGGGCGGGCTGTTGGGGTCCGCTACCCACGTGCTGTGGGCGCGGGTGTGTTGGTGTGTTGGCCCAACACTGTCCCCTTGGCCTGCATGCCCTGTGGGGGCTGCGTGCCGCGGGGGTGGTGTGGTGGGGGGCCGTCCCCGGGGGGGGTTGCCTGCCACTGATGTGAGTGGCGTCTGGTGTCAGGCGCTGTCCCTCCCCCGACCGCCCGTTCTCTGGGGCGGGCAGCCGGGGTACCGCGACCCGTGTGTTCCGGGTGCGGTCAGTGCGGGCGTGCAGACCCAGCATCGGTTCCACAGCGTGCGCCCTTGCGGGCCGGCGTTGCTCGCTGTGGGGGTGGCGGAAGGGCGTCCCCGGGGGGGGTGTCTTCCACCGTTGCGAGGGGCGTCTGAGGTCAGGTGCTGTCCCTCCCCCAACTGCCCGCCCACTGGACGGGCTGTTGGGGTCCGCCACCCACGTGCTGTGGGCGCATGTGTGTGGCTGTGGGGGCCCTACACTGTCCCCTTGGCCTGCATGCCCTGTGGGGGCTGCGTGCCGGGGGGGTGGTCGGGGGCCGTCCCCGGGTGGGGATGGCCTGCCACCGTTGTGAGGGGCGTCTGGGGTCAGGCGCTGTCCCTCCCCCAGCCGCCCGTCCTCTTGGGCGGGCGGCCGGGGTTCCGTGACCCGTGTGTCCCGGATGCGGTCGTTGCGGGCGTGGGGACCCTGCACCGGCCCCACAGCGTGCGCCCTTGCGGGCCGGCGTTGCTCGCTGTGGGGGTGGCGGATGGGCGTCCCCGGGGGGGGTGCCGTCCACCGTTGTGAGTGGTCAGGCGCTCCCCCTCTCCCGACTGCCCGCCCACTGGGCGGGCCGTTGGGGTCCGCCACCCACGTGCTGTGAGCGCGGGTGTGTGGGTGTGGGGGCCCAACACTGTCCCCTTGGCCTGCATGCCCTGTGGGGGCTGCGTGCGGTGATGGTTGTGGGGGGCCGTCCCCGGGGGGGTCGCCGGCCACCATTGTCAGGGGCGTCTGGTGTCAGGCGCTGTCCCCCCCCCAACCGCCCGTCCTCTGGGGCGGGCGGCCGGGGTTCCGCGACCCGTGTGTCCCGGGTGCGGTCGGTGCGGGTGTGGGGACCCAGCACCGGCCCCACAGCGCGCGCCCTTGCAGGCCGGCGTTGCGCAACAGGAGTGTGGCGGAAGGTCCCCCCCGGGGGGGGTGCCGTCTGCCGTTGTGGGGGGCGTCTGGGGTCAGACGCTCCCCCTTCCCCTGGCTGCCCACCCTCTGGGCGGGCTGCAGGGGCCCACTACCCACTGGTTGTGGGTGCGGGGGGTTGCAGGCTTGGGGGCCGGTCACCAACCCAACAGCGCGCGCTCTTGCGAGCTGGCTTTTTCGCGCTGTGGGGGCGGCACGAGGGCGCCCGGGGGGGGGCGCCTCCTGCCTGGGTGTGGGGTGTCCGGGGTTGGGCGCTCTCCCAACCCCGACTGCCCGCCCTCTGGGCGGGCTTCTGGGGCCCACTACCCACTGGCTGTCGGTGTGGGGGGTTGCAGGCGTGGGGACCCGTCACCAACCCCACAGCGCGCACTCTTGCGTGCTGTGGGGGCGGCATGAGGATGCCCTGGGGGGGCGCCTCTTGCCTGGGTTCGGGGCGTCCGGGGTCGGGCGCTCCTCCACCCCCGACAGCCCCCTCTCTGGGCGGGCTGCCGGGGCCCAGTACCCACTGGCTTTGGGTGCGGGGGGGTGCGGGCGTGGGGACCCGTCACCAACCCCACAGCGCGTGCTCTTGCGAGCTGGCTTTGCGCGCTTTGGGGGCGGCACAAGGGCGCCCGGGGAGGGCGCCTCCTGCCTGGGTGTGGGGTGTCCGGGGTCGGGTACTCTCCCACCCCCGACTGCCCGCCCTCTGGGCAGGCTGCCGGGGCCCACTACCAACTGGCTGTGGGAGCGGGGGGGTGCGGGCGTGGGGACCCGTCACCAACCCCACAGCGCGCGCTGCTGCGAGCTGGCTTTGCGCGCTGTGGGGGCGGCATGAGGGTGCCCGGGGGGGCCGCCTCTTGCCTGGGTGTGGGGCGTCCGGGGTCGGGCGCTCTCCTACCCCCGACTGCCCGCCCTCCCGGCGGGCTGCCGGGGCCCACTACCCACTGGCTGTGGGTGCGGGGGGGTGCGGGCGTGGGGACCCGTCACCAACCCCACAGCGCGCGCTCTTGCGAGCTGGCTACGCGCGCTGTGGGGGCGGCACGAGGGCGCCTGGGGGGGGCGCCTCCTGCCTAGGTGTGGGGCGTCCGGGGTCGGGCGCTCTCCCACCCCCGACTGCCCGCCTTCTGGGCGGGCTGCCGGGGGCCACTACCCACTGGCTGTGGGTGCGGGGGGGTGCGGGCGTGGGGACCCGTCACCAACCCCACAGCGCGCGCTCCTGCGTGCTGTGGCGGCGGCATGAGGGTGCCCGGGGGGGACGCCCCTTGCCTGGGTGTGGGGCGTCCGGGGTCAGGCGCTCTCCCTGCCCCGACTGCCCGCCCCCTGGGCGGGCTGCCGGGGCCCACTACCCACTGGCTGTGGGTGCGGAGGGGGGTGCGGGCGTGGGGACCCATCACCAACCGCACAGCGCGTGCTCTTGCGAGCACGCTTTGCGCGCTGTGGGGGCGGCATTAGGGTGCCCGGGGGGGGCGCCTCTTACCCTGGTGTGGGACTTCCGGGGTCGGGCGCTCTCCCACCCCCGACTGCCCGTCCTCCGGGCGGGCTGCTGGGGCCCACTACCCACTGACTGTGGCCGCGGGGGGGTGCGGGGATGGGGACCCGTCACCAACCCCACAGCGCGCGCTCTTGCGAGCTGGCTTTGCGCGCAGTGGGGGCGGCACGAGGGTGCCCGCGGGGGGCGCCTCTTGCCTGGGTGTCGGGCGTCCGGGGTCGGGCGCTCTCCCAACCCCGACTGCCCCCCCTCTGGGCGGGCTGCCGGGGCCCACTACCCACTGGCTGTGGGTGTGGGGGGGTGCGGGCGTGGGGACCCGTCACCAACCCCACAGCGGGCGCTCTTGCGAGCTGGCTTTGCGCGCTGTGGGGGCGGCACAAAGGCGCCCGGGGGGGGGGCCTCCTTTTTTTTTTTTTATAAACACAAGGCCAAAGTCCAAGAGTCCACGTCCGAGCTCAGGAAGGGTGAGCCCATCATACAGAAGTGACCCCATCCCATTGGGTCAGGGTCAGGCATGTGGGACGCGGACAGGGAAGAGGAAAATGGGCACAAGCAGATTTTTACGTAAGAGAATACATGGATGGCGACATGCGAGCAAACGCCCCTTCTCAGGGCCCCGGGGGACCAAGAATCATGCGGGGGTGCCAGGCATGTGGGCTACAGCCTGAGGAGAAGCCCTGGGAGGGAGGACAGTGCATAAGACACGTACTGTCTGGGCAAGGTATGCTGGGGGGGGGGGGGGGGGGCAGCGCTGATGGCGTATGTCGCGTGGACTGTATGGGGCTGCGGGTGGGGACAGTGCAGAAAACTGATTTAACGTGGGTAGCTGTGACACTATTGGGCTGGGGGGAGGGGGGGGGGCTGGGTGTGCGCCACCGCCACAGGGCTCCGGCAGGCCCCAGCGTCAGACACGGGGGAGTCACATCCACAGGCTAGGTCCATTCAAAAGCGCAACCAGGGGGTACATCTGTCATGTGTCATCCATCGGCGGCGTGCAGAACGAAGGCAGCGTGAGCATCACTGTGATGACAAAGCATGTACAGTCGCGGCGGAAACTGAGTAAAGTACAGCGCCCTGGCGGCATGAGCACCACTTAGTTTAAGAGAGGGCAGCCAATGCAGCTTCAGGTGGTTGCCTGTGAAGAGAGGGGGGAAGGGGGGCAGGGGGGCAGGGGGGCAAGGAGGACCATTACAGGGTAGTGACACCGTGCGGTTTGAGCACACACGCATGCAGAGGGCGGGAGGGGGTCAGCATAGGCTCAGGGGCTGGGACCAATCAGCGGGGCTGAAGGGATTGGGCCCTGCCTGGGGCTTGGTGGGGACCGAATCGGCCAGAACCGCGGTGACATTATCCAGCACATGCTGCTGGAAGTGCCTGACGGTCTTCCGCGCCTCGTGCAGTCCCCCAAGTCTGGTCTTAAGGAAGCGGTACAGGGACTGAGGGATGGCCAGTCTGCCAACGATGCGAAGGTCCTTGCGCTGGGCGGACCGGCGCCACGTCAGGACCTCTGATCTTACCGTCCAAGAGGAGAGCCAAGCAGCAACCAGTGGGTGGGTCTGTGTGCAGAAGGCCAGTGTGCCGTGTAGGCTCTGGTTGTGGAAGCGGTGGCAGTGGGGGCAAGGGTGCTTGACGGGTGCGTCGGTCCAGAAGGTGGCATAGTGCGCGTACCCCAGGCGGGACTGCAGGCCAAAGAGCCACTTGTGCCATGCCAGCCTCCGGAAACGCAGGGGCCGCCAGGACAAGGGGTGGAAGCCTTCGTGGGCGTGTGTGGGGAACAGATCATGGGTCCACACTTTATGGGGGGGCGCCATGCGTTCACCGTGTCGGACCACATCCCAGGTGGTCACCCTGGTCTGTGGGGGGGGCAGGGGGGGGGCCGTACCGACTATGGCATACTTGTCCGACATTTCATTGTGGACTTCCCCAGTGTGCCCTTCAACCCGCTCCAGACCTTGGCATTTAGCCAGGATGTAAGTGCGCACTTCCTGCACCCAAAATGCCTGCCTGACTGGCCGGCGCGCGCTCTGCGCAGATGCAATGGCGCCCTGGCAATCCAGTCGGATGGTGTCACCTACTTCCGAAAAATGGGAGCCCAGGAGCATTCCTACTAACTCCGCTTTATAGGAATTTGGGTCACCAGGCACTCTGCACACGGCAATGCGGCCATCTTTCAGCACAGCGGACGCCCCAGATGAGGGCGGTTGACCCATCTTGCTGCCGTCCGTGTAGGTGGTTGGCGGCTGGCATTGCCGGGGTAAAAGGTACACTGTAAGCCCGGCTACGTGGGCCACCTCGACGGCGTCGCGCTGTAGTTGTTGAGCTGCCCACGTAGTGTGTACGGGTGGCTGGCGAGGGTCGGGGTCAGGGTTGAGAAGGGAGACAGCGGTGATGAAGGCATGGTATGGGGAGACAGTGGTGTGGGGGGACGTGGAGAGTGTATGTAGTCGCTGATTGCGGTGCAGCGAGTCCAGTACCCTAGTGGGGTGCAGGATTGGAAAGTATCCGAGTCCAAGGCCACGACTACGATGTGTGTAGAGTGTTTTCTTGGCGACGAGGGACGGAAGACCCATGACGCCGAAGATAAACCTTTCCAACAGGGAAGTGATGGACATTAGCTGCGAGGCGCGGACTGGGATGCACTCTGTGCGATAGAGGAGCCTCGGTAACACCATAGTGTTGACTAAGAGGACCCGGTCAATCACTTGAATGGGTTGGGAGTGCAGCTCATTTAACTGGGCTTTCAGCTCTTGCAGCACAACCTCAACGCAGGCGTCAGGGCAGAGGCAGGGGGAGAGAGGGTGGCCCAAATGCATGAGGTGGGGGGCATGTGCAAAGGTGTGCAGTACCTGTACACTCCACTCTGGCGGGTACGGCGCAGAGACGGTGTACCATGGCGACGGACTGGCAGCCTGAACGGGGGAGGGTGGGTGCAGATACTTGGGGAGGGTGGGCAGGACAGGGGGCAGGGGTTGCATGTGAAGGGATTCGCCTTTGGTGACGTTCACCTGGCAAGCAATCAGACTGAGGGCGGTCTGTACGACCTCGGCAAAGTGCTGGCTCTGGCCATAGGGCGCGGGGGAGCATATGTCGTCGACATAAGCCGAGAAAGGGATGCCGTGTTGGTCTAACACTCGCAGGGGGATTTCAAAAACAACGACAAACAAAAAACAGGAAAGGGGGCAGCCCTGCTTGACGCCATGTGTCGTCCTAAACACTGTCTCCTCTGCTCCTCGTAAGAATGTGGACCCTTGCTCCATTACCAGGGAGATTATTTGCAGTAATTCGGAGGGGGTCCCCAATCGGTCGAGTACACCAAGGATAAGAGCTTTGGGTGGACTGTCAAAAGCGTGATAGACGTCGAAGGCGAGTAGGGCTTCCTTGTCCCGTATGGAGTCGATGGCATCCAGAAAAATTTGTGTGGCATGTGCTGTGGACGTGCCCTGTCTGCCGCCGAATTGGTTGGGGTGCAGGTGGGGGGACACTAAGGGGTAGAGCTTGGAGTAAACCCAGCGCACAAAAAGGCGGTAGATAGAATTGCTCATGGCAATTGGTCTCCACCGATCAGGGTCTTTCCACTGGCCCTTTCCTTTAAACAAACAAAATGTCTCTGAGACCAGCCAGGGCTGTGGTAAAAAGCCTTCAGAGTAACAAAGGGAGATACAGCTGTGAACTAACTTGAAGACGGGGTCGGGGAGAATGTGCAGTAGGTACGGCGGGACTCCGTCCGGTCCGGGAGATTTTTTCCTAGACGCACGGGCAAGGGCACGCAGTTCACTGAAGGTGGGGGGGGGGGGGTCGCACAGTCGTGCTCTTTGGGGTATGAGGTCTAAAGCGTGAGAGGACCACGGCGTGTTCCGTTGCAATATGCGTTGTATTTTCCTGGTGGGGGTGGGGAGTGTAGACTGGGCGGGGGGGGTGAGGAGGGTATGCTTGATGCGGCGGTAGAAGGTCTTGGACCTTCGCTTGGCTTGTGTGGCCAGTTGGCGTACTACAGACGACCAATCACTGACATCGTCAGAGGCTGGCGGGGAAGGTGGCCTCTGCGAGTTAACCCGGCGCATGGCAGTGAGCATGTGTGAGCACAGTTGTTGGTATGTGTGTGCAGTATCACTGGCAACGGTGGGGAGAGGCAATGCAGCTGTGGCTGCAGATATGTCACGGCGGAACCGCGATACATCCCTACGGTTCCACTGGGCGCAGCGCGCCTCAGGGATATGGGGCTGCGCCCAGGGTATAGTGTGGATTAGTATGGGGTTGTGGTCCTGAATGCCTTTGACCGAGGAAAAGTCTACTACCTGGGCACCAGAGGTCTGAAAGAGTGCACCGAACAGCCTCGTGCCGTATGCGGGGTCAAGGTAGCTGCGCGTGCCCGCATAGCGACGCACCCTGGTGTATGGGGTGCACGTCTGGTGTGGGATCAAGAGGTCAGAGAGCGAGCCGGCCCGTTCTTTGGCAATCAGCCACGGCCACAGGGGTGCAGGGAGGGCTGTGGTATGGCCGGTATGTGTCACAGCATTGTAATCACCTAAGATAATAGCGCACTCGCGGGCAAGGCGATCTAGATGTCTCTCACAGGATGACCGCTCCCTAGACGTGTGTGGACCGTAAAAGGACGCTACAGTGACAGGGGGCATCGGCGGGTCGTTGTGTAGTCGCAGGGAGGTGGTGACGAGCCTCCCGTCAATGATGGTCTTCATAGTGGGCCTGTGTGGTGCGATGGAAGTATGTACAAGCAAGGCTACTCCGGCCTTTCTGGAGGGAGAGCTGTGTAGCAGGTGATATCCCCAGTACATAGCCACTCTCTCGTGGTCCCGCAGGGAGGACGAGGCATTGGGCCGGAATTCCTGCAAGGATAATGTGTGGGGGAGGGGGTGAAAACCGGCCAGTAAATGACATAGGCGGTTCGGTGTGATTTCGACACCGCCGACATTGAGGGCGCCAAATGTGAGTGTGGGGTGTGTAAGCGTGCGCGTGAGGTGTGGGGTGGTTGGGGGTGGGCTCATACTTGTGGGTGCATCAGAACCAGGGTTGACTGAGTCGCCCCGGATGTGGCGCGTCGAGTCGACCGGCCGGGCAGGCCCTGTGGGCGAGCAGTGTTTTATAGTGGCACACACCAGTGTGAGGGTGGTCCAGCGGGACAAAAGATAAACGACGGTGGCGAGCATGCGCAAGATGCCTAGCACAGCCAAGGAGGTCACCGTGGGACAAGCCAAATTACAACCTTGCAGGTGAGTTGGTTCCCGGTTATTTCCTATAGCTCCATCTGGTGGCAACTGCAGACGAAGTGCAGCGGTGGGGTTGGGGGCAGTGGGGTGGGGCTGGGTATGTGGGGGCAGCACTGTGTGACGCACCGGCGGGCGTTTTCCGTGGCATGCGCGAGGTGTGACACCGAGGATAGTGCACATAGCAAGGGCCGACAACGCGGAAACTGCGACGGAGCAGATGACCTGTTGTGCTACTCGGAGATTGTGGTGGGCGCTGATGACCACTGCAGCGAGGTGGCACCAATAATAACACATTTGGGAACCTGCATACCATTGTTTGAGGATCGACCCCAGCTCTGCATAGGAGGATGCAGTCCACCTGGCATCATGTACGAGTGTCTGCAGAGGTACAGGAAGACGTTGGAGGGCAGTGGGGGTGAAGCAAGCAAGGGCAGCGTTCACCTCAGGGGAGTTTTGCGTTCCAGTGAGGGGGAAAAGTACGAGGGGAGGCATCGTCCTCAGCTGACGGCATCGCACTAACATCGTCGATGGTTCTCTTGCTCTGACCAGTCATACGGTCGTCCTCCTCCTGTTCTGCGGCTGGAGGGGAAACCGACAGGGGGGGTGAGACAGGTAGTGCACCAGATGGGGGAGAGAGGCCCACATTAATGTCCGGAAGGGAGAAGGAGGGCAGAGCATTAGGTACCGCCGCGAGATTTGACTCATTCAGTGCTGCCGTGGGCAAGCTACTTAGGTCAAGACGCTGCAACTTTTCCTCAAGTGAGAGTGCTGTGTCGGTGGCAAGGGACCCTGATGTGAGGAAAACTGGTCCTGGCAGTGTGGAGCCGTAGGCTGCAGTCGCGGACTGTGGCGCCTGGAAACTTACCAAAAGCAATCCAGCTTGCTGGAACAGCTGGTGCGAGGTGACTGGCCCAAACACGGACACTGCATGCAGCACATCGGCAACACTGAAGGAGGGTGAAAAGCGCACCAAGACATGAGGGGGCTGCACCGTGCGTACCACATCCTTAGCACGTAGGCGTTGGTGGGTAGTCGCAGAGATGACCAGGAGATCACCAAGGTTTTCGATCTCTTGGATCGCTGGTTGCAGGAGTATTTCGTCCTTCACCATGCAAAAAATATCGTATTTGTTTAAAAAGGTGATGTACTGGAATTTCTTCCTCAAATGAGGATTCATGTCTATGGCATCGCGGATTTCATTGGCAGGCATTTTTTTCTTCCGCTGCGCACCGGGTTTGAATGGTGGCTGGTGGGTAACTATGACACTACAACTCTTGATGGAGGAGTGTAGTAGGGCAAAAGAAACCCCCATATCTGCTAAGGCCTCTTCCTCCTCGTAGAACCTAGCCATGATATCCATAGGGACATGGAAATCAAAAACTTTGTACCCATCGGGAGCCGAACTGACCGTCACCGGCCAGTGGTTTTTGGTAATGCGCGGTACTGTAATGTTGCGCAAGACGTCGGAACCGTCGTCCGGTGATAAACCGTTGATAAGCAACATCAAGGGTAGTGTACCGCTGATGTGCCAACGGGTCTCCGTACCATCAATGTCCCGCACAATGTCTTGGGGCACATCCAAGCGGATTTCGAAGTTGGTCGAGGTGGGTGTGAAAAGCGGCCGGGTGTGCCCATCGACGGAAACGGCAGGTTCTTGTGCTCGGGGGTAATATTCTACCACCTTGGGAACGTGGTCCTTAGCCAGAGCTTTTGAAGTCAATTGAAAAATGATCAATGGGTTGTCGTTTGGAGTGGGGAGATCCTCAATCAGTCGAGTGACCGCAGCGCGTTGGGCGAGGTGGATGACGGGGCATACAACGGACAAATTTAGGTACGGCAGGGAGGGGATAAGATCTATCCGGCGATCCAAAATGGTCGCAAGTTCAGAGTCCGCAACGTTTGTGCGGGATGGGTAGGCAAGCCAAAACATTGTTTGTTTGTTTTGCTTTTTCGATCCGCGCAAAACGTTGACTAATTGTTTCACGATGGTCTTATGTGAAAGAAAGGGACCATCATCCTGAAAGGGGGCGAAGGCGGAAAGCATGAGGAACGATACTGTGCCGATTAGTTTGGCCCAATCAAAGCCCGGCATGTCCGCGACGGAAAACGATCGCAGGAAGCCGGGGTATTGTAGGCCATCCCCACTCAATAGGATTTGGGGAGGTGGTGAGAGTGCCCTGAGTAAGTCCGTGGGTGGAAGGGGAGAAGTGTCCAAGTACAATGGGGGCGTGGCCGAAAACTGGTCTACGTTTGAAAATCTTGTTTGTCCACGAATTTGCACTTTGCCGGACTGAACATCGGCGGTCAAGTCCCTGGCCTCGGGAAAGCCATTTGGCAAGGTGCCTTGTGATTGAAAGGTGCGTGCAAACCTTATGGGGTTCATGGGAAGGGGAGCGGACAGACCGGTATCGGAGGCTAGAGTAAACGAAGCTTGGCTTAGCGCATTGCGCGGTGGAATATGGTGGCGAGTATCAACTTGCTCGTTGGCACTACGCAAGAGGGAAGGTGGTCCATAGCCCAAACCGTCGGGGTTTCTCTCTAAGGCGCATCGATACAATTCTTTCTACCCGTTTGAGGGCCGGACTCGTTTGGAGTTCGGGGTCTCGTTGGCGGCAGCGGCTATTGATTCATGAGGGTCTGCGATAGAGTGGCCAAGGAGAGAGTCGTGTTCCGAATCGAAAGACACGTCTATCCTGTCTACATAGGCCATGTCTTCGTCCTCTTGAGAGAGGGCGGGAGGTCCCTTTGTGGGTGTTGGGCGAACGAACACGCTTGTGGCTTTTTTTTCCTCGTCTTTTTTTTCCCCGCCTTTTTTTTCCCCGTCTTTTTTTTCCCCGTCTTTTTCTTCCCGACTCATGTCATCACTTGGATGAGAAGTTGTTGCATGCGCATGATCTTTTTTTTCACTTCCGATATTTTTTTGAGCCCGAGCTTGGGCTATGACGCCTTTTGACACGAAGCGGTTTGGGCGCAATGAAATGGGAACCATGAGAGGAGGCCTGTTGTGGGTTAGCACCAAGACTCCGTGCTCCATATGAGACGTATGAGGATTCAGAAGGAGCTATCTCGGTGCGGGCATGTGCTTGCATTGCGTCGCCCATATGCGCCATTATGTTAGGCAAGCTTGAGCGTGGGGTCACCTTTTTTTTTGGCCTCACTGGAAGAGACTCTTTCGGTGAAATAGAGCGAGAGCGAGTGGTATTGTCTCTTGGGGAGACCGACCTTTGTGAGAACCTTGAGGCGGTGGAAACCGAGTTACGCTCTTGGGAACTGCGAAGCACCTTTCCACTAGCATTGGTCGTTGAGGGTTGCTGATTCATGATGCAAATTCAAAAGTGCGTGAAACCGGAAATCAAAGGTCTCAGTATAATTGGAAGGTTCCGAAACCGTAACAAATGGTATAAAAAAACGGAAACTGCACGGAAAAGGAAAAGTCCTGTCAGATTAGCAGGCGTCAGAAAGATCGGCCCACAAATCGCACGCACACACGTCGGATGGGGGGGGGGGCTCCTGCCTGGGTGTGAAGCGTCCGGGGTCGAGCGCTCTCCCACTCCCGACTGCCCGCCCTCTGGGCGGGCTGCCGGGGCCCACTACCCAGTGGCTGTGGGTGCTGGGGGGTGCGGGCGTGGGGACCCGTCAGAAACCCCACAGCACGCGCTTTTGCGTGCTGTGGGGGCGGCATGAGTGTGCCCGAGGGGGGCGCCTCTTGCCTGGGTGTGGGGCGTCCGGGGTCGAGCGCTCTCCTGGCCCCGACTGCCCGCTCTCTGGGCGGGCTGCCGGGGCCCACTTACCACTGGCTGTGGGTGCGGGGGGGTCCGGGCGTGGGGACCCGTCACCAACCCCACAGCGCGCGCTCTTGCCAGCTGGCTTTGCGCGCTGTGGGGGCGGCACGAGGGCGCCCAGGGGGGGCGCCTCCTGCCTGGGTGTGCAGTGTCAGGGGTCGGGCGCTCTCCCACCCCCAACTGCCCGCCCTCTGGGCGGGCTGCCGGGGCCCACTACCCACTGGCTGTGGGTGCGGGGGGGTGCGGGCGTGGGGACACGTCACCAACCCCAGAGCGTGCGCTCTTGCGTGCTGTGGGGGCGACATGAGGGTGCCCGGGGGGGGCGCCTCCTGCTTCGGTGTAGGGCGTCCGGGGTCAGGCGCTCTCCCTGCCCCGACTGCCCGCCCTCTGGGCGGGCTGCCGGGGCCCACTACCCACTGGCTGTGGGTGCGGGGGGGATGCGGGCGTGGGGATCCGTCACCAACCCCACAGCGCGCGCTCTTGCGAGTTGGCTTTGCGCGCTGTGGGGGCGGCATGAGGGTGCCCGGGGGGGGGGGCTCCTGCCTGGGTGTGGGGCGTCCAGGGGCGGGCGCTCTCCCACCCTGGACTGCCTGCCCTCTGGGCGGGCTGCCGGGGCCCACTACCCACTGGCTGTGGGTGCGGGGGGGTGCGGGCGTGGGGACCCGTCACCAACCGGACAGTGCGCGCTCTTGCGAGCTGGCTTTGCGCGCTGTGGGGGCGGCACGAGGGTGTACGGGGGCGGCGCCCTTTGCCTGGGTGTGGGTGTCCGGGGTCGTGCGCTCTCCCACCCTGGACTGCCTGCCCTCTGGGCGGGCTGCCGGGGCTCACTACCCACTGGCTGTGGGTGCGGGGGGGTGCGGGCGTGGGGACCCGTCACCAACCCAACAGCGCGCGCTCCTGCGAGCTGGCTTTGCGCGCTGTGGGGGCGGCATGAGGGTGCCCGGGGGGGGCGCTTCTTGCTTGGGTGTGGCGCGTCCGGGGTCGGGCACTCTCCCAACCCCGACTGCCCGCCCTCTGGGCGGGCTGCCGGGGCTCACTACCCACTGGCTGTGGGTGCGGGGGGGTGCGGGCGTGGGGACCCGTCACCAACCCCACAGCGCGCGCTCTTGCGCACTGTGGGGGCGGCATGAGGCTGCCCGGGGGGGGCGACTCTTGCCTGGGTGTGGGGCGTCGGGGGTCGGGCGCTCTCCCAACCCCGACTCCCCGCCCTCTGGGGGGGCTGCCGGGGCCCACTACCCACTGGCTGTGGGTGCGGGGGGGTGCGGGCGTGGGGACCTGTCACCAATCCCACAGCGCGCGCTCTTGCGAGCTGGCTTTGCGCGCTGTGGGGGCGGCATGAGCGTGCCTGGGGGGGGCGCCTCTTGCCTGGGTGTGGGGCGTCCGGGGTGGGGCGCTCTCCCAGCCCCGACTGCCCGCCCTCCCGGCGGGCTGCCGGGTCCCAATACCCACTGGCTGTGGGTGCGGGGGGGATGCGGGTGTGGGGACCCATCATCAACCCCACAGCGCGCGCTCTTGCGCGCTGTGGGTGCGGCACGAGGGTGCCCGGGGGGGGCGCCTCTTGCCTGGGTGTGGGGCGTCCGGGGTCGGGCGCTCTCCCACCCCCGACTGCCCGCCCCCTGGGCGGGCTGCTGGGGCCCACTACCCACTGGCTGTGGGTGCGGGGGGGTGTGGGCTTGAGGACCCGTCCCCAACCCCACAGCGCGCGCTCTTGCGAGCTGGCTTTCCGCGGGTATAGTTGACTGGGAAGGATCTTCGGAAATACTTCCGCTTTCGTCGGAGGTTCCTTCGCTCTCTCCTTGAGTTTCTCTTGCCTCTTTCGGACTTTCTTGAACCACTTATTCGACTTGAAACTTGGGCGTCTCGAACTCGTACTCTTCCTTGCTCTCGTCCACGTCCTGAAACCTTTTCATCATCCCTTCTTTTCTGTACCCACGATGGTGCTTTAGCACAAACTTCTTTATCTCCTCAGACACGTTTTCCATGGGGTTAGAGGACACGTTCTTCCTCGAGACTAGATACATAGCGGTTCGCCAACGAGGCTTTCGTAAAACCTCTTCTTTTGGGTTAAGTCGGTAAAGTGGAACGTCAGGTAAGAGCAACTTTCTCACCGTCAACTATTCGAGTATAGGCCCCCATAGCTTTTCTTCTTCTTCCCACCTCTTCCCTTCAGGAATAACCAACGAGACCGTAGCTTGGTCCACATGAACTTTTACCAACGTGTGGAGTATTTTTGAGAAAGGGGGGTTGGCGTAGAGCATCTTCCAAGCTCCCAACTTTCCCCAGTCATACCACCACGTGTTGTCGGTTTTTGGAGTACAAAAGTACTCCGCGTCGGCGTTCTGTTTGGACGCAAATAGTTCGACAAAGTCGCTGTTACACGTGTTCGGGTTAACGCCAAGTTCTCGAAACGCCTCACGCTTGGCGGGGGAGTCGGGAGTGTAGTTCATGTTCGGTGTAGGCTCAAGGTAGCGAGGATACTCTCTTGCTTCACGTCGCAATCGAGTGCCAACGGAAAAACTCTTGAGAGTCTTGAGCGTAGGTCTTGGACACTTTGTCTCCTTGAGGGGTATTGCTTCCCATTCTTGCTCTTCGTTCACCACCAACAAGTGAGTGGGCTCTTGAAGGGATAAATATTTTATCCACTCGTTTTGCGCAAAGAAGTCCGTCCCCAATACGGCTTCAAAGGCGTCGGTGTCGAACGCTTGAAACTTTTGAAGTCCCCCACTTGTACTTCTCCTTCTATCTCGCCTTCGGTGAGAGTGACTCCCCCTTCTCCCGTTTTTACCCCACAATAAATTTGGGAACTAGGTCCTCGTAGTGTACGAACCTAGAGGAGACTCGGGAGATTGTAGCGCCGGTATCAAGGTATGCGTCCACCCATACACCATTGATAGCGACCCTCAATAGGTAGCAATACCTCGGTGCGTCGTTTCAGTGTCCACCTAGGCTTCCCCCGGCGTTTGACCCGCGAGAAAGTCCTTGAGGTTCTTAGCTTGCCTTTCCAGCTTGAGAACTCTTTTTTGCTTCTTTTCTCGCTCTCCTTCCGTCACCTCTTCCAAGCGTTTCTTCTCTTGAGGCTTTCCTTTGTTGTCGTCTTTTCCCTTGCCTCCTTTTCCTTCGTTCGCCTTTCCTCTGTTCGCTTTTCCTCCACTTCCTTTTTCTCCTCCTTTCGCTTGATCCTTTCCCCCTTTGCCTTGACCTTTCTTCGTTTGCTTTTGCTCTTCTTTCCTCGCGTCAAGGCTGTCTTGCCACGCCTTGTCTCTTACGTTGTGTTTTGTCCCACAATTGGGGCAAAACACGGTGGCGAAGAACTTGGGCGTGGTGGAGTTGTCCTCCTTGACTTCCCTTCGCCAATACCATTGCCCTTGGCCTTGTCCTTTGCCTCGTCCACCTTTTTTACGGCCACGACCGCCACCACCACGGTTGCTGTTTGCTTGTTCTTGTGCTTGTTGGAAAGACACGAAGCACTCCTCACATAGCGAGTGGGCAAAGGCTTCTTCTTGGTTCATAGGGGCGTTGGAGTCGGCGTTGGTGTTGCCGTCTAGCCACTTGAATTGAGCCATCGAGTGCAAGTTCCTCAAAGTAGCGTCGGACTTTCTCTGGAGGGCCAACTCGTAGAGGAGGTCAACGAGAGAGTTGAAAGTGTGTATTCTAGACAACCTCTCGGGAGTAGCACGTATTTCGTCCATGGTTTTGGGCGGAACACGAGGTAGGAGGTGTAGGAGGGCTTTGGAGTCGTCGTAGTAGGACGTAGCCAATTTGTCCGTAAGCGTAGTAAACTTTTGGAGGTATTGGGCTATGTCCGCGGTTGTAGGGTATTCCTTCAACCGAGGGATACACTCTATCTCTGGAATAAGCTCTGGGTCGGTAACGTAAGTAGGGTAGAGCTATTCGAGCGTAATAAGGAACCTTACCCAAGAGTCACTTTTCTTGAGTGCCCCCGAAACCACTCCTTTTACGTCCTTGTTATCACAACCGTTGATAACAAGGTCCGCCTTGGCTCTTTCGTTGAGGTCTTCTTGTCCCGTGGACCTCAAGAACCTCAAAAAAATCTTCGGCGTAAACGTCGAGGTCTCTACACAAAAACTTGGGTAGTTTGGTTTCGGTTTGGGGTTTGAAAAAAGCTTTGGTTCCTCTACCGGTATGTGGCACCGGTTGTGTGGGGTCGGGGAGTAGCGACATAGGTGCTAGTGGACCGAGTCTTAGGGCGAGGGCTTGGTCGAGGGTGTATACTTCGTAGGTAGTGGTAAAGCACGCCACGGGTTTGGGTGCTTTGGTACGGGGTACAAAGGGCGACTGGACTCCAGGACGCACACCGGCAAGCCCGGTGCACACTCGGGTTGGAGGCGAGGGGTGGTAAGGTACACAATGGTTAGTGGTTAAGTTAGCACTAGTCCTATTTTCTAATTTATCAAGACGACCCTTGAGTTGTTGCAGGGTCGACAAAAGGATAGTGCTCTCTTCCGAAGAAGGAGACGCTTCGAAAACATGAGTCCTTTTGGGAGCTTGAGGCTCAGAGAAAAACTTAGGCTCAGGAACTCCGGTAGGCACTCCATGAACAATAGGTTCTCCACGGATAGGGGGTTGAGGCATAGTGGCGTAAGTCACATTAGAACGCCATGGCACAGATTGGAAAGGATTAGTCGAAGACGATGTGGTCCACGACTCATGAGTCTGTGGGGCATTAGTGAATGAATCTTCATGGTGTTCGATTTGTTGAACCATTTGTTGCAACCGACCACCCTGGTTGAGCAACGATAGGACCTCCATAGCATTCGCTAGCTCAGCTGTCGTCATGTCACTCGCTGAAGGCACTGGGCGTGGAGCTACAGCTTCAGCATACTCAGGACATGTAGGCGCAGGAAAGCGATGGGCTTCGAATCGAGATCCGTCTAGAGGTACTTCTGGGGTTCCAAACCTGGCCATGGTAGGCGCGACTAGTTCCTCATCGGAGACCGGTATCATGACTTGCACGTTGTTTTCAGAAGCGCCCGTAGCATCTAGGCTGCTTGGAGTTCTCACAGGGTCCATCTCAATTTTTCAGACTCGATTTTCTGAGTTCAGGAATTCTTCTCCGTCCCTTACTAAATTTCCAGGCTGGAATTGAATAGAAATTAAATCCAAGGGATACTGGATTTAGGCAGAGCAGGTTTTATCTGCTACCCGTTAGATTTGGCACCCTCCTTAACAACAGCAAGGTAATGGGCTCATAGTATTGTAGTCTTCCAGCTTAGTCCATAGCAAAAAGGGACTATGATACACAATCATTATTTCCACTCATGTTCATTCCTTACCTCTCTTCCACTCTCACCATACAAATATCCCTCTTGTAGTAAAATATATGGGGGGGGAGGGCCTCAGCCACAGTCCCAGCCACGGGCGACCAGCCTCAGTGGCTCTGGCCTTATATCTCCTGGGGGGCAGTGATTGCGGGCACCCCCGCTGGCTGCGTTGTCAGCCACAACTTCACTGCCCCCCCCCCCCCTCCAACTGTGGGTGCGTCCCGCGGCGGGGGCGGGGGGCAGGGGCAGGGGCGCGCAAGCCTTGTGGACGTTTTTGGCTCCATCTCGGCCGCGCTCATTGATGCGACGCGGGCGGGTGGGGCTCAGGGTGGCCCTGCCCCACCCCAGGATGGCGAGCAGCAAGGAGCTGCAGGGTGGCTTCGTGATGGGCAGGGTCAAGGTGCCTCCCCACCCCTCAGTGATCAGAGGCAGCAGGATGCTGCAGGACAGGGTCTGGGGCAGCAGGGTGCTGCAGGGCAGGGACTGGAGCAGCAGGATGCTGCAGGGCAGGGTCTGGGGCGGCAGAATGCTGCAGGGCAGGTCGTGGGGCAGCAGGATGCTGCAGGGCAGGGTCTGGGGCAGCAGGGTGCTGCAGGGCAACCTGGGGTGCAGGCACAGGGGCAGCCAGAGGCTGCTGCTCTGGGTCAGGGGTGTCAGGGACAGGGCCAGGGTCAGGGACAGGGTGGTCCCCCTCTCCCCCCGGCACGACGCAGCCCCCCCCCCTCCCTTCGTGGGGGGGCAGCACGGGCGCAGGAGCGCGGCAGTGCGACTCGGGGGGGCAGGGCAGCGCGTGGGGCAGTCCTTCAGGGGCGCCCCTCGCAGCGCAGGGGTGCGGCAGCCCGTTTGCCGCCCCACGGGGGGGGGCTCTTGAGCCTTGGCTTCACTCGGCAAGTGCAGTCATCGGGAGGGGGGGGGCGCCCAACCCCCCGCAGCCGCACCTGCAACTGCGGGCGCGGATGGGGGAGCGCACAGCCCGAGGTCTGGGCAGGGTCGCTCCTCAAAGGATCCCACATAGGACGGAGGCCGGGGTCCTTCCGTCGCGCCGCGATACGCTGGGGGGGCGGGGGGGGGGAAGGGCCTTATATATCTGTATAGAGCTGTATATAGATGAGCTCTCACCCGCTAACCCCCTGATCCCCTCAATCGCACTAGCGTCCAGGACTTGAAAAGGCGAATGCCTCTTGTAGTAAAATACACCTAGTTAGGACTTACCTAGAAAACACCACGTGCTCCCTGGTGTCGCCGCCAGGCGCCTCTCCTCTATCTATATCTCTTCTCTCCTCTTGTGTTTGGGGCTTGGCTTAGGCCTAGATTTACTCTTGGGATCCCCCGATACATCAAACATGCTTGGGACCCACCAAATAGGCATTAAAATACATGTAGAAGTACCCTAGTGACCCCTTTTGCACACCTTTGAGCGTAGCGGTTGAACAGCGGTTGAACCCAGTTGAACAGCATGTTGCTGTTCAACCCCCCAGTTGAACTCGGTTGAACGCGGTTGAACAGTTCAACTGGCCTATCGCGCCAATCGGTGGCGCGTGCTCACGCGATCACGCGTTCAACAGTGGTTAATTAATATACATGACGCATTGAATTGAAGAATATTTAATTTCACCTTTGTGCAATATGGTAGTGTCACCAAAAATAACGTAACAATAAGAACAAATTAGAGCACCAAGAGATTCCCCATTGTGGTTTCTTACTTGTATGCAAGGATCCCTCTCATTTTACAATCAAAAATGCCAACGTCAAACTTGAAGCAATGTATTGCAGATCACTACACTGGATTACAATCGGATGAATTGATGAGTGATTTGGTCAACTTGTTCACCGCATCCAAGGGTGGTCGTACACTATGGGAACGCCTCAAGACTAGAATGGGTAGTGGGCGGCGTAGTCGACGCAATGACCGGAAGGTCATGGAAAGGGTGTTTACACCCAAGGATGCCGTCCGGTTGATCCTTGACTTGGAAATGCCGAAAAATAGGTGCTCTACATGTCCTACATGCATACCATGGTGCGTTGCATGTATGCAAGGAGTGTTCAACCGTATGCGAGATGCGTTCAAGTGTGCGGTTGAACACATATGAAACAAATGCGACTCATGTTTGTGCAACATAGAGTGCCTACCTAGGTTTCATCGAACTATCATGTATATGTCTTCTTCCACATGCAATTTTGGCCCCATTTACATGCTACCATCAAGTGTTTTTTCATGACACAGCGTTCACGAGCGAGGATGAGGCAAAGGCCATGTTGGCGAAGTGGGAGGAGAACATGGAGAAAGCGACCAAGGAAACCGAGAGCGGAGATGCAAGACATGGAGGCCACGACAAGGAAACCGAGAGCGGAGATGCAAAACATGGAGGCCAAGACGCGGCAACCGAGAGCGGAGATACAAAAGATGGAGGTCAAGATGGGGCAAGCACGGAAGCAATCGCAAGCACGGAAGCAATCGCGGGAAGTACCACCAATGCGTCGGACAATGGCACCAAGGAGGACTCCGAGGATCCCATGAAGGAGAGCACTTCAAATGACGTGGACGATTCCAACAAGGAGGGCATGTCCGTGGAGGATTCGAACAAGGAGGGCACGTCCGTGGACGATGCCAACAAGGAGGGCATGTCCTATGCCCTCAACGACCCCAAGGTGGAGCACGATGCCAAGGAGAATGAACGACCTCATGTTGGAGATGATGCAAAGGAGGAAGGTGGACCTCAAGACGGCATGCACAAAGGTGGGAGCGAAAGGGCAATGGCGAGCACAAGGGAGAAGGAGTGTGCCGATGATGGGAAGGAGGAGGTCGGACCGGAGACGCAAGCGCTATGGGCCGTGGACTCAAAGTGACTAGCCGACAAGGTCCATGAAGCCTTACAAGGCTTGAAGGGATGGCTCCACAAGAAGAAACATGGAGGAGAGTACCGCCGGATCCTATGGGGAGCAACAAGGAAGTTTCCGACGTTTACACACGTGGGCATGTCTAAGAGGACACATGATGATGCACATGTTGTGCGCCTTGTAAATAATTTCCTCACGGTTTGTTTACCGGCCCTCAGTTACACCGCAATTTCCATCGTGTGGGGCAACGGATGTGCACCCATGGATGTACACAAACATCCAAGGGATGACTCCGCGTTGAGTGGGGTGGTGGCGGTGGGTGATTTCCGTGGTGGTGGTTTCTTTACTACGGCGTGGATGGGTGGTGGGGGGGAGGGGGGGGCGCAGCGTCAAGCATGGATGCAATGTGGGCGTCAAATTGTGCAAGGGGTTGTTGTGGATGCACGAAAGGGGGTGATTTTCAATGCGTGGCGTACGCATGGGCCGGAGCGATGGGAGGGTGAAAGGTATGCCATTGTGGCGTATACATCTATCGCGTGGCACCGCCTTCCCGCTCCGATGCGCACTGAACTCCTGGACCTGGGGTTCCCATGGTGACAGGCACTGGGATTGTTCATCCAATTTGACGTGAATTGTTGGTGCCATTGTTGTGTGATTGCGATTACGTGCGGCATTTCTCCTAACGCGCTCCAGTGTGTGTTCAACCGTGTTCAACCGTGTTCAACCGTGTTCAACCGCGCGGTTGAACACGCAGTTGAACATGGCCGAACGCGTATGGGCGGCAATATGAAAGTAGCAGAAAATCCATGGTTTTGTGGTTATAATTGATTTGGATAAGGCAGGTGCACACTGCAAAAACCTCTGAACACCATCCACGATAGAATGGAAGCCAAAGGACCACAATGAAGGTCAAAGCTTAGGGGGATGTGTCAAGTGGGGTGTTCAACCGCATGGTTGAACACCAAGGTGGCGTTGACGCTACTCTTGGACATGATAGAAAGGGAGTGGCAATGTGAGGGGTATGGCATGGAATAGTGCATTGGGCATTAGTATGTTGTTAAAAGCATGGTACATCGTCATGGATGGTTTGGAATGGCATGGTGATACGTCAAAAGTTTAATTTTTGGTAAAATTGCACTACGCGCGGTGGGGGTGTTCAACCGCTGTTCAGGGGTGGTTCAAGGGCCCAGGTGAAGTCAGTTGAACACCGGTTGAACATAGGACATGGCACCATGGTGTGCAAAAGGGGTCACTAGGGTAGGGACAACCATGGAAAAGGGTTGTAGAGTAAATGGAGGTCCCTTAGGGGCCTTAGACTCCTTCGAAGGTAGTATGTGTGGTATCACTCACAAAATGAGTCGATCATGCATGACATGCATGATGATCTATGTTGTCGAAAATGCGATCATCCAAATTCAAAGATTTATGAAAAATGAATAGTATAACCTTCTTAGGAACCCATAAGAGTGGGGTTGTGGTTGTGTTAGTTCTGAGCGTAAGTGAAGTTGTGGGTTGGAATGTGAAAAACACATGCTAGGGCGCCAGCATGTCATGACACATGATGCATGACACTTGACACATGATGCATGATGAATGACGATGATGATGAATGATGATGATTGATCTGAGTCTGCTCTGAGTTCAAATAAAGTACACTCTGAGTTCAAAATATATACTCCATGTGGCTCAATCTTAGTCACGCCTGGATGACCGGAATCTGTAAGGGCTGTCGCACATAACTGTAACTCTTATAAAAAAGTTTAACATCACGCAAGCGATATTCAGGAAAGGCAGACCGCAATGGGGTGTGATGGGCTAGTGCATGGTAAATACCTCGAAAGATCTTGTCTTGCTGATAATGTACATCCCAAGGCTCCCACAGAACATTTGCAGACAAATCTGGGGCAGGGGAACGTTAAGCGTGTCTCGAATATTAACAGGGGGCGACGGCGCCAATGTGGCCGGCGGTGGCAAGGAAAAGTTAGGCTGAGACACACACGGTGCTGCAGCCGAGGATGAAACGGCAATATGTGGCTATGCAGACTGTCCTGACTGTCCCGACTGTCCGATGGGCACTGGGGTGGCCGGACCTGCAAACTGTCGGCGCCCGTGACAGACGACCGAGGAGATGGAGCGTGCACCCCGTCTGAGTCTGCTGCAGAGGAATCGGAAGGAGGGCCGTCAGCCAGTCCCGTCGCATGTGGGATAGCTGGTGGGCCACCAGGGGCAGACGTAGACGCTGCCCCAGAGCAGGACACAACAGCAGCAGCATGAACAGTACCAGTGAAGGCCACAGCAGGGGAACGCTGTTTTTCCTGAACCCTAGCGGCAACCTCAGAAATACAGCAGGCATTGCACTGCACGGACAGAAATGGGTCCAGGGATTCCGGACAGCACTGCTCACACTAAAGCAGCGCAGGGGTAGGGCAAGGGAGGGATAGAACATAGTCCCGGAGACAGGGAAAACCCTTTACTTGGTACACGCACCTAGAGTCATCGGCCCTATCCTTCGCAAGAATGACGTCGTTGTCCAGTTTGTCCTGCAAGGATCCGTGGCGGCTGACGTCACACCACGGTTGGCTGGCAGGGAACGCCCAGCGTGACATGGCATTGGCCACCTCGTTGTCCTCCCCCGGGTACGTACAGGACATCAAGGGCAAACCTCGAAAAAGTTTCGTGCCAACAGCCACGGCGCCCTAAAGGCCCACTAGGGGTGTTAAAGTGCTCTGTGGCCAAGGCATCCAGGCTCTTGTGGTCGGTAACAACCCAGACAGGGTTGTTGCCGATCCAGGTCCGGTACTTGCGCAGGGCTTCAACGATCGTGTACGCCTCTTTTTCACGAGGCGACCATTTTTTCTGTCCTGGCGCCAGTTTTTTGGAGCAGAAGGCCATCAGAAAATGTTTCTGGGCCTGGGGGTCATACTGCTCTAAGGTACAACCGACCGTCCAGTCACTGGAATCACACCTAATGTAAAAAGGGGCATCCAGTTTATAAAGATTAAATGCCGGAATATTCAGGACCGCTTTCTTGAGATCATCGAAGCTTTGCTGGTGTACCTGCTGCCAATCTACCTTGACCCTGCTACCCTTCTTACCCTCCTGTTTACCTACCTTCAGTAACTCCTGCAAAGGGCCCGCTAGGTGTGCGTAATTACGAATATAGATGTGGTAGTAATTACACACTGTTAGGAAACTCCTAAGCTGGGTTACGGTCTTTGGGCGTTCCGAGAGCTCCAGAGCCTTCATGGCACCTTGCGCAGGGCGTCGAGTCCCATTACTGAGGACCTGCCCGGAGAAATCGACCTGCGTGACGCACAACTTGTTTTTGTTCAGTCCGCACACCGTTTTTGCAAGCCTGAAGGCGTTCAGAAACCTGTTTGACGGTCTGATAATGGGTTTTGGCGTCAACAGACCCGATAATCGGGTCGTCAATGTACATCGAGGCCTGAGGGAGGGGATCATGTATACCCGTCCATACACCGTCCACAACCGGCCCAGGTCGGTGGTTGAGGATCCACTCCATGAGGCGCTGGAATAGCGCAGGCGCATTTTTCACGCCCATGGGCAGGACCCTCCAGCACAATGACCCCAGGGGGGTGGGCATGGCCGTCAAGTGGTGGTCATCCGGATGCAGGGGCATCTGGTGAAAGCCATGCTTGAAGTCAAGCACGGAAAAGATTTTCTGGCGCTCATGCCGCTCAAGCATGTCCTCAATAACAGGAAGCAGCGCCTCATCGTCCTGCGTTTGGGAGGTTAGGTATCGAAAGTCGATTACCATCCTCCATTTGTCTAAAAGTGCAATTTCCTTGGGGACGGGCTTAGGGATGGTAAAGGGGGGGGAACACCACTCACTGCCCGAGCTGAGCTCTTCAAGCCAGCCACGCTTGCGGAGGTGAATACGAATAATTTCGCCAAGCGCTTCCCCACGGTCACCGAAATGGGGGAATGGACGCTTGCGCTTGGGCAGGGCTCCAGCCCTCAGCTGTACCCGAGCGTACCCATACGAGCCACGAACAATATCGTGCTCGCGGTAGGGAACTTATGCCGCTGAGCACGTCCTGTTTGTATTCGTCCTCAAGACGTGAGCGCTACCTGACACACTCCGTGTCCTGACTACGGTCATCAGACTCCACAGGCCGTTGGACATGTGTGGCTTGTGTGTGAACTCGGAGAGAAATCCTCACGGGATGGCGAAGCATCCTGCCATCGGTCGTAAGTACGAACCCGGCCAGAGCCTAGAACATGCTGTGCTCAGGTACCAGCACAGCTGTGCTGATTGCGTCGAAAAGGGGGCAGCACAGGCGGTGTTGACGGCCCAATAATACCACGGCGAACCCGACGGACAGCAGACCAGCCATCACAGCCCATCTGACAACCACACCGGTGGCGGGCGGTACACTGACAAATGTCACTGGACAGAAAAGATTGCAAATCAGAATGTGTAACGAGCACTGCAGTGGTGTCAGCAGAACGGGAAAACAGTTCTGGATTGCTGCACACAGAGTCTGGGGCGTCAGTGGCGAACCCAGACATCTCTGGATCGCTACCAACAGAATGGAAAGATACAGTATCAGAATCAGAGGCAGAATCAGAGGCAGAATCAGACAAATCAGGGGGGTTAGAAACTGAAATTGAATCATCAGGGGCTGAGCGAACTGCAGACACACATGCGTGTGCTGGGTGCCGCGTCAAATCATGCAACCGCGTACAAACAACGTCAAGGGCGGTATCCTGTGTAAGGGCACCAAGTACGGTCTGAGCGCATTGTCTATCATTATCAAATAGGGTGCAGCCCACAACCTTGTTGATCAAGTGGGATAGGGGCAGCGAGCCCGCTGAAGCCAATGCAGGCCCAGTGCTTTGTCCCACAAGATCAACAGACGGGATTAGGGATCCATCCACAAGACATACAAGATGCAGGAAATGCCCGCGCCGCATGGGGACATCAGCCGAGCCGTGGTGCTGGTACCCCAGCGGGTGTGCATTATGCACTGGGCCATGTCTAGGATGTCCCTGCTGAACAGCGGGCTGATACGGAACAAAGTGTACAGGGGGGGGAACATCAAAACGCTCAGGCCAATCCCGGGGTGGATGGGGTGTACCCATACAAAGGGTGGAGGGGGTGGCCGCACTGGCCATGCTGGCAGTCAGGACTCTGGGATTCACCCGGGGGCTATCAACATCCATAGATGCAATGAGAACCCGCGGACCATTGTCTACGGTCCCATCAAGAGAGTCAACATGAGGCTGCGGGCCCGCACCTGTAACAGGGCCCTGCCCGGGGGTGTCAACATCCATGCTGGCCACAAGCACGTGTGGGGCAGCGGGACAGCTACCATCAAGTGAAGCCACATATGGCTGTGGACTCCGATGCGTAGTATCAGTGTCCATGCTGGCAATGAGCACTTGCGGAGCTGTAGGACAACTACCGTCAAGTGAAGCCACATATGGTTGTGGACTCTGATGTGTAGTATCAGTGTCCATGCTGGCGATAATCACTTGCGGAGGTGTAGGACAACTACCGTCATGTGAAGCCACATATGGTTGTGGACTCTGATGGGTAGTATTAGTGTCCATGCTGGCGATAAGCACTTGCGGGGCTGTAGGACAACTACCGTCAAGCGAATCCACATATGGGTGTGGTCCAGGGCGTGGCTCATCAACGTCCATACTGGCGAACAGCACCCTCCGATCACCTGGTGGAGAAATGCTATGGAGAGAAGCCACATGTGTTGATGTTGTGTATCAGGGATAGGGGCGTTTTGTGCAGGTGCCCTCTGGTAAGCAGGCACACCACCAGAATGCATAAAAGCCACCATGGGCTCCACCTCACAGGCCGGGGGCGGCAGCGAAAAGTCAGATGGAATAGTGCTCATACTCAAAAGCCTTTCATCCTCACTCATTGGAGAAAATGCAACATGCTGCGAAGGCAGATGGTTGGTGCCCCTACACCCTGGGGTGACATCAGAACCATCAGTATCCATGCTCGCTATCAAAACACGCGTGCTCATACCGTCAAGGGAGGCTATATCGGGCTGTGGCGAGCTTGGGAGCACACGCCGACAGAAAACACCGGGTGTGGCCAGGCACGGTACGGGGTCACTAAGGTCCATTGAGGCAACGGGTATACAAGGGTGTCCTGAGGAGGGGTCTCGGGATATGCGGTCGTTCAAGCTATCCACTTGGACTTGAGGCGAAGAACTTAGTTGGCGGGATGCCAAAGGGTCATCCAGGCTGTCCAGGTGTATTTTTTGTATAACCTCAGGGTGTGGAGCATTGGGGTGCACCGTTCCTACCACCGCTTGTGGGAAAACGGACAGTAAATGTATACAACCCTGAAAAAAACTTTGCTTTGGGGAGTGGGAATAATTATTGAGGCCGTGGTTCCCAGGACGGTCGCCTCAAGTGTTGATGAGGGGGTAGAGTGGTGCATTCTACCCCCAGGGGAACTATGGACATCCACCTCCACAACTGACAACCCGCTCGTATGCATGTCACGTGTCATTTCATGCGGCCCCCGCATATTGTATTTTTCGGGGGCCATTTCAGGACATTGCATATGGGCGGCAGCGGTGGAGTCAACCAATGGCATAGCAGCGAAGTCAAAATCAGAAAAATGGAATGAATGTTTACCCTCTACTGGGGAGGGCAATATACTTGCAGACGTAGGCAGAGAGGCAGAATCATGCAAAACAGATACAGGTCCAGCACCTGGGAGATCCCCGCAGACCGGTGGCTGTGGAAGGTCACGCTGCACCCCCAGCAGAGGGAGGCCCCCCCGAAACACAGGAGACCAACCCCCCCACGCCCCACCACCCCACAGCCCTGCCCGTACATGGTGGCAGCCCGCCTCATGGCGCTGCTGTGGCCGGGCTCCCACACCCCCACCAAAAACTGTCCCCACGACACGGAGGAGGACGTGCCCGGCACCCAGCGATGCTTCTTCCGCACCCTCGACTACCTCCAGCAAACGCACCCATGCGTCGTGGAGCAGATATGGACACCCCCCGGGTAACCCACGTGCCCGCACAGCCGAGACAACGCCACCACACCAGCAACAGCACGCACAGGTCACCAGGGAAAGCACGCGCACACGCCAGGTGCTCAAACCCGCACCCTCGTTCTCACTACTCACAGGACCCAGGATCCTACCCTGGGAACCCGTTTTGCCAAGGTGGAGTTGCACAGAAAAATTGATGTTTGCACGCAGTTGCACTAAATTTCTGCCAGTTGCACAGAATTGCACTGCCCTTGCACAGTGCAATCCCTGTGCAACCGCGCTGGCGCCGACGTCGCGACTGCTGCCGTCGTTGCCGCATTTTAAATTTCACGAGAAATTTACTAGCCATTTGCCAGATTTGCAATCGTTTTGCAAGGAAATGCTATTTCCCAGTTTATTAGAACTACTTACGGTAGTTTTACCAGCGAGGACTTGATGGATGACCTTGTGGGACTATTTTCCTCAACGGCACCGGGTACCGCCATATTGGATCGCCTCAATGCACGCATCAATAAGCAAAAACGATACAAGAAACGCGCAAAGGACGCCATTCGGCAGGTTTACACACCTACCGAGGCTGTCGGTCTCGTTTTGGAGCTTGAAATGCCAAAAAAAAGGTGATGTTTCTTGCTATGTCGCTTTTTATGCGTCATTGATGCAATGTGCAACCGCTCATTGTGGTGTGCAAGTGACCACTTGCACATCCTCGAAGCCATATCGTTCCCATACATCGTCTAATGTGGTCATTCACTCCATTCGGGATAGCTACATACTCTAACTTGCACACTAGGACATCATATAAAACCACATGCATAAAAATAGTGTGATGATGGCAACGTTACGCTTTGTGCAAACATGTGTGCAAGTAGTTTATTGCACCGTTTGCACACGGTTGCACTTGTGCAACTACCAATATGTGCCTCCCCCTTTCTAGGCACAAGAACCTTATCCGTTGGGTATCCAAGCTTCGCAACGATGGGAAGATGCGCCTCCCTGCTAATAGGGAGCACCCCTTTCCATCGTTTGAAGCTTTCATGATTGCTTGGCGAGAGGCTTGGGAGCAAGCAAATCTTAGTCCCAAGCGATTACAATGGGAAGGTAGGTGTGAGTTGGGATCTTGATGAGTTTTTTAAGTATATCTCAACTCAAGACGATATACTTGATACAATGTCATTCCCGCTTTTGGACGGGGAATGACCTTATGTTTTGATCGTTCACGGTGACGGATTCCCTTGTGGATCTCGCCCCTGGGTGCAATTGGCCATTGGGTTTGCCAACCATGGTCAGAAGGCGCGCACCCTAGCTTATAATTGGACCATCGATGTCGCCCTCACAAGTGGCACGACATCGATGCTCTACGTGCAATTTCTTCAAAGACTTTGGAGGCAATCCAAAGTATTATAAATACCGGATGGATCCACATTCGTGAAAAATGGTGTCGTGCCCGAGTCATGTTGGGTGGTGACTCCCCATGGCTCCGTAAAGTGCTCAGAATTTCAAGCTATTTTCGCATTGGGAGTATTTATACTTACGCGACGTGGTGCGAGGTCAAGGGAAAGTGGGAGGACCAAAAGTGGCGGCGTTCACCCAAGAGTGACAAAAAATTATATAACCTTCATGAGAAGGGGTTGGATTGTACCACCGGCAAAGGATGTGTGACTGAACCCTTGTTGCGTATAGAGGAACGGTTCAAATTTGTGGTTATGTGCATATTGCATCTTGTTATTCGGGTTGGTGACTACCTCACCAAATTCATTAGGAAGAAGTGCAAGCACCATCCGCCGGCCACTAGGGATCGTGTTCAAGATCGCCTCAATTGTGCCAAGACCAAATTTAGTCTCAAGGACCATGCCTCTCCGGATGGGGAAGAGACATGGCTCTTTTTGGCAATATGGCGTCATATTGGCAAGGCCATGAAGCTTCCAAACCATGTCATTGATGTTGTTGTACAAACGGCTTCTTCACTTACGGCAGTACAAAGTTGGGAGTTCAATTCGAACGCCCTGAATTGTAAATCCATCGCGAAGAAGTTCAAACGAACAATTTGTCCTACCATTCGATCGCCATATTTGTTATGGCTACAATTTGATGCTCCCGAGGTTCCGAAAAATTTGCATCCGCCGGGTTGCGGTATGTTTAGCGGCGACATTGTCGAGTCGCTGAACTACCTCTTCAAGGACCATTTTTTGTGCTCTTCGGCTAGGGGAGGACGGAAAGGCACTCGCACGGAACGCGACACGCGCCTCATCAGGCAAGCGATAGAACGTCTCTTCCTTGCCAAGGAGATGCCTCGAGGGCAACGTGCAAATGCTGATTCGGTGTGTCCCTTCATGTTGCATGTCATCTAGTAACCGATTGGACCGCAATGTGTTTGGACATGTGCATGTGTGTCGTACGCCGGACGCGGAGTGTGTGCAAGTCTTGTGCAAGTTGTGTGCAACGTGTGCAAGTGGGTTGTTGCATTGTGCAACGGCACGTTGCACACTCTCTTCCCATATTTCTTTCCGTAGCGGTTGCGCATGGGCGACCATGGATCCACAACTCCAACAACTCGAACAACAATAATCCAACTCCTACAAGCAGGTGGGAGCAGGAGTGGTAACGACACGAAGAAGACCAAGAAGAAGAAAGACAGGCGTGTAGCAAACTCGAGCACACGGAAGGGACTTGCGGTGGAATCTGATAGCGATACGACGGCCGGAAGTGAGGCATACGAGGAGAAGCCCGCCACGAAGAAGAAGAAGGGAGATGGAGGCAAGAGCGTACAACCGAACGCGCCAATGAAGAAGAAAGGCGCAAAGGCGAGCGTACCACAACCGCAAGAGGGCCCAAAAACAAGATGCAAAAGAAGAGGAGAGCCCAAATGAAGCAAGTGACCATGGCACACCGCATGCAAATGAGCCAGCCGCACCTGAATAGGCCACATCCGCCGCGGAGGCGTGACAACGTCGTGTTTACTCGCATTCCATGTTACATAGCTTGTGCAACTAGTGTGCAACCCTTGTGCAACTTGTGCAAGCACTCATATTCGCGCAGTTGCACACACTTGCACACCGGTTGCACATCTTACCTTCGTAAGACCTCGCGAGGCAACGGCGGAAGGAGGCCGCGGACAAGCGTGCGGAGGCGTGCAAAAAGTTCAGCCTCCCGCCCGGTTGTTGTGTACGATGGTGCTTGTTGGAAGGACCAAATGGTGGCTACCGACTCGCCGTCGGCGGGAAAAGCCAACCTCAAAAAGGCGACAAGAAACCGAAGAAGGGACAAGAGTTGGTCCGAATCCCAACGCAATGGGAAGATGATGAGGAGGTGGCGGTGGACGTCATGTGGTCCGTATGCGTCGTCCCGGGAAAGACCTCATTTACAAACGAAGACTATGCGGTGCAAGCACTCAAAAAGATGAACGAGGGGCACGAGGACAAGGGCGTTGACAAGAAGGACAATGCGGAAGTGGTGGTAGCCAATGAGGACATTGACAAACTGCCGGAAGCCACCGAAGACAAAGAAAAAGAGACGCTGCCAGATGCCGAGGCCAAGGGTGGTGGCGACGAACCCGATGGGAATGGCATTGCCGTGTCGATGGGGCCGGCAAAGGCGTGATGGGGCCCAATGATGACGGTGACCGTGACCTGCAAACAATGGACGAAGGGGAGTCCCCAACCAAGGCCGATGAAGAAATGGTGTGTACCGACGCAAAGGAAGGCACGAAGGAAGAGGATGCACCCATGCAGGAGGGAGAGCAAGGAGAGGCAAAGCCCACGGAGGATGTCAATGACAAGCCCGCCATCCCAAGTGACACAAGTGTGGCCGTGGCGGAAGAGGGGAAGAGCGATGAGGCACCCAAGATGAACACGCCAAACAGGGAGGGTTTGGACGCAACGCAAAAGCTATGAAGCTCGCCACCTCATCAATGACTAGCGGACACCCTCATTCAAGAGCTAAGTCATGCGAGGGGTTGGGAGACCATTGAGAGACATGGCACTCACTATCGGAGGCTCCTCCTTGGGGCCGTTAAGGCGTTTCCAAGCTTTCGCAAGGATATTGTAATTTCCGCACGGACCTCCAAAATGAAGCCGTTGGTGCGATGTATCAATAATTTTGTGCGACGACACCTCGCCCATTCGTCCTACACAAGCATTGCTCTTGTGCATGGCGAGGGGAGTGCCTCCATGAACCTTCATACTCATGGCCAGGACGATTGTGCTCTCACCGGCGAAATCACCATTGGTGATTTCGATGGTGGTTACCTTTTCACGACGGGTTATTTGGGTGGGGGGGAAGTCAAGGCCCGTGCATGGGCACATTGGGGGGAGCGACTCGTATGGGGATGCTTGGTCAATGCAAGAGCCGGCGTCCTCTTCAATGCATGTCATTTGCATGGAAGTACGCGTTGGCGCAAGGAACGCTATGCTATTGTATGCTACACGAGTGCATCTTGGGCACGCGTGACGCCCGTGGTGCGACAAGGAGCCCTTGAAATGGGGTTCCATTTGGTGATGACATGTGATTCCAATGATGGAGGATGCGCCTTTGCTTGTATTATGTGTGATTTGTCGTGCATTGTCCACATGTGCTCGCATTGAATGGATTCTTCTTTTTTTGTACTACGGCGCGCACCGCGCGTAGCATGGTGGATGCACACGGTTGCACGCGGTTCCACAAGTGCAACTGGTGAAATTGAGGGGTTGCACACACCAATGGGGGTAGACAAGAAGCTGTTTTAATGTGAAATATTGTGGTGTGTGATGGTAAAAAACATGGTTCACCTCTCTCTACAACCTATTCATTACAAGCACACCGTGGAAGCACGGTCCCTTTGGTTAGGATGGCATGTCCAAAGGGTTTGGTTGTGCAAGGGGGCGGTTGCACAACCCCCGCATTTGGAAATTTTCGGGGGGGGGGTTACATGGGTATGGGACACACTTTTGGGGCATGTGAGAGGTTTGGGTCATAGTACACTAATGGAATATGCCATGTGATATTCCGTGGCACCCAAAGTTTACCAGAAAAGAGGTTGAAATGAAAGTTTGGGTTGGGTGTGCAAGGGGTGTGCAAGTGGCCTATGTCACACTTCATCACAGGGGTTGCACACTAGTGCCGCCATCTACATGGGCAAAACGGGTTCCAAGGGTACGCCCCCCCCGAAGCCCAGGGCCCTCCGCCGTCCGCCACAGCCCTCTCCTCCTCCTCCGACTCCACAACCTCCGCCACCACAACCACCTTATCCACCACCACCACCACGTCCTCATCCAGCACTCCAGCCCCCAAGCCGCGGGGGAAACCTCCCAAACGGGGCCCCAAACCCGTCCCCACCGCGAGCAACCCCGCCGCCGCCAAGGCGTATGCCCCGAAGAGGCCTGCACCCGCAACCCGGCCGAAACCCAAGACCGCCGGCAAACAGCAACCCAAACCTGTCGGCGCGCCTCGACCGCAACCCGCAGCCAAACCCAAGCCCAAGTCAAAGCCCGGCGCCACGACAGCAGCGCAACCCTGACCCCCTGAGGACGTCCTTTATGACATTTGGCCCCAGCCATCCCAGGCCCAGAGGCAGCAGCGCCGAGCACGGCGCCCCCCCACCGTCACCGACGCCGTCGCCACCACCTTCATGGCAGAGCGCGCCGCGGCTGAAGCACGACGCACCTCTTCCTGCCACCTCTCAAAGCCGGCACCCCAGACCCACAGGTCGTCCCCCACCGGACCAGATCGACGCCAGCGTCCACAAGCAGCGTCCCCGCCCCCCTACCAACACTCGATGTCAGCCCACATACAGCACATGCCCCGCTACCGCCGCCACCGCGAATACCAGGCCAACCCCGAGGCTGAGACCGTGCACGCATACCCGCGAGTCCACATCCGCCTGCGCCCCCACTCCCCGCGCACCCCCACGGCAAAGGACTACGAGGAATCGCCCAGGCCCGCCACCGCTTCCAGTCTCCACGACGCCATCACACCCACCGACGCCCACTCCTCCGCCAAGAACCGCGGCCCCGCCCAGGGACAGTGGTGGCGGCGCTGGACCCACACGCAGCTCTGGGAGCTGCAAAAGTGGGCCCGGGCAGAGCCCTCCCTCAAGGGCCTGGTCCACCGGCCCCGCAAGGGGTCGGTGGAGAACTGCCGCCTCCAGCCGGCGGGGGGCTGGATGCCGCAGGCCGCATGGGAAGGCATGCTGGCCGATGCTCTCCACCCCCTGGGATTCTACCTCCGCAACCTCCCCGCGCCCCAGGACCACCCGTATGTCCTCTGGCGCTTGCGGGGGACCCTCCAGGAGACACAGCGAGACGGCATCCGCCTGTGGGTCCTCACCCAAACGCCAACCCCGCAAACACACACCCCCTCGCCACCCCACAAGCGTCGGCGCACCGACGCCGGCGGCACCCACAACATCCCGGGAGCCTTGCGCGCCACACAGCACGATGCGCCTGACCTCCCAGCCAGCGGCGCCGCCATCTAACCCCGTTACCCAGCCAGCCACCGCCGTGGGGCGCCACGCCAGGCCCCGCCCGGACGACACCAAACATACCGGAAGCCGGAGGACGCCAACGCACACGCCAACGGGCACCGCTACGCCCAAGCCCGCAACCGTCACAACCGCCTAACCAAGCCAAAGCCCCAACACGAATCCAACCCAAGCCACACCCCAAAACCGCTAACCCTTGACCTCTAACCAGGGCCGCCGAGGGAGCAACGTTGCCACAGCCCACACCCACAGCCCACACGGCCACCTATCCAGCCAGCACCTAAAGTAAAGAGGCACCTATACAAACCCACCCTGACCCATACCCGTGTACATCAGGACGCGCAAGCCGCACCCCTGGGGCGCGGCGGCCACCAAAGCACCGACGACACACGCCAGAGATCACGACACTATTGCACAAATGCACCAGTTGCCCATGCCTGTGCCTGCAATGTACGCGCGCCCCCTCTTTCTTTGATGTTTGAAAATTTTTTTCTTATTCATTTTCTCAAAAAAAAAACCAGAAGGCACGAAAAAAAATTAGGGGGGGAGGAAGAGGGACACAACAACCAACGGCACACGCGCATCGCACACAGCGCGCACGTCGGTGAACAGGCGCCACGTGGGCCAGGACACCGCACACGCACAAGCACCGAGGACAACAAAGGGACGGGACACCACGGCCTGGCACACCGGTGAATAGGAGACAAATGGCCCAGGACACCGCACACGAAAAGCAGCACACCCAGCGGGCACACCAGTGAACAGGAGCCAAGTGGCCCAGGACACCCCACACAAGACACAACACACCGAGCGGGCGCACCGGTGAACAGGAGCCAAGTGGCCCAGGACACCACACGCGCAACGCGACACACCACGCGGTAACGCCGGTGAACATGAGCCAAGTGGCCCAGGACACCGCACAAGCAAAGCAACGCACCGAGCAGGCACACCGGTGAGCAGGAGCCAAGTGGCCCAGGACACCGCAAAGGCAACGCAACACACCGAGCGGGCACACCGGTGAACAGGAGCCAAGTGACCCAGGACACCGCACACACGTAGGGCGGCCGAGGAACAGGAAAGAACCAACACCCCATGGGTCTGACACGCTGGTGCGACCCAGCCGGCCCACCGGGCCAGTGGCAGGAGCGGTACTCCAAGGCCACTGGTCCGAGCTCGGCCAGGCTGCATCAGGGACCATGGCAAACGTCACCCGGAGCCATCAAAGCAACCGGTGACAGGCAAGCCGGTACACAGTCCAGGAGGGGGTCGCCTGCCAAGCAGAGCGGCCCCGCAACTCAAGCCACAAGGGTGACGCGGTCGTACCGTAGACAAGCGGGAGCAATACCCCTTGTGGTGAGAGATACTCCACACGGCTGGGCAGCCCCCAGAGCTGCCGCCAAAGGGAGGGGGCATGTGGCCCTACCCATGGACACATGTGGGGACACCCTCCCACCTGGGACACCTGGACCGGGTTGCTGTGACAATGCCTCCCCAAGCAGCTGCGGGAGCGGCTTAAGAGGCACCTGACCTAGGGCAGTGGGAGGGACAGGATGTCTTCTTGGTAAGACCTTCTTCCTGCACTGTCAAAGGACGCATCCCGAGCTCCCGAAGATATCTACCTACCTACCTATACAACCCTGAAAAAAACTTTGCTTTGCGGGGAGTGGGAATAGCTATTGAAGCCGTGGTTCCCAGGACGGTCGCCTCAAGTATTGATGAGGGGGTCGAGTGGTGCGTTCTACCCCCAGGTGAACTATGGACATCCACCTTCATAACTGACAACCCGCTCGTATGCATGTCACATGTGATTTCATGCGGCCCCCGCATATTGTATGTTTTGGGGGCCATTTCAGGACATTGCATATGGGCGGCAGCGGTGGAGTCAACCAATGGCATAGCAGCGAAATCAAAATCAGAAAAATGGAATGAATGTTTACCCTCTACTGGGGAGGGCAACGTAATTGCAGACGTAGGCAGAGAAGCAGAATTATGCAAAACAGATACAGGTCCACCAGCGGTGGGATGGGAAACAGAAACAGCCCCTACAGAGGGGGCACAAACGACACCTGCATGGGCCGATATGGAATGGGAAGAGAAGCTGGGTCCCACAGGACCCTGTGGAAGAGAATAGGGCTGACATACCCCGGGGGCATGGGCATAGGAGGGAGTACCAACTGAACCCTGAGAACCAGCCTGATATGTCAGGCCAGGGGGGGGGGTCCCCAGCGGATCTGGGGCACACGACAGGACTGGCAACGCCACGCCGGACTGAGACATGCCCACGCCCCGGAACAATGACAGACCAGCCGAATGGCTGCAACTCAGAGAAGATGGGATGGCATCGACACCGGAAGCACTGAATAGCGGCAAACCACTGCTCGGTGGCAGGGCAGTCAAATGTCCAAGTGCCACCGCTGAAGTTGCGGTATCAATGACCTGCCTACCTTAAGGGTCCAAAGCATAAAAGTCGCCAGAGGCGACACCCGAGGAAGAAAAAAAGGTGTGTTTTCTTGAGTGCTGTGGTGCGTGCCCTACAACCTGTGCAACGGAACCCCTACTTACTGACAGGAGACCACAGGCGGCAGGCGGCACGGGACGCTCGGCCAAACTTGACAACCAATCAGGGGCGGCCGCGTCCACAGTACGAAGTGTAACACAGGGCGAAGGCTCGGGACGCTGGGCTCAATTTGACAACGCCTGAGGGGCGGCCGCCTCCACAGTACCACGTGTAACACAGGGCGAAGGCTTGGGACGATGGGCCCAATTTGACAACGGTTCAAGGGCGGCCGTGTCCACATGGTCACCGGACTGGTCCCGACAGACGCTGGGCTGCGCTGTCCGACAGAGCGGAGTAGGCGGCAAGGCGCTGGGCTGCACCATATCACAGATTCTCATCGAAACAGGCGACAAGGCGCTGGGCTGTGCCTTCGCAACAGCAATCTCGTCATGTTCAGGCGATTGCAAACTTGTGGGCAAACTTGTCAAAGGCTGTATTACAGGGACAGCACTTCCGACGCATGCAAGCAAGTCTTGAATTGCGGACGGGCCTGGCAGCGCTGTAACAGGCCGTATTACAGTGACAGCACTTCTGACACATGCAGGCAATGCTCCAATGTCGGAGGCGCCTGGCAGCGCTGTCACAGGACCCAAGGCCCTGGGCTGCCGGGTGCCGCAAACGTCCCTTTCCTCTACACCAGCAACAGCAATACCCTGCTGCATGGACGCCTGTTGCTGCTTCGTTACAGAATCTACCCAAGCATCTAAAGCAGCGCCATGCCGCAGTCCAGATGTGACCTGAGGGATAGCAGACGTCTCATAAACAGATCGGTCCCTGGGCAGCGCCTCCACACTAATTAAATCAGACCGGGTGCCCGGCGGCAGCGTCGCATAACACACAGGCGGAAGCTGACCAACTGCTGAGTGGTACTGGCCGCATTGGCCCGCGTTGTCACTGAAACCTCGGGCCGCATGTAAAAGGCTGCTATCCTCAAAAAACACATTAGTAGATTGACCGCATTGGTCCGCATTAGAGTTACCACAAGTCATCATGTGTTGAAGTGTTAAGGCCGTGTTGTACTGACCGCGCTGGTCCGCGTTCACCATGGAAACACTGTCGGCGGGGAAGGGAGAGGCTGGACTCGAATGATCGTGCGCCGCCAATGACGCCAAAGGCGGCGACGTGGACAGGAAAACTCGATGGCGAGGAGGGATCTGCTGCCGGCGCCCCCAGGCGTGGCACTGGCGATGATGACAACGGAGTCAAAACGCGCGAGGGCGGCAGCGAACATGGCAAGAAAGCCCGCGCCGCACCACTCGGGGATGGCAAAGAAGTGGAAGCCCGCGGAGGCGAGGACGGCGTCAATGGGCCTGCAGCGCGGGCCTCACAAGGTGATGATGTTGATGTTGTCAAAGAACGTGGCGTTGACAAAGAGGTACGCGAGGACGATAGTGAAAATGCACTCGACGATGGCGACACCGAGAGAAGGAGGCACACGGCTGTAGCGTTCCCAAGGATGGCGAGGAGCTCGAAAAACGTAGGCCCCACGATGGCGCCGCAGCACTTGGCGACCAAGACAAAGACGATGGCGATGAACTGTAGGAATGCGGCGCCCGCGACAAAAGGGCCCACGGTGTCGGCGCACAGAAGCAATCTGAGGAACCCAAAATTGTTGAAGATCGCGAAGGTGTTGACGGCCATGGACACAATGTCGAAGGACTCAACGACGGTCGCACCAACGATGGCGGCGGGGATGAGCAGGAACCCGGCAACGGTAAAGGACTTGGTGAAGATGGCGATGACGACGCCAAGTGCGCCACACCATGTTGATCGTGGGCATGATCGCAGGGCGTCCTTGAAGAGAGCCTCGCCGGCGGGATCCCCGAGCAAGATATACATGACGAAGGTGAAGGAAAACTCAGGAATCTCGAAGATGGCAAGGAACTCGCTGACGAAGGAGCTCCCGGGACAGAGAAGATCTGTGAAAGCGAGGAAGGCAAAAAATGGCATTGCTCTCCGAAAAATGATTGCCCGCTGAAACACCAAGGGGTGACGTAGGACTCGGTGGTGGACCCATAACATCATGAGCAGCTTCACCCTTGGAGCCCGCAAAAAGAACACCACCCACTTGAATTCCATCACGTAATCGATTCTCATCACCCAATTGATTGATTAATACTGAAGCCGGTTCGGACCCCCGTGGCCATCCTTTGGTCACTTGGGGTGTGTATCCTTTTACCGGCAAGCCGCCATTGGCTGATATCATATTCTCTGATCCACCTGACCTAACCTGATGTGATAGTGTGATAGGCTTGGCCATTCGAGCTATGAGCGGCCATATTCAATACCGAAGCACCGAGGCGATTTATATATCAGAATATCAGGAATCAACAGGGTTTTTTTACCATAATGTTTCCGTAATTATTTCGCCTTCCGTTCTGATTGTCAATGTATCGGCGACTGTCAGTTGGCTCGCAATTTTGCGGTAACCGATTGGTTAACTGTTATTTGCAGATATTTTGGCGGAAGCCCCGATGAAGGGTCAGATTTCATCAGTGAAGGGTTCGTTGCTTCCGCAATTTTCATGTTATACACTCGCAGAAATAATCCGATTTGTTCAGACTTTCAGAATCAGATTTTCGACTTCGACATGGCCGCACTTGATATGATGAATCTCGAGTGGTCCTACATTTTTCCCCGAACACAAATCAACCTTCCTTTGGTTATCTCCTTCGTCTTTCTTGGAGACAAAGGAGAAACAAAATTGATTCGTGAGGCCACTTTGAAAGGTCATATCTCCGGCTCACGGTGAGGAATACCAATTTGGAGGATTGGGTTGGAATTGCCTTGGTCTCAACTCAATTTAGGAAGCATCAAACACCTTTGATGTGTACACATGCGCGGTGTAGCAAGGGATGAGGGTCAAGTGAGTAGAAAGGGATATACACCTCTTGGACCATGCAACCGAATATTTTAATGCGACCTTCGAGTGTACCACATGAGTGTTGGTGTTGCATAGAAACTTTCCTTGGGTTCCTACGTATTTTTAACGTGAATTTATGTCCATGGAGGGGCATGGCATACCATGGTGGGAGCCACTTTTTGAGGGTATGTGTTATATGCATGGTATGTGCTTCGATATGCTCACGCTCATGTTATATATCTCCGTTTGTACGAAGATATATGGAGTCACACGTGGCAAGGGCTTCGCCCATGTCCGACTGGTGAGCTCCATAGCGCTAGACTGAGTCTACCGCTCATATAGTGCATGTGGGAGGGCTTACGTAGCGACCCGCAAGCGCCACTATCAATTTTCCCATTTTTATGGTGCGTGTTGGGAGGAGGTTCGAAGGTGTCCCTTTTCGTCCATGTGGGGATCCAAGTGGGGGGATTGTTTACAAATGGTCCCAAGCAATTGTATTTTGAACCATATGTGGATAACATGGGTGAGCGAAGTTATATACTATTGTAATTATCCTGAATTTGGCATTGTTTGCATGTTTTTGACCTCATTTTATGCTCATCTTTGTATTTTTCTGTGCTCAACTGGTCGGCTAACAGTAAAGTGCCTAGAGATCTGTGAACTCTGGTATGTTGCTTATATGTTGGCATATGTTTCGGTGTTGCACCTCACCATATGCCGAATCACGTGGTCACTTTGGCGTGGCACACGAGGCCTCATAAAATTAGGTCTCAAATTCATGAGTTGACTTGTGAAGCATGTCATCTACATAACTGGAGGGGTTTCGGAGTCAATGATGGGATCTTCTTGGGCATGGACCTTGAATCTAGATCACCCTTGTATACTACCCTCCGGTTTGACACATGCATGGAGCATTTGAATATTTGCCGTATGCATTTTTGAGTATACAATTGATTTTTTGGCCATAATGGTGTGATTTGCCTGATTTTGCCATGTTGTGAGGTCATCTTCATGGGGCACCTGTCCAAGCCCAATCGACTCCAAGTCCAATCAAGGTTATGTCAGGGTAGGGCATGGTCCTGAGTGCCACTCTAGGCCATGACACGCCACCTCCCCTATTGGGCTAGGGTTTAGAGGCTTGGGAGGGGAACACATTTTTGGGGTTTGTGTAGTGACTTTTTACACATGGCATTTAGCCATCTTATTTTATTTGGTTCAGGGCATCATGTTAACAAGTCAAGGGAAGGTCTTGAGTCGAGGGAATGAGGGGTCTATGGCTGTGATTGTGTAGGTAGGTAGGTAGGTATCTTCGGGAGCTCGGGATGCCTCCTTTGACATTGCAGGAAGAAGGTCTTACCAAGGGGACGTCCTGTCCCTGCCACTGCCCTATGTCAGGTGCCTCTTGAGCCGCTCCCGCATGTGCTTGGGAAGGCATTGTCGCGGCCACCCGGTCCGTGTGTCCCAGGTGGGAAGGTGTCCCCACATGTGTCCATGGGTAGGGCCCCATGCCCCCTCCTTTGGGCGGCAGCTCTGGGGGCTGCCCAGCCGTGTGGAGTATCGCTCACCACAAGGGCTATTGCTCCCGCTAGTCTACGGTACGACCGCCTCACTCTTGTGGCTTGAGTTGAGGGGCCACTTTGCTTGGCAGGCGACCCCCTCTTGGACTGTGTACTAGCTCGCTTGTCACCGGTTGCTTCCATGGCTCCGGGTGACGTTTGCTATGGTCCCCAATGCAGCCTGGCCGGCCTCGGACCAGTGGCCTTGGAGTACCGCTCCTGCCACTGGCCCGGTGGGTCGGCTGGGTCGCTTCACTGCGTCCGACCCATGGGGTGTTGGTTCTTTCCTGTCCCTTGGCCGCCCTACGTGTGTGCAGTGTCCTGGGCCGCTTGGCTCCTGTTCACCGGTGTGCCCACGCGGTTTGTTGTGTTGCGTCTGCGGTGTCCTGGGCCACTTGGCTCCTGTTCACCGGTGTGCTCGCTCGGTGTGTTGTGTTGCGTGTGCGGTGTCCTGGGCCACTTGGCTCCCGTTCACCAGTGCGCCCGCTTGGTGTTTCGTGTTGCGTGTGCGGTGTCCCGGGCCACTTGGCTCCTGTTCACCGGTGCGCCTGCTCGGTGTGTTGCTTTGCGTGTGCGGTGTCCTGGGCCACTTGGCTCCTGTTCACCGGTGTGCCCGCTCGGTGTGTCGTGTTGCGTGTGCGGTGTCCTGGGCCACTTGGCTCCTGTTCACCGGTGTGCCCGCTCGGTGTGTTGTGTTGTGCATGCGGTGTCCTGGGCGACTTGGCTCCTGTTCACCGGTGTGCCCGCTCGGTGCGTTGTGTTGTGTGTGCGATGTCCTGGGCCACTTGGCTCCTGTTCACCGGTGTGCACGCTCGGTGTGTTGTGTTGCGTGTGCGGTGTCCTGGGCCCCTTGGCTCCTGTTCACCGGTGTGCCCGCTCCGTGGGTTGTGATGTGTTACGTGTGCGGTGTCCTGGGCCACTTGGCTTCTGTTCTCCAGTGCGCCTGCTCGGTGTGTTGCTTTGCGTGTGCGGTGTCCTGGGCCACTTGGCTCCTGTTCACCTGTGTGCCCGCTCCGTGGGTTGTGTTGCGTGTGCGGTGTCCCGGGCGAATTGGCTCCTGTTCACCGGTGTGCCCGCTCGGTGTGTTGTGTTGTGCATGCGGTGTCCTGGGCGACTTGGCTCCTGTTCACCGGTGCGCCCGCTCGGTGCGTTGTGTTGTGTGTGCGGTGTCCTGGGCCACTTGGCTTCTGTTCACCGGTGTGCACGCTCGGTGTGTTGTGTTGCGTGTGCGGTGTCCTGGGCCCCTTGGCTCCTGTTCACCGGGGTGACCACTCCGTGTGTTGTTTTGCGTGTGCGGTGTCCTGGGCCTCGTCGCTTCTGTTCACTGATGTGTCCGCTCGGTGTGTTGTGTTGCGTGTGCGGTGTCCTGGGCCAATTGGCTTTTTTTTTTTTTTTTGGTAACACAAGTCCAAAGTCCATGGCCACACGTCGGTGGCTAGGGGTTAGCCCAATATACAAAGAGCACACCCTCATCCCACTCATATATGGTCAGGGTATGGACATTTGCAGAGTTCAACTGTGAATTTACAAAGGCGGCATCAGGGAGGTGATCGCCCCATACTCCACGCCCGGGGGCAGTGGTAGATCACGTGGGGGCACCGTCCATGCGGGCATCTGCCGGAAAGGCTGCAAGAAAGCAATGGAGCCCGTCATACAAACTGTATGTAGAGGTGGTGGTGGGGGGGGGGGGGGTTGGACGCTCGCCAGCGGCAGCCGTACTGCAGTGCAGGAGGTCCAGGTAGGCCAGGAAAATAAAAGGCAGCCATTCCCAGACCCTGCGTGCGCAGCTATGCATAAACTGTCACCACAGGTGAACCGTTGGCGGCAGTTTGTGTGTGGTGTGGGGTAAAGGAGGGGAGTGGGGAGCAGGAATAGCGCGATACGCCACATTTCGGTACACATTCAAATGGGGGTCATGCGCGGAAAAGCGTCGCGCGTATGTGGGCCCAGGGGTGCCCAGGACAGGCCCCAGGTGACTGGGTTGCTTGACGGTGAGCGTGGCAAGTGCCAGGTAGAGCAAGTGGGCGACGAGGTAGGTGGGGCACCGACAGGAACGATGGCAGTGGCCTGGGCGACACCAACATGAACGACGCACGACTAACTGGACAAACAACGAGAACTGAGACATGGGAAGGGACCACAGGACCACTGATCGGGAAGGGTGTGCAGCGTAGCGGCCTCCAAGTAGAGAAGGTGACTGGCGCGCCCCCTAGGGGCAGCGAAGGCCAGGCGCCCACGGTACAAGTAGTGCTTGTCTTCAAATCTCCTGTAGCCAAACTACCACACCGCACTCGAGCTACTCAGCACCAAATTGTAAGGGATGGAAGGTCATAGCTTGGCACTTACACGAACTGTCAACACCCCTGTACAGTAATTCGATGCTCCCAAGCCAATCCAGGAGCCCAGTCGCAAAGCTGAAAAACGCCGAAGCATACAGACGTTACAACCACCCAAATGTAGTTCTTGTCGACCCAGCAGTCCACCCCGAAAAGGGGATCCTGCCCAGAGATCATATCCCACCACCTCCGTACGAAAGAAGACTAACAGTTGGATCATGACCGACCAGTGGGGTACAGCAAGCAGTCACAGCCAGCACAGCGGGAGCAGCGTTTTCTAAGAAGTGCAATAGGTCGTACCCGTCGGCGATCACCAGAGAATGTTTCTCGACATACCCAAGGTACAGCACCTGCCAGGGCGATAGGGGAAGATCTCAAGCAGCATAAGGACAGCATTTGGAATTGTCATGCATCCCCAGTTGTAGCCCAACGTCGTCAGCCATATCCGCGGGCACAGTCAAATAGCAGCACCAGCAACCCAATCCCGTCCAAAACGTGGCCAGCGAGAAGCTTGCGCCCGGCATCAGCTCCCACCCTTTCCCCAGTTCTCCGGGAACTCTGGGTACTCGGGACAGCACTGCTCAGGAGCAGGGGGCCAGAATGCCTCCGGGCGTCATGGGATAGTAGTCGGGCATGGGATAGTACGGGTACGTTGCAGCCAGGCAAATGCGAAGCCACTCCAGATAGGGGGCCAGAATGACTCAACTGGGTCGTGCACCAGCCAAGAGTAGACAGGCATCCAGCCTGAGGCAACAAGCCAAAGGGTAGCCAGGTCCAGGGGTTCCTGTCGGTTGACACGCCGATGCCAAGGTACAGCACTCGCCAGGGCGATAGGGGAAGATCTCAAGCAGCATAAGGACAGCATTTGGAATTGCCATGCATCACCAGCTGTAGCCCAAAGTCGTCAGCCATATCCGCGGGCACAGTCAAATAGCAGCACCAGCAAACCAATCCCGTCGAAGACGTGGCCAGCGAAAAGCTGGCGCCCGGCATCAGCTCCCACCCTTTCCCCAGTTCTCCGGGAACTCCGGGTACTCGGGACAGCACTGCTCAGGAGCAGGGGGCCAGAATGCCTCCGGGCGTCATGGGATAGTAGCCGGGCATGGGATAGTACGGGTACGTTGCAGCCAGGCAAATGCGAAGCCATTCCAGATAGGGGCCAGAATGACTCAACTGGGTCGTGCACCAGCAAGAGTAGACAGGCATCCAGCCTGAGGCAACAAGCCAAAGGGTAGCCAGGTCCAGGGGTTCCTGTCGGTTGACACGCCGATGCCAAGGTACAGCACTCGCCAGGGCGATAGGGGAGGATCTCAAGCAGCATAAGGACAGCATTTGGAATTGCCATGCATCACCAGTTGTAGCCCAAAGTCTTCAGCCATATCCGCGGGCACAGTCAAATAGCAGCACCAGCAAACCAATCCCGTCGAAGACGTGGCCAGCGAAAAGCTGGCGCCCGGCATCAGCTCCCACCCTTTCCCCAGTTCTCCGGGAACTCTGGGTACTCGGGACAGCACTGCCCAGGAGCAGGGGGCCAGAATGCCTCCGGGCGTCATGGGATAGTAGCCGGGCATGGGATAGTACGGGTACGTTGCAGCCAGGCGAAACACGAAGCCATTCCAAATAGGGGGCTAGAATGACTCCACTAGGTCGCGCACAGCCAAGAATAGACAGGCATCCAGCCTGAGGCAGCAAGCCAAAGGGCAGCCAGGTCCAGGGGTTCCTGTCGGTGGGCACACCGGTGCCTAGATTGTTGGCTGAGCAATCCACCAGCCATTGGGGTCCTGTGGATACAAGGGCTGGCGCAGCAAGGACAGGGCACATCGCGGCTTGTGCGAGCTGATGAGGGCGAAGAATTGGACCATCGTGTCAGGGCCATCGAAGTGATTGGCGCAAAGCCGGGGCAGGACATAGTCCATTAAGGGGCTGCTGTACATCACCAACGCTTCAGACCAGGGGAGGACCTCTTGTTCACGGTGTGGACCATACCAGCAGACCCAAGTATTTCCGGCAAGTTCACGGATCCCAAAAAGGCCGAAGGGCGGGACGAAACTAGGCGGGTGAGGCCGGTACACAACCTCATCAATCATGAGGCCGAGCATGGGCAGGTCGCTCGCAGTCAGGGAAGTCGGGCAGATAACTGATGACGTACCATAGAGCCATTCTGCCTGCAGACTGGTGTAACGCTTGTCCCGGACGTGCTCAGTAGGAAAGGCGAAGCCCCACAGCTGTCCATAGCAATCAAGGATTATCATGTCGTCTAAGTGCTCGAAAAGAAGATGGATATCAGCCATGGGTGCGCAGAAGGGGAGCTCCTCGTCGGGTTCCAGCACATCAAGCAGGAGGACAGAGCCATCAAGGACTGCGAAAATACCCGCATATACGGGCCGTATGGATTCTAGGCATTCGGAGGCAAGTACAATAGCAATTGGTCCAGGTATAACGGCCAGCTCGTGGAGGCGCAGGTGACACTGGTGCCGTACCTCCGTGTATGCGCTCTGTGTCTCCACAACAACGGTAGACATCCCTGCCATCCAGCCATGGGTATGTGCCCAAAAGTCGTAGAACACTGAGAGAATATCACGATATCCCTGTGCATAGGAGTTGGCGGCCGTGGCGTTTCGTAGTGCAGTGCATTTGGCAAGTGCAATCGCCACATTGGAGCACCATGACGCCGCTAGCGTGAGGGTTCGCGAGTGGAGATCCAAAAGGGGAGCGCTCACGCGGTAGTGAAGAGCGTAGGTGGCCTGCGTCATGAGAGTAACGAGGTCAGAGGAAGAGGCATCCAGCATAGCGCGGTGAGCGGTGACGGCTGAAAGAGCATAGCAGCTAGAAAATCCATAATGCCATTCCACGAAGATATAGGCCCGTCGGTAGCGTTCGAGCAAAGCTAAGTGTACACGCCGCAAGTGACGTGAACAGGGGGCAGCAGTCGTGCAATGGAAGCCGGAAGGGGCGAGTCCGCATGGAACACCCACAGAGAGGGGTAAGATGTCGCGCATTTGGCGAAAGCGCAGCCGGGTGGAGCAAATCAGCTCAATGCAAGCCACATCTTGCCGCCTTTGAGACTCAGCCAGCGTGAGGATGGTCAGGAAGGCAAGGAACTGCTCTTGGAACAAGGCGGAACGCTGGGAGCCCTCGAGGTGGAATAGTATCCGGTGGGAGATAATGAAACGCTCAACCCAGGAGCTGCGCTGTATATTGTACAATCCTTCGTGATAGTGATAATGCAAGGCATGCGCAGTTTCTTGTGACATGATGTTGGATGGATGATGGGCGGACACGGCATGGAGGTGCTCAGCAAGTAACTCGTCAGTAGTCAAGGTTCGGGTTTGGAACTCTTGCAGACATAGTACGGCTAGCACAAGGGAGCGAAGCAAGGAATGACGGTGTAGCTCTTCCTGACACTCCACGGAAGCCAACAAAATTTGTCTATATCGTGCACGTTGGAGGGATCCCACAGCTCCACGCAGCAAGCGCTCTTGAGCATTCAAAAGGGGCGTAAGAGACAGGGAATACTCACGTTGGGTGGAGCACCGCATTAAATCCTCGCCGGTGCTGAGGCAAGCCACTGAATAGTTAAATAGCAGTTGGCCACATTGAGAGCCATGGTCGCGGACACGTTGTTGCAGAAGTACCCGACATGAGTCGTGCGCAAGCGAATCGTAAGACACCTTGGCTTCGGTCATAATGGACCGTCGTAGATCATTCTCAATAGCGGGGAGCACCTCGAGATGTCCCGTGAAATAGTGATTGAGCAATACGCGTCTTCGCAAGTCTTCATTTATTTGGAGCCCAAGAAGTAGAAACTCGTTGAGGTCTTGGGTGATCACCGAACGGCTCCATTCTTCATTTTGAAGAAGCTTGAAGGACAAGCTCACGAGATTGGGAAAATTAGTAGGTGGTGTCGTCGGCGTGGGGTTGAGCTCGTCGTATTCATTCAAAGTGGGTGTATATGCGCCACCACGAACTCCGGACACGGAGTCTAGTTGTGCCAAGGAGAGATGGTTCACAACATTTTCACTGGGACAATGGGGGGGATAATTAGGGGCTGGGTGGTTGGCGAAAGGTGACATTGGAGCATGAGCGACCGAGGAAAGAGGAGTTATGGGTGAGGCGTGAGTGGGAGAGGTGTTGTGGTGCATGAAGTAATCTATGAGCAGTTGGGGAAATTTCCTTTTTGCCACCGTATAGTCAAAACTCCGGGTCACGTCGCCGAAATCCACTTGCACTTCGTCCCCGGTGACGCCCGTGATAGTGGGGCTACCAACGAATTTAGATTTTGGGACTTTTTGGCGCCAGATGTGGGCACGCATCATGCGTTTGACTTGGCGTGAAGAACGGGATGACACGGCCTTTGAAGGTGAAAGGGATTGGCGGGGTGCAGCAAGTGGTTCATGAGTGGTAAGTGGCGAAACGGGCGAAGATGGAGATACATACGGTGGACGTGTATTGGACAATGGCGTTGTGGAAGGTTGATGATGAGGTCCGTGAGTGGTGCACGAAGGGGCCATGGTATTAATGAGTCGGTCTTGTTCGTTCAAAATGGATAACGTGTGTTGCAAATATTGGTGTTGTCGTAGAGAAAATTCCTTTTGGTCGGGATGGGAGATTGGGAAGTGAGAGGATTGAAGGTGGTGAGTGTTGGTTAGTTGATTGGAGCTGATCGGCACATGGACAACGCCGAATAACTCATCTCGTTCTTGATGTTGTTGATTATTGACGGTGGTGGCTAATGATGACGATCCATGCTCCCCATAGGTCAAGGTCTCATCGGCACCAATTACCTCTTGCGTCGTGCAAGAAGCACTTGGAGAGGGCAAATAGTTAGATGAAAAATGGTGCGGGCTTATGGATGGTGAGGGAGATTCCACTTGGTTGAGATAAGAGATTGGGAAGTGGGAGGATTGTGAGTGGTGAGCGTTGTTCGTCGGTACGTTGAGGCCATTCTCGTGGAAGGGGCAGCACGCGACGTTGGGCGCATTGAGGAAGGAGGGCACTGTATGCGAGTGATGAAGTGCAAGGGAGCCGATCAACTCATCTTGTTCTAGTAGTTGAAGTTGTTGATTAATGACGGTGGTAGTTAATGATGATATTACGGTAATAGAGAGTAGTGCATCATTGGCGATCCCAAGACAGCTTTCGAGACTTCTCATGAGCGGCGTTCGACCCGATAATGGCACAAGGCAACAGCGTTGTAGAATAAGACCCAGATAATAGGAGCGACGACGCGGAAAGGGCGACCAAGGGAGCGTGGATGCCCAGAAAAATAAACCAATTCCCCAGAAGGCGCAAAATACGTCAAACGACGTGGAATTACACCAGAAGGCCAAAACCAGTAGGCAACGGTAGTTGAAATCGCAGGTATGCGAGTTACGACCAAATATTCCAAAAGTTCAGGACAGCGCGGAAACACGTCGCGCCGACACACGTCTTCTGGGGCCAATTGGCTTCTGTTCACCGGTGCGCGCGCTCGGTGTGTTGTGTTGCGTGTACGGTGTCCTGGCCCACTTGGCTCCTGTTCACCGGTGTGCCCGCTCGGTGTGTTGTGTTGCGTGTGCGGTGTCCTGGGCCACTTGGCTCCTGTTCACTGGTGTGCCCGCTCGGTGTGTTGTTTTGCGTGTGCGGTGTCCTGGGCCAATTGGCTCCTGTTCACCGGTGTGCCCGCCCGGTGTGTTGTGTTATGTGTGCGGTGTCCTTGGCCACTTGGCTCCTGTTCTCCGGTGCGCCTGCTCGGTGTGTTGCTCTGCGTGTGCGGTGTCCTGGGCCACTTGGCTCCTGTTCACCGGTGTGCCCGCTCCGTGGGTTGTGTGGCGTGTGCGGTGTCCCGGGCCACTTGGCTCCTGTTCACCGGTGTGCCCGCTCGGTGTGTTGTGTTGTGCATGCGGCGTCCTGGGCCACTTGGCTCCTGTTCACCGATGCGCCCGCTCGGTGCGTTGTGTTGTGTGTGCGGTGTCCTGGGCCACTTGGCTCCTGTTCACCGGTGTGCACGCTCGGTGTGTTGTGTTGCATGTGCGGTGTCCTGGGCCCCTTGGCTCCTGTTCACCGGTGTGCCCACTCCGTGTGTTGTTTTGCGGGTGCAGTGTCCTGGGCGACCTGGCTCCTGTTCACCGGTGTGCCCGCTCGGTGTGCTGTGTTGCATGTACGGTGTCCCGGGCCATTCGGCTCCTGTTCTCCCGTGCGCCCGCTCCGTCCTTTGCTTTGCTTGTGCGGAGTCCCGGGCCACTTGGTTCCTGTTCACCGGTGTGCTCGCCCGGTGTGTTGTGTTGCGTGTGCGGTGTCCTGGGCCACTTGGCTCCTGTTCACCGGTGCGCCCGCTCGGTGTGTTGTGTTGCGTGTGCGGTGTCCTGGGCCGCTTGGCTCTTTTACACCGGTGTGCTCGCTCTGTGTCCTGTGCTCTTGGGTTGCGCGTGTGGTGTCGGGTGGGCGGGGCGTCGCTGCGGCGCGCTCACTCGTCCATCCGGACGGCGGCTGTTCGTAGCCGGTAGGGGCTGGGTACCCTCTGGGCGCGCACTCGTCCATCCAGACGGCGGCTGTTTGTAGCCCGTAGGGGCTGGATACCCTGCGGGCGCGCACTCGTCCATCCGGACGCCGGCTGTTTGTAGCCGGTAGGGGCTGGGTACCCTCCTGGCGCGCACGCGTTCATCCGGACGGCGGCTGGTGTTGCTTGGCACCTATTCCTGTGCCGTGGTTCGGTGCGGGTTGTGCGCGCTCCCCGGGTCTGCGGCACCCGGTGGCCGTTGTGGCTTGGCAACTGTCCGTGTGCCTTGGTTGTGGCCGGCGGCGTGCCCCTCTGGCGTGCCTCGTGGCCCCGCGTGGTGCGCCGCGCCTCGTCCGGTCCGGTCGCTCTCGGTGCTCCGGTCGCCTTTCCTGACGCCGTGGTGCCTTTCCCCATCCCGGGGGCTTGGGCCCCCGGCTTTACTGTGCGGCTGCGCGGGGCACGCGGAGGCCGGCCGAGAACCGGGCTCATTGTGCCTGCCGCTGGCCCCCGCCGAGGCAGGGACGCTGTGCTCGCTCCGCGTCGTACCAGTTCGGAGCCCCGCGATGGGAGTGTCCCTGGCGGGTCCCTCCGGCACCGGTCTTGGGCTGCGTGCGCTGTGGTGGTTGGCGTGTGTGGACTCGGTCACTGACGCGTCAGGTTTCCCGTACCGTCCTTCGTTCGACATGGGACTCAGCCGGTGCACCGGGGCTGTTTCGTGTGGACGCCGACACCTCCCCTTGCGGGTCGGAGGACGCCACGCCCGGGTCCCGTGCCTGTGTGCGTGTGCACATCCTTCCTGGTCGGGTCGGGCGGGCCGGCCTCCTGGGCGCGTTCTGGTGCGCCTCACCTTTTCCTTTGGCCGCTTTGTCTTTCCGCTTTGCTGGGCCCCCTCCGGGCTGGGGTTGCCCCTGTTTTGGTCCTTTGTTTGCCCTCACCTGCCCCCTTTTGCTCTTGTTTTTTTTTTTTTGCGTTTGTCCGTTCTTTTTTGCCTTGCGCCGCCTCTGTCTCTTGCTTTTCTTGGTTTCCGGCCCCTGGGTGCCCTGGGACTTGCCGCCTTGGTTGTTTGTTTTGCTGGCCTCACGCTCCTTGGCTCTCCGTGCGCCTCACCATAGGCGGGATCACGTGGTCACTTTGGCGTGGCACACGAGGCCTCACAAAATTAGGTCTCAAATTCATGAGTTGACTTGTGAAGCATGTCATGTACATAACCGCAGGGGTTTCGGAGCCAACGATGGGACATTCATTGGGCATTAACATTTGGTCTATATCACCCTTGTATACTACTTTCCGGTTTGACACATGCATGGAGCATTTGAATATTTGCTGTATGCACTTTTGAGTATATAATTGATTTTTGGGCATAATGGTGTGATTTGCCTGATTTTGCCATGTTGTTAGGTCATCTTCATGGGGCACCTCGCCAAGCCCAATCGACTCCAAGTCGAACCAAGGTTATGTCAGGGTAGGGAATGGTACCACTCTAGGCCATGACACGCCACCTCCCCTATTGGGCTAAGATTTAGAGGCTTCCGAGGGAACATATTTTCGGGGTTTGTGTAGTGATTTTTACAAATGGCATTTAGCCAACTTATTTGACTTGGTTCAGGGCATCATGTTGGCAAGTCCAGGAAAGATCTTGAGTCCAGGGAATGAGGGGTCTATGGCCGTGATTGTGTACGTTTCCATCTCTCCCCAACTTTGCTTTATTTGTGTTCATATGCCAATTTCAGGGCTTCCTTTTTGGTGCAATTCTTGTACATGCCCAACGCCCGTGTCTCCGTGTGCACCGCGAGACGACCGGCGTACTGAAAGGAAGCCAACAGAGTGGATTGGATTTGGTTTGTACTTGGGAGTTGGGTATTGCAAGGGTTTTGTGTGAAGGAGCCTATTTTTCTATTTTCTGTGGGACATTGTGCAGGATAGGGCAAGAGCATGCAGACCCTGGTGAGGAGCAAGACCCTAGGAGTGACGAGATATGGTCCAAGGGGTACAGCAGGGGCCGGTCCTGGTAGGGACCTTCATTATGGTAGCAGAGGAGTACCTGCCCCCTACTGCCGCACCATGGACTTGGGCCCTCATGAGCCCTGCCCAAGGACGCCCGGGGTGCAGATCGTGGAGTCAGTCGAGTCGACGCCGGACTGGGAAGCCCGAGAAGAGCGAAGATGCTCAGAGTGGAGAGCCCTTGCAGGACATGGGCTGGACATGGAGGACCTGGCCTCCATGTGTGAAAGGCAATGCCGCAAGGCTTGCAATCTCCGCTCCGCTGCGGAGGGGTTGCAGGAGACTGGCAGCAACGGTAGAGCTCGGCGTTACCGGAAGCGCGGGTTCCCAAAACCTGCGGCGGAAGCCAGGGCGATGGAGACGGATCCCAGTCCGGTCAGGCTGTGGTCAGCTGCAGACTCCGAGGGGCACTCCGGGGGCTATCGGACAGCTTACCTTTCAGAGTCAGAGGAGATGGCCAGACCGCCCACAAGGGCGAACACGGCCCCACAACCCAGCCTGGAGCATGACGCCGAGGCGCTGGAGAGGCCTGCCAGAGCCAGAACGGCACCTGTGGCCCGGCACACGGAGCCAACGCGGGATAGCATGGGCGACACACCTATGGTGGAGGAGTCCGAGGCGCCGGGAACCGTGGGATGCGCCGGATCAGGTGGAAAGCACATTGAGTGCCACTGCGAGCACGTATCTTTCCTCATCCGCAAGTACCCAAAGATGGGGATGGACGCCATCATGCAGAACCTCGACCGCCTGGACAACGCGAAGGACGGCCTAGAGGAGGACGTCGCGGGGATCCTGGATGACCAGTCAGCAGCGGAGAGAGACATGGCAAAGCTGCGAGCGGAACAGGACCGCTACCGGGAGAACCTGGAGATGGCCCTGCAGAAGCAGCAGCGAGTGGTGGACAGCCTCCTCCACCTGGTGGAGGACATGTCGGGACGCCCGAAAAGGCTAGTGGAGATACAACCCCTCGCCTCGGATACGGAGCTCCCGGCAAAGCCGGCAGCGGCAGAGCTGGTGGAGCGGGTTAAGACCCTCAGGAGCGCCATGGAGAAACCCATGGGCGGCCCTGCAGAGGCACCTTACGCGCCTCCGTGTGCTGACCCGGGTGCGCTGCCGTTTGTTCCCATGTTCAGCGAATCCATAATGCTTGGGGAGCAAACGGCACCGGCTGGGTCCATGCGGGAAGGGCGAGCAACCACGGACCTGAGGAGCCTGACGGTACAGATGTCCCATGCCGCCCAGGATCTACCGACCACTACGACTGCCCATGCAGTCTATGCGGAAGAGGTGATCCAGAGCCAGACCATGCAGGGGCGAACCATGGGAAGCGCCGACGGACATGGTCGAGGCCATCCGGGCGGAAACCTGTGGGTGAAGGACCCCACTAGGGGGATATGAACAGCCGGTGAAGCAAGTCCTTCCCGCATTCAAAACCCCATGGGTTCAGGCCCAACTGGACCGTACTCCATGGAGGAGAGCGATGTACGGGGAGTGTACTCACACCCCCCGGCCACAGGTGGTATCCGTCTCGGTGGAGTGGTGGCTGCGGACGTCGGAGACGCCATCAGGATTGACGACCTCAGGGGAAACAAAATCCCCTACTATGATGGCAACCCCTCCAACCTGGACGACTTCATCCTGGATTGGGAGGACCTCGCCGAGGAGGTTGTCGGCGAGATGAGGGGAGCGCCAAGGGACAAGTGGGTATGTCGGACATTCCCACACAGGCTGGCGCAGGACCTGAAGGAGGAGCTCGGGGATCAGATCCGCGAGGGAGTTATCCAGACGGGGCAGGCCTGCATCCAGTGGCTGGTGGACGAAGAGCGAGTGGACGCCCCCAACCAGAAGTTGGAGGATTTGTGGTCCATTCCGCTGCCGCTGGAGCGCGGGGAACTGAGGGTCCGAGAATCGAATCGGTACATCCGCAAGTACCAAAGAAGCCTCAAGCTGGTGGAGGACTGGAATGAGGCCAGCGAGATCTGCCACCTGCTGAAGGACGTCCTCCTCGGCCACTGAAAGAGGCGAGTGGAGGACGAGGAGAAGAAGAGAGCAAAGAAGCGCGTGGCCGTACGGATCATGGCCTCGGAGGACACCCACGCCGGAATAATGGAGTTTTTCCGGCGAAACCTCGGCGAGCCCAGCCGAATGTTGCGGTTGAAGAACGCCGTCTACGTGGAGGTATTCGGCGACACCATGGGGCAAAGGCTGATGCGCCTCAACAACGTGGAGTGGAGGCGCGGAGAGCCGCTGAGGATGCAGGTCATCTTCGCCCGCATGAGCCTGGACGAGATCGTGAAGTACATCACGGTGGAGCTGAAGCTCAACGCCAAGAACGAGGCCCACGTGCAGGATCGACAAGGCCGAGGACATCGAGGTCATCGAAAAAATCGCCACCAGCGAGAGATCAAGGGGGACACGGTCGGCACCGCGGAGGAAGGGAGCGGAAGCGGCCAAGATCTCTGGACCGTGACCACCTCAGAGGATCATTAAGAAGCCCACTTCTTCGCGTTCGTAGCGCACAACATGAAGGACAATGGGCAGGACAGGTCCAGGTGGAACTGCCTGGACCCCAGGACCAAGAACCGCAGAGAACCGCGGAGGATTGGGAACCCGCCGCTCTCGTTCCGCGAGTACGGATCGCAGCACACCGGTTGCTGGGTCTGCTACGGCAAGGGGAACAACCATGCACATGACCACCGGCATTGCAAGGTATACGAGGAGGACAAGAAGACCTACTTCGCCGCCCATCCCGACAACAAGCCCAAGGAGCAACGAATTGCCGATTGGAAGGCAAAGGGCGGAGACGGTGGAAAAGGCCAAGGAAAGGGCCAAGGGAAAGGCGGAGGAAAAGGCTATGGTGGAGGACCTGGCCCAGACCGACGCGTGAGGTCGATCGAGGAGGTTGCTGAGGACATGTTGAGGACCTTGGAGGAATTCAAAGCCGAACATGGTGGAGGACAAAGTCCTGGCAGACCGCAGCAGGAGGGAGCTGCGGCAGGCCATGTCTAGAGGAGCCCCCACGGGAGTGGGACCTCGGAGGTCTCTCCTCTGAAAATCAGTGGAATCCCAGAGAAACCGATAGGCACATCGGGTGCCAATGAAGGCTCCAGTAGAGCCAAAACCACTGAGTTCCGCCAGTCCCAACCCCTGGAGCGCCCTGCCAAGGGGTGTGTATGTGGGCAAGGGACGTGGCAAGAAGGAAGTAGCGACCACGGAGAGCCTCGTGGACGGGCAGGACGAGCCCAAGATCTACACGATCCGTGACCATACCCTCGAAGTCCTGATGCACCCAGATGTGCTAGAGTTGCATGCCGTGAGAGTCTTCCATACACCGCATGGTGACGAGCGGCAGTTGCACTTGAAGGTGCGTGTACGGTGCGGACAAGAGGAGTTGGTGGTGGATGTTCTGGTGGATATGGGTGCCAAGGTGAGCCTGGTCCGGAGAGGGGTGTTCAACGAGGAATCCCTGCAGCCCAGCCGTAGACCGGTACGCCTGAAGGTGGCCAATGGAGAGATTATGGGTTGTGGTACCCATGAGGCCACTATCAGTATGGAATTCTGGGAGCATGAGCGCTTGAACCGCCCTGATTTGGCGAAGAGAAGCACTCTATCCGGGCACTTCTATGTGGCCGACATTACTGATAGGGATATGATCATGGGGTATGACGTCATTGTGGGAAACGCCATTAGAGCCCTTCCCCATCGTGCAACGCTGGTCCGGGAGGATGATGAATGTCTTACATGGCTGTCCACGGACTATGCATGCGGATCATCCCAATGGACTGCCGAGGAAGAGGATCGGATCGTCCAAGCGGTGCAAGCTGTGGATGCCAGGTCCAGAGGAGACCGCGGAGTTCAGCTCACGGAGTATGGAATGGCGCAGCAGGTGTATGACAGGATGATCCAGACGCTGGGAGCCAAAGCGCCGGAGACGGACGTCTTCGCTTCCCGGGATGCCCCACTTTTGCGGAAGTGTAGGAGGCATTGGCATCGAGGAGACTCAGCTTGGCACAGGCATTGGCGATTGAAGGAGTGGGGGCCCATGTATTGGCATGGCTCCCTGAACAATACCAGACGTACCAGGCGAAGGGGATCCTGGTCATAACCGGCATAGGATCCACCCCATGTCCGCAGGAAGGTCTCAAGTCGACGCTGGACTCCATCACCCTGAACGGGATGTCATTCGGGCGAGAGGAGGAGTTGTTCATCGACGCCAAGGGTGTATCAATGCCCTGCCTGGGTCAAGCGTGGGGTACCAAGGCTTTCCTGGTGGATGGGGCGCAAGCCAAGCCCACGGGTGATGAAGCATTCATCCGTAGGGTTGAGGCAGTGCCCATGCGGGTCATGTTTGAGCCCAAGGAGGGGACGGATCAGCCAATTGATGGCATTGACATCCTGTCCCACTCCGAGATCGACCACGTCATCAACTACATGCGGATGGGGTGCACGACCGTGTGGCAGCCAAGAAGGGGCGGGACATGGTCACATCTCCGCATTTCTGGGATGACAAGATGTTGGTCACCGGCAAGTACGAGAAAGATGAGTTCGTGGCGAGGGTCATGGATCACATCGCGGACCAATATGATGGTCCGGTTGGGTCGGACCCGCCGACATGGGATTTTCCAAGAATCGGGGCCGGTAGCGACAAGGGCAAGGCCAATGCCGGAAATATTGGAAGATTATCGGTGGGAAGCGCGCCCCACGACGATTAAGACGGCATATCGGACGAGGAGAAGTCGTACTCGGACCCGGAAGAGGCCTATACCGCAGTGCGGTGGGTTGTATCGATACCGAAGCAAGCGGCTGAAGAGGCCCAGGAGAACCCGAAGGTCGCCGGGCTGAAGGAGAGGCTAATCATTGCCTATCAGCGGCTATTCAGTGGCGTCGCCAACAAGAACCCTCCGGATCGTGGGAGGTTTGGCACAGCGAGGATCAAGCTGAAGCCAAACCCCAAGATCTATTGTCATCGGGAGTACCAACTTCAGGGCGATCGGGCCGAGGCAATGAAGAAGTTGCTGGCCAAGTTCATTGAGCGGGGCTGGATCGAACCCTCCGACAGTGAGTGGGCCAGCGCAGCCTTTATCGTGCCCAAGAAAGAGAAGGGCGAGTGGAGGTTGGTGGTGGATTACAGGGGTTTGAACGAGCAAACCGAGCACGACTTGTACTCGCTCCCTCTGATCGACACCATCCTCCAAAAGCAACAGAAAAAGCGGATCTTTACGGTGATAGACCTGAAACATGGCTATCACCAGATGCCGCTACCCACGGACTCCAGGCCCTGCACAGCGATGTCGACGCCGCTGGGGCCCATGCAGTGGAAAGTGGTGCCTATGCGCGCCAAGAATGGCAACGCCGCTTTGCAGCGCATGATGTAGGACCTACTCGGTCCTGTCCGGGACTGTGCCGATCCCTTTGTGGATGACATCATCATCAGGTCCGGCACAGAGAACATGACGGAGGACGAGCTCATCGAAGTGCATGGGAAGGATCTGCGCCGAGTGCTCAGTGAGCTGGACAAGCACAACATGGTGTGCAAGCCCACCAAAGCCTCACTCTTCGTGAAGGAAGTGGAGTTCGCGGGTCACGTGGTTGGTCACGGGCAACGCCGTCCCATGCCTGGAAGGCTGGTGTCCCTGCACCACTGGGAGAAGCCCCAGACGATCAGCGAACTCCGATCCTTCATGGGGTTCTGCAACTACTATTCGGGCTATGTCAGGATGTATGCAGAACTCTCGGGGCCGCTGCACAAGATGCTGCAGGTGGGCAAGTTCGATGGCTGGAAGGGAAGCAGTAAGAAGCTTGCCTGGACCCCTGAGGCCGAAGATGCGTTCAGCCGCCTGAAGGAGCGACTCCTGGGGCAGCTGGGGCTATTCCTGGTGGACCCAGACAAGGGATTTGTGCTACGGACGGAGGCCTCGGACTATGCTGTAGGGGCAGTCCTCGAGCAGATCCGGGACGACGGACCCGTGGCGTTTTGGAGTCGGATACTGGCCGAGGGCCAACGTCGAACCTGGACCGCGAGGGAGAAGGAGACGTACGCCATTGTCTGTGCGCTCAGGAAGTGGTCTGGCAGCATCGGATTGCAAGTGGTGGTGGTTTGTACGGACCATCAGTCCTTGCAGAGCTGGCACAAGGAGCACGTCGACACCCCTCTCGGGACCGGCGGCAAGGAGGGCCCGATGGCATGAGACGTTCGCCAAGTTCAACCTCAGCATCGTGTACGTCCCGGGGAAGGACAACACTGTGGCGGACTGCCTCAGTCAATGGGCCTACCCCGCGGGCAAGGCATGGATGGACATATCCAGCCATGGGGACGCCAAGGAGACGGAGAACCGAATGGGGGAGCTCATCGATCACTGGCATAACGCCCAGCTCATGCATCCTGGTCGGGACAAGACGCAGCAGGACCTGGAGTGGCGCTTCAAGTTCCCACCGGGGTACTACGCCATCCTTGACAAGTACTGCAGCGACTGCGCCGTGTGTCGGGCCACAAATAGCCCCAACCACTCCACGGCGGGCAACCAGGGGATACGGCTATACCGGAGGCCCCTATGCGGTCCATGGCCATGGATGTGTTCGCCATGCCGGAGGTCACCGTGGAAGGAGACACCTATGATTGTGTCATCCTCGCGGTGGACAGGCACAGCGGGTATATCGTGGCTGTCCCGGGGAAGAAGTCCAAGAAGAGGGACAAAAAGGACAAGCATGGAGTGGGTCTGCAGGCCAAGACCGTCGCCAACGCCATGATCAGGCATTGGCTGACGATTTTTGATGTTCCAGGTGTCATCTGCAGCGCTCGGGGCAGTCAATTCGTGGGGACGTGGTTCAAGACGATGTGCAAGCACATGGAGATTCGGCACGCCAAGACTGTGGCGTACCACAGCCGGTCAAATGGCTGGGCTGAGGTGGCCGGGCGGCAGATGTTCGAGAAGTTCCGCCAGCTGCACATTGACGAACCGGGCCGGAACTGGTACAACTCGCTGTGGAGAGTACTCCAGGCGTACCATGACCTTCTGGGGCCCACTGGACTGTCGCCCCATCGTATCCTGTTCCTACGGGATCCAGTGTCACGCACTCTCCCGTGGTTGAAACATGGCAAAGTGGCCCGGGATGCAAACGCTATGATGGCTGAGGCGGACGACACGGCGGCCAAGGTGTGCAAAGCACTTCAGGACGAGCATGAGAGGAGGGCCAAGTACTTCAAGCAGGGAAAAGTCCAGAAATATGCTCTCCAGGACACCCTATGGGTGGAGCGGCACCACAAGGATGTCCTGTCCAGGCATCGGCAGGCCTCCTGGTATGTGCCGGGGGTAATCGTGCGGAAGGTTGGGCAGGATGTGTATGCAGTTCGTGTGGGGGATAACAAGATCCTGGACCGCGACCATACCCAGCTTGGTTCCGAGCACCAGACCCCAGCGGACGTCCCGTCACCTTCGAGTTCACGGCCGGCGATGTGGACTCGGACGACGGGGGTGAGGACGACGACTTCACCGCCGAGAGGATCCTGACGGACAAGCAGGACCCGGGGACGCCTGGGGGGAGGCTTTATAAAGTTTGTTGGAAGGGATTCGCCGCATCCAGGGATTCGTGGGAGCCTCCGAGCAGCTTAGTGCCGAGGTATACCACGGTCTGGATGGAGTATCTAAAGAGGAAAAACATCTCTTTGGATGTCAAGGACGTGTTGGTCCATTTGGTGGCTGCAGTGGCACCGTAATGGATCCCCCTTGGCATTTATGTTTGTCTGTGTGATTTGTAGACGGGTGAGGGCGTTCATCCGGGGATTTTTGGGCCTTGATTGGCCATCTACCCCCTTCACTCGATCTCCTCATATATATTTCATTGTGGTATATTTTTTTAGGTAGACCGACGAAGTTTCTCTATCTTTGATCCCCTTGGTCCATGTTGTAGATCAAGAGGAGACCGGATACGGCGTAGGGCACCGATTATGAGTGTCCTCACCCCTCTCCTGGGGCATGGGGGACGCCCGAGACGTGTGTGGGGCCTCCATGTGTCCTTGGGACATGGGGGGGGGGTGTGGAGCCCATCGGGGTCCTCTCGTCCTCTCTTCAATGACTTCTGAGCGGATACAACGCTCTGAGAAGGGGGGTGAAGCCGGTTCGGACCCCTGTGGCCATCTTTGGGTCACTTGGGGTGTGTATCTATGTACCGGCAAGCCGCCGATGGCTGATATCATATTCTCCCATCCACCTGACCTAACCTGATGTGATAGTGTGATGGGCTTGGCCATTCCAGCTATGAGCGGCCATGTTCAATACCGAGGCGCTGTTGGCTGAGATTTATATATCAGAATATCAGGAATCAACAGGGTTTTTTTATCATAATGTTTCCGTAATTTTTCCGCCTTCCGTTCTGATTGTCAATGTATCGGCGACTGTCAGTTGGCTCGCGATTTTGCGGTAACCAATTGGTTAACTGTTATTTGCAGATATTTTGGCGGAAACCCCGATGAAGGGTCAGATTTCATCAGTGAAGGGTTCGTTGCTTCCGCAATTTTCATGTTACACACTCGCAAAATTAATCGGATTTTTTCAGACTTTCAGAATCGGATTTTTGACCTCGACATCGCCGCACTTGATATGCTGAATCTCGAGTGGTCCTACATTTTTCCCCGATCACGAATCAACCTTCCTTTGGTTATCTCCTTCGTTTTTCTTTGAGATAAAGGAGAAACAAAATTGATTCCTGAGGCCACTTTGAAAGGTCATATCCCCGGCTCACGGTGAGGAATACCAATTTGGAGGAGTGGGTTGGAACTGCCTTGGTCTCAACTTAATTTAGAAAGTATCAAACCCCATTTGATGTCTACACATGCGCGGTGTAGCAAGGGATGAGGGTCAAGAGGGTAGAAGGGGATATACACCTCTTGGACCATGCAACCAAATATTTTAATGCGACCTCCGAATTTACCGCATGAGTGTTGGTGTTGCATAGAAACTTTCCTTGGGTTCCTACGTATTTTTAACGTGAAATTATGTCCATGGAGGGGCATGGCATACCATGGTGGGAGCCACTATTTGAGGGTATGTGTTATATGCATGGTATGTGCTTCGATATGCTCACGCTCATGTTATATATCTCTGTTTGTACGAAGATATATGGAGTCATACGTGGCAAGGGCTTCGCCCATGTCCGACTGGTGAGCTCCATAGCGCTAGACTAAGTCTACCGCTCATATAGTGCATGTGGGAGGGCTTACAGAGCGACCCACAATCGCCACTATCAATTTTCCCATTTTCATGGTGCGTGTTGGGAGGAGGTTCGAAGGTGTCCCTATGCGTCCATGTGGGAATCCAAGTGGGGGGATTGTTTGCAAATAGTCCGAAGCAATTGTATTTTGAACCATATGTGGATACCATGGGTGAGCGAAGTTATATACTATTGTAATTATCCTGAATTTGGCATTATTTGCATGTTTTTGACCTCTTTTTAGGCTCATTTTTGTATTTTATGTGCTCAACTGGTCGGCTAACAGTAAAGTGCCTAGAGATCTGTGAACTATGGTCAGTTGCTTATATGTTGGCATATGTTTCGGTGTTGCACCTCACCATATGCCGAATCACGTGGTCACTTTGGCGTGGCACAGGAGGCCTCACAAAATTAGGTCTCAAATTCATGAGTTGACTTGTGAAGCATGTCATGTACATAATCAGAAGGGCTTCGGAGCCAATGATGGGGCATTCTGGGGTATGGACCTTCAATCTATATCACCTTTGTATACTACTTTCCGGTTTGACACATGCATGGAGCATTTGAATATTTGCCGTATGCATTTTTGAGTATATAATTGATTTTTGGGCATAATGGTGTGATTTGCCTGATTTTGCCATGTTGTGAGGTCATCTTCATGGGGCACCTCTCCAAGCCCAATCGACTCCAAGTCCAACCAAAGTTATGTCAGGGTAGGGCATGGTCCTCAGTGCCACTCTAGGCCATGACACGCCACCCCCCCTATTAGGCTAGGATTTGGAGGCTTGTGAGGGAACACATTTTTTTGGTTTGTGTAGTGACTTTTGACACATGGCATTTAGCCATGTTATTTGACTTGGTTCAGGGCATCATGTTGGCAAGTCAAGGGAAGGTCTTGAGTCCAGGGAATGAGGGGTCTATGGCTGTGATGGTGTACGTTTCCATCTCTCCCCAACTTTGCTTTATTTGTGTTCATATGCCAATTTCAGGGCTTCCTTTTTGGTGCAATTCTTGTACATGCCCAACGCCCGTGTCTCCGTGTGCACCGCGAGACGACCGGCGTACTGAAAGGAAGCCAACAGTGTGGAGTGGATTTGGATTGTACTTGGGAGTTGGGTATTGCAAGGGTTTTGTGTGAAGGAGCCTATCTTTCTATTATTTGTGGGAATTTGTGCAGGATAGGGCAAGAGCATGCAGACCCTGGTGAGGAGCCCGACCCTAGGAGAGACGGGATATGGTGGAAGGGGTACAGCAGGGGCCGGTCCTGGTAGGGACCTTCATTATGGTAGCAGAGTTGTTCGTCTACCACCGCTTGTTGTTCGACCAAGACCATTGTGGAAACAGAAGACGACCCTGTTGATGAGGGCGCCCATGGTGGCACCCCGGAAGGTGAAGATGACGGCGCGGGGGAATGCGACACATCATGAACGGGCGGCGGCGATGGTGTCTCGCTGCCCGGTGACGGCGAAAGAGGCGATGGCCCCGACGGAGATGGCAATGGCGTCTCATCCCGAGGGGCTTGTTCCGAGTGAATGGCCGCGGAATCCGCTGATCGCGGCTCGGACCCTTGGCCCGACATCATCATTGGACCGTGGATACTTACAACTCACGCGCAAAAGCAGGGAGCAATTAATGGCGTGCAGCTATAGATACAAGCACACACCACGTGAGTTCCGGAAAAAAAAGATGACTTTAAGTATCAAAAAAGAACGAAGTATTTTTCGTGAACTAAGCTCGGTCACAAAAATTCCGGAACAGAACCGCTACCATCTACCAAGTGGGAGGATCTACCGGATTTGCAACCAAAAAGAAAAAGCAAGGCAAACACAAAACACGAAGCAACGGCACAAAAGACCACAACACACTACATACTACTCCGGTCCTCAAATATCTAGAAAAGAGGAACAAATGCAATACCAATGTCGGGTGCACATGCAAAGCAAGTGCACAATGCTTAACTCAACTTGGACGTTAATTCACACAAAAGGTCTTGTAAATATTTGCATGCATGAAGAGGTTTGGTGGAGTGCAATATGCAATTATTACAACAAAGGCATATGTCAATGAAAGGCAACATGTGCAAAACAATCACACATATGTTCTCTATGGTTCATGCATTCACTTGTGTGTATGCCATGTGTGTCAACAAGCATTGCTCAACTCATCAAATATTATGCTACATAATGTGATCTCTTCTTAGCTAAGGAGAGGCAAGGTCAGGCACACTGAGCACTGAACAAAATTCTGGAGTCGAACGTTTGAGACCTGGTATTTCTGTGTGCTCTTTGAGTTGAAAATGTCGGTTCATGCATTTGTTGTTTCTTGTTTGATTATTTGCTTTCACGTAGGTCAAGTGAGTCCTATTCAGAAATCCGCGATCACTCCGCGACCTACTCAGCAGGCAAGTGACCACAGCACTACAGTTCAGAATTTGGTCGACAGTGTGTGATCCTTTTGCCCTATTTCTGTACCGTGTCCGGTACACATCAGTAGCACTCGCAGATTGTGTATTTTCTGTCTTGGTGATTGATTGTTATCTAACAAGTACGTTATCATTCCTTTGTACCTTAGACAATGGTACACAAGGGATCACTTTTGTAAATCACGACCTCATCGATCTGCATTGTGCTCATTGTCTGCATGGTGCTGGCATTCGGTTGGTGTACCCCCAGGATTACCAATACATTTACAGAAGCTTGCCTTTCAATCCTGTCGTTGAGTTCCGTCGTGAATTTCAAGCCCCTAGTACTGTGGAGTCATTTGGGTTGCTGTGGAGTTTATTTGGATCAACGACTTTCTGATCGAGGTTCGGAGCAATTGTGACAGCAATGCTGCGTGGCGCTACGGGCCAGTCCATGTTGGCGCTGCCTTCAGTACTGTTGGTTCAGAAGCTGACTCCAAATGCTACCTTGCCCTCTGTTTGTGATCCTGATGATGTTGGGTGTATGCTGTGCCGTGCGGCAGAACTTGTCTTGCCTGCTCGTGGCAAGGCACTGGTGAGAACAGACCTTGCCATCGCGGTCCCTGAGGGTACATACGCGCGCATTGCGCCGCATTGCGGGCTTGCCTGGAAACACCATCTGCAAGTGGGCAGCTCAGTTGTTGGTCCTCGGTATCGTGGCAACGTCGCTGTGGTACTCTTCAACCATGTGGCTGAAGACTTTGCGGTCTGGGGTGGTGATAGGGTTGCGCAACTTATCCTGGAGCGCTTCTTAGTCCCGGACCTTGTGCTCGTGCCTGTTTTGCCTGCGCGTCCTCTACACAGCCCTCATCAACGCGAGTGTGTCGCTCCCATCACTCATCTTAGTTCTGTGGCCCCCCTGTTAGCGCCGTAGTCCAGTTCTTTGACGCCATTGTCACCGCCGTCATCAAGCTTTGCAGCGCCACTGTTAGTGCCGCTGCAAGCCTCAACGACGCCACCGTGAGCAGAGCCCTTTGGGGAGCCACGCGGAGATCGTGGCGCTGGACCTCCGAGCTCTTCATGGCCACGCTCCTGCTGGCGCATCTTCAGCGAGTTCAGCCTTACCGACGGCAGCATCAAGCCCTTCTAGGGTGCAGGGACAGGCACAGCAGGGCCTTCGCGTGGCGCTGTATAAGCCTTCTGCCTTTGGGCTTGTTTCTCCTTGTTTGTGAAAGCGAACCTGGGCTCAAGCATCTTGCTACGTCTGTGGACCAGCAGCCAGTGGAGCTGTTGTATTTTGCCATGCTTGTGGTGGCCGGTGCCCCTGCACCCGGGACAGTTTTCGTCTGTCTGTCTGTCTCATCGTCACCACTCTGTATGCACTGCATGTTGTTTTGTCCTGCAGTTCAGTACATATTTCTTGCACTGTCAGCACTTGTCTTTCCCTCGGCAGTGGCCATTTACACAGCTTCTGGTTTGCCATTTGGCTGGGCCACTTCCATCTACCTTCACTGACATCTTCATGTTTTTATGACTATGCCATGTATTTTTTTTCCAGCCCACTGCTCTAGGCTGGATGGGTTTGATTGTCTATTGCCTTGCTGGCTCACGCCGGCATCTCAGCATATCGGCATCTCATTCTTCATATCCTTCTGCTGGTCAACAATCGGCTGATATGATAAGTTGATCTGTCATCGTCGCTTGTGTGCACACTTGTTTGGTTTGTGGCACTGTTTCACATTTTCACTGTGGATGCACAAGGCACTTGGTGAGGTCTCTGTTTGTATGCTCTGCACTAGACACAAGGTTTCGGTTTTGGATGTATGTGAGGTTGCAGTGAGGTTACAGTTGGGATGCACTGTGTTTTTGTGAGGTTTCACCTACTCCGTCAAAGTACAGTAATGCCGTCGCGCGATCGCAGCAGATAAAAAAAAACAAGAAAAAGACGCACAACCAGAAAGAAATAAAGCGCAAAATTGATTCATCCGACCTCAGAAACCCCCAAAAAGATTTTACGCCGCTGTTTGGCGAGGTCGCAAAATTTAGGACACTCACAGAAAGAGAAGAAGTTGAGCGTTGCTTGCCCCAAAACACCTAGCAATGTGCGTGTCCTAGGCGCTAGGGACTTGTGCGCGCCCCAACCACAAAGAAAGAGAACACATGCGCAAAGGAGAACAAAGGAAAGCGAGCGAAAACAAAACGGACACAAACAACACCGACAACAATGGCCGCCAAGACGCAAGTATGTTACATGCCATGCAACGCCAAAATACGCCGCCACGAAAAGCGCAACGAAAACGGCACCGGCAAGGAAAACCAACAGGAGGTGACACCGAATGAATGCCTATGCCCACCCCCGCACACATAGGGAATGAAAGGTATGCCCGTACGTGCATGCCCATATCGCCGCAAGGTCATCACCGCCACGGAGGAGCAAAATGGTATGAAGGGGCACAACGGGGGAACACAAAACCAACAAAGGAGAGAAGAACGCACGAAGGAGGCCACACACCAGCGGGGGGAAGCACAACACACATAAAAACACACAAACAAAAACTAAACATACACAACATGCACACGCGGCTTGTTGGATCCAACTATGTTACATGCCATGCTACACTACGCAACCAACACGAGATAAGAACGGCAACCGCGCCAACAAAAGTAAAAGGTGACCACGAGGCGTAACCGAGACGTGTTCACCCTCCGCCCGCACGCCCGCTTACGTAGGAGGCGAAAGGGAGCGAAAGGTATGCCCGCCCGTGCATACCGCCGCACGTGCAAAGAGACAACCACCGCCGCGAGCAAGCAAAATGGTATGGAGAAATACGAAGGACGCCAAGCATGACGGGCGGGACATGCGTGGGGAACCACACACAACCACGAGAAGGGACAACACGCAAGTGCAAAAACACAACAAACATGCGTGCCGCACCCACGCCCACCTGCTTGCATAGGGAACAAAAGGTATGCCGTCGCATGCAAACAAGTAGTAGGCAAGGGGGGAGCCACAGACTGCCACCAAGAGCGCAAGTATGTTACCATGTCGTGCCACGCCGCCAACCGCCCGGCCCGCGCCACCAACCGAGACGGGAAAAAACAAATGGACTTCGGCCAGGGAGTGGTTGTCACGGGGGGCTAACGGTCCTGCCCTGCGGTGCAATGCGGGGCAACCGTGACAACTGCTCTTACAGCACAACCACCTTTTTTGTTGCGCTGATTAGAACATACACACTTATGCATAGCGTCGTGCGCCAGATTCCGACAAACACACATTGCCACGCTTCCTTGTGCATGCACCCACCTTCCCTTCTCTTCACTGGTCCAAATGAGAAGTGTGTGCTCGTGTATGCGTCGCTTGTGCGTTAAAGTAGGGTTGTCTTAGACGCTTAGGCTTGTTTTGGGTCGTGCCGTCGTCTCTCATTCGCCATTCCCTAAATGTCACATAGGCAAAGCAAGAGGACTAGGACACAATAAGATTGGGGAAAAAAAAACAAGTATGTTGCATGTCACGCCGCGCACGCGGTACGGACAACGAACAAAGGTGGCGGCCAAAGAGGTGTGTGGCGACAAGTGGAGAGCAAGTAGGATATAAACCTACGCCAAGCGACGCACGAAAAGAAGACGCCGTAACAAGCACAATACAGTAAGAAAAAGGAGAGAGGAGCACACAAACGAAGCATAAATAGGTAACATACCATACCGCCGCGGGAGTAAGAGACCGACCGAGGATGACACTGACGAGGTGCCATGGCGCGACAAAACCCCCGCCGCCGCACGCCTGTTTGCATCCTTTCTCTTCGCAGGTTCAAAGGAGAAGGGAACGCCCACCACCACCGGCAGCAAAAACCAGCCAGGAGTGGCGGGGAGTAGCACGCAGGAACCTCCGCCAGGAGTGGCGAGGGACCAACCACACCACACACCAGCCACAACCCCAAAAACACACCACCGCCACACACCACACACCACACACCACCACCGCCAGCGGACCCAAGCCAGGAGTGGCGGGGAACCGCGCCCAGGACCCTCAGCCAGGAGTGGAGAGGACCGCGCACCACCACCGGCAGCGAAACCCAGCCAGGAGTGGCGGGGAGTAGCACACAGGAACCTCTGCCAGGAGTGGCAAGAGACAAACAATACCACACACCAGCCACAACCCCACCAACACACCACCGCCGCACACCACGCACCACACACCACACACCACACACCACCGCCGACAGCGAAACCCAGCCAGGAGTGGCGGGGAACCGCGCCCGTGACCCTCCACCAGAAGTGGCGAGGAACGCCCACCACCACCGGCAGCGAAACCCAGCAAGGAGTGGCGGGGAGTAGCACACAAGAACCTCCGCCAGGAGTGGCTAGGGACCAACAATACCACACACCAGCCACAACCCCACCAACACACCACCGCCGCACACCACGCACCACACACCACACACCACACACCACCGCCGACAGCGAAACCCAGCCAGTGTGGCGGGGAACCGCGCCCGTGACCCTCCGCCAGGAGTGGCGAGGAACGCCCACCACCACCGGCAGCGAAACCCAGCCAGAAGTGGCGGGGAGTAGCACACAGGAACCTCCGCCAGGAGTGGCGAGGGACCAACCACACCACACACCAGCCACAACCCCACCAACACACCACCGCTGCACACCACACACCACCGCCGCCAGCGAAACCCAGCCAGGAGTGGCGGGGAACCGCACAGGGGACCCTCAGCCAGGAGTGGCGAGGACCGCCCACCACCACCGGCAGCGAAACCCAGGCAGGAGTGGCGGGGAGTAGCACACAGGAACCTCTGCCAGGAGTGGCGAGAGACCAACAATACCACACACCAGCCACAACCCCACCAACACACCACCGCCGCACACCACGCACCACACACCACACACCACACACCACCGCCGACAGCGAAACCCAGCCAGGAGTGGCGGGGAACCGCGCCCGTGACCCTCCGCCAGAAGTGGCGAGGAACGCCCACCACCACCGGCAGCGAAACCCAGCAGGGAGTGGCGGGGAGTAGCACACAGGAACCTCCGCCAGGAGTGGCTAGGGACCAACAATACCACACACCAGCCACAACCCCACCAACACACCACCGCCGCACACCACGCACCACACACCACACACCACACACCACCGCCGACAGCGAAACCCAGCCAGGAGTGGCGGGGAACCGCGCCCGTGACCCTCCGCCAGGAGTGGCGAGGAACGCCCACCACCACCGGCAGCGAAACCCAGCCAGAAGTGGCGGGGAGTAGCACACAGGAACCTCCGCCAGGAGTGGCGAGGGACCAACCACACCACACACCAGCCACAACCCCACTAACACACAGCAGCTGCTGCACACCACACACCACCGCCGCCAGCAGACCCCAGCCAGGAGTGGCGGGGAACCGCACAGGGGACCCTCAGCCAGGAGTGGCGAGGACCGCGGACCACCACCGGCAGCGAAACCCAGCCAGGAGTGGCGGGGAGTAGCACACAGGAACCTCCACGAGGAGTGGCGAGGGACCAACGACACCACACACCAGCCACAACCCCACTAACACACCACCGCCGCACACCACACACCACCGCCGCCAGCGGACCCCAGCCAGGAGTGGCGGGGAACCGCACCCGGGACCCTTAGCCAGGAGTGGCGAGGGACCAACCACACCACACACCAGCCACAACCCCACCAACACACCACCGCCGCACACCACACACCACACACCACACACCACACACCACCGCATACAGCGAAACCCAGCCAGGAGTGGCGGGGAACCGCGCCCAGGACCCTCCGCCAGGAGTGGCGAGGAACGCCCACCACCACCGGCAGCGAAACCCAGCCAGGAGTGGCGGGGAGTAGCACACAGGAACCTCCGCCAGGAGTGGCGAGGGACCAACCACACCACACACCAGCCACAACCCCAGCAACACACCACCGCCGCACACCACACACCACCGCCCCAGCGGACCCCAGCCAGGAGTGGCGGGGAACCGCAGCGGGGACCCTCAGCCAGGAGTGGCGAGGACCGCGCACCACCACCGGCAGCGAAACCCAGCCAGGAGTGGCGGGGAGTAGCACACAGGAACCTCCGCCAGCAGTGGCGAGGGACCAACTGCACCACACACCAGCCACAACGCCACCAACACACCACCGCCGCACACCACACACCACCGCCGCCAGCGGACCCAACCCAGGAGTGGCGGGGAACCGCACCCAGGACCCTCAACCAGGAGTGGCGAAGAACGCCTACCACCACAGGCAGCGAAACTCAGCCAGGAGTGGCGGGGAGTAGCACACAGGAACCTCCGCCAGGAGTGGCGAGGGACCTACCGCACCACACACCGGCCACAGTGCGTGCGCCAGGCCAGGGAAGGCAGAGGGAGGAACAGGCAGCCCCCGCCCCCAAAAAGAAAAAAACAGGGGGGGGGGGCGCGAAAACAGCCCACAGCCACCAGACCGCCCGCCAACAACACAAGAGGCGGCCGAGCCCCCCACCCAGAAGGCACCGAAGACAGGACCCCCAAAGAGGCACAGGGGGACCACCCAGCCAAAACCGGCAACACCAAGCCAGGAACAGCGGCCCACCGGGAAAAGGGGCACCGAAACATGCAGAGACACACCACGAAAAAAAAAGCCAGCAGCCCAGCCCGAAAGAAAGGGGATAGGGGGACAGACCACAAGGCCCGGGACAGAGACACCCACCAACCGACACCACAAAGCAAAAAAAAAAGAAAAAGAAAATAGCGCAAAAAACACACCCCGACAACCCAGCCAAGAAGGGCGGGGCACAGCCGGGACCCGGGCCCAACGCGCACGCCCACACCGCACACCGGAACTGGAAACGGCGGGAGGCAAGCGAAACGCGCACGAAACCACACACGTCGCATAAGCAGGCCGAGACCTAAGCCCAACCACGAACACCACAAACAGCCGGCAAAAGAGAGACAACACCACAAACCGTGCCCGAACACACCCACCCAAGACCCCAGCCCGGACTGGCAGGGGTTAACAAAACCCACACCCAACCGCAACCCAGACCCAAACACAAACGCAAGCCAACAGTAGGAAACCCAGTGCCCGCAGCCCGAGCACTGAGGCAGCCCGTGCCATGCAGGTGACCAGGCCAAACGAGATCCGGAGACCTGGGGCAAGGCTGCATCCTAAGGCCTGCGCTGCTTTGGGACTCGAGGCGGAGCGTGCGACACCCAAGCGCCTCGAACCCTAGTACCAAGAACGTGCATGCATGCCTTGGGAACGGGATACGCCAGGAAGTCCGGTGAACCTCTGGGGTTCCGCCCAAAGGAGGGGACGTGCGCAAGCACGGGGGCACACCCTCCAGGCGAGACAAGCACGTCACGCCGGCGGCGATCAGCCCTCCCAGTGATGCCCGGGGCCGCTTTGTTGGGGGCCAACAGTCAGGTCTAGCGGGATGTAAGCCGCCTCCCCTCTTTACGCGCGGAGCCTCTTTCTGTTGGTCACAGGGGCGACGCCAGGGGGAACCAAGGGGCGCCTCACCACGACCGAGTGCACCTACCTACCTACCTACCTACCTGAGCCGTGCCGCGGATCTTGTCGTGCCTGCTCGTGGCAAGGCACTGGTGAGAACAGACCTTGCCATCGCGGTCCCTGAGGGTACATACGCGCGCATTGCACCGCATTGCGGGCTTGCCTGGAAACACCATCTGCAAGTGGGCAGCTCAGTTGTTGGTCCTCGGTATCGTGGCAACGTCGCTGTGGTACTCTTAGCGCAGTCCAGTTCTTTGACGCCATTGTCACCGCCGTCATCAAGCTTTGCAGCGCCACTGTTAGTGCCGCTGCAAGCCTCAACGACGCCACTGTGAACAGAGCTGTTGGGGAGCCACGCGGAGATCGTGGCGCTCGACCTCTGAGCTCTTCATGGCCACGCTCCTGCTGGCGCATCTTCAGCGAGTTCAGCCTTACCGACGGCAGCATCAAGCCCTTCCAGGGCGCAGGGACAGGCACAGCAGGGCCTTCGCGCTAAGGGCGCTGTATAAGCCTTCTGGTTTTGGGCTTGTTTCTCCTTGTTTGTGAAAGCGAACCTGGGCTCAAGCATCTTGCTACGTCTGTGGACCAGCAGGCAGTGGAGCTGTTGTATTTTGCCATGCTTGTGGTGGCCGGTGCCTCTGCACCCGGGACAGTTTTCGTCTGTCTGTCTGTCTCATGGTCACCACTCTGTATGCACTGCATGTTGTTTTGTCCTGCAGTTCAGTACATATTTCTTGCACCGTCAGCACTTGTCCTTCCCTTGGCAGTGGCCAGTTACACAGCTTCTGGTTTGCCATTTGGCTGGGCCACTTCCATCTACCTTCACTGACATCTTCATGTTTTTATGACTATGCCATGTATTTTTTTTCCAGCCCACTGCTCTAGGCTGGATGGGTTTGATCGTCTATTGCCTCGCTGGCTCACGCCAGCATCTCAGCATATCGGCATGTCATTCTTCATCCCCCTCTGCTGGTCAACAATCGGCTGATATGATAAGTTGATCTGTCGTCGTCGCTTGTGTGCACACTTGTTTGCTTTCTGGCACTGTTTCACATTTTCACTGTGGATGCACAAGGCACTTGGTGAGGTTTCTGTTTGTATGCTCTGCACTAAACACAAGGTTTTGATTTTGGATGTATGTGGGGTTGGGGTGAGGTTACAGTTGGGATGCACTGTGTTTTTGTGAGGTTTCAAGTTCGTCAGTACACTACACGTACCGCTCAATGCCAAACCATCTGCCACTGCGCATGGGCTGCAGGGTGAACAGTGCGAAGCGTGCGGTGTGTCTGCCTGTCTTTGGTGTGTATGTCCTTTAGGCTCTTCGCTGTTGCTTGTGTGCCTTGCCCTGGGCACAGGGGTATATCAAGATATATTGGTGCTACAATCAGGTGAGCTTTGCATTCCACTGCAGGGAGCAAGCCAGAGAGGATACAATGTTGTGACAAATCAAAATGTTCAGTCAATTTTTCAAACAGATCCATTTTTTTGTAGCTTCCGGCTGGAGTGAAGTTGAGCCGTATGTTTTGGCTGAGGGTAGAGGCGACGTGCCCCCCCACAGAGAGACAAACCCCAAGGGACCTGAGGCCAAGCGGGCGGCAAGGTGCAAGGTTGGGCACGCTCTTCTCAGGTGGGTCGGTTCACACCGGGGATTGTGTCCACACAACGGGTGGAAGGGGATCGGTACGTGTACAAAGGAGCGCCGCCTTAATAGGCGCAAAAAATTGAACGACGTTTTCGATGCCTTGATGGTCATGATAGGGGACTTGATTTTGAAATGAGAGTGTCTAGACACACACATGACGAGAGGCTCATTTCGCGCCCGCCATGAGACCGCCCGAGACATTTTTCGAATGCTGTATGATGAAATGAAGGGCCGGCTGACCACATGGGGGAGGGATGAGGCAGCCCATCAGATGGTCCCTTCCATTCGGATACAACATGAAGAGGCTAGAGATGGACAATACGAAGCCCTGGCCCGGCCCGTAGCACACAACTCTCCTGTCTCAACAAGGGGGGTTGGGGATCATCTAGAGTGGGAGTTTCCCTTCATAATGGTAGCCCCCCCTGGCTAATGTGCTCATCTTTGAGGTTTCAAGACAAGCGACGAATCTAGCTCACTATGTTCAACGCTCGGGGCCGACCTAGACCACCAATTTGGGCCACACCTACACCTTGTACCGCGAGCTTGTGTGCAGTTGTGTGTTTCTAGCCATTTTTGGCGGATAGGCGCGACGACCCATTTGAGGCTTCCCACCTGGGGCTTGTGTATTCCAAATACTTCGTGGAGGAACCTCCCATGCATGAGGAATGTAAGCTTATGTCACGGAACGTGGTTGGGAGGATTTATCGCAACTATGAGTGTGTTGGTCCTTGTCCCTTGGGGGCACCTACTGTGGAAGGCATTGTTCCGGAGGGGGAAGGTGATGCGGCACTACTCGTGCGCCAAGGAGAGGTTCAAAGAATAAAAAATCGGTTCAAATTGAATTTGTTGGCTAGGGAGCATGTCGGCCCTACATGGCAGGCCACACCTAGTTGTCAACCTACGGTCCACAACCCCAGGGATGCGGTACGTCCGGGGTCCAAAGTGAACTCGCCCCCTCCTCCACACGTACTCTTCACGGAGGCGGGAGTTCGACGGAGGTCGCAGCACTGCACGGACAAACGCCTGCCGTTTCAACATTGCACGAGAAGGCAACCAAAATGGCGGTCGGCCCAGAGTCAGGGTCAGGGGACTCTCACTCTCACTCTCACTCATGGGCTCCACATCCATGGTCAATGATATGGACACATTGGACTCCTCCTCCCCATCCTTCTCTTCTGCATTGATGCAGTTTGGGGACCCTTTGGGCCCAACTGCTGTCTACGCCAGTGCAGACCCACTTATGGTCAGAGATCTGCTTTCTGGAGCAGCTCCCAGGTTGAGCGCGTGTCGCGCTGAGCTCAGCGCTGAAGGTCACGCGCACACAAATCCACGTGGAATGTGAAGGATGAAATGTAGAATTCAGTGAAGTTCTGACGTTTTTTAACTTAGACTTCGTATTTTATTATTAAATTTTACACTGCCGCATATTGTTGCACGTGACGGCGCAATTGGAATTTGCGCCTCTGCTTCATGTTGCGCTGTCGCTGTGACAGCAGCTATGCATATTTCTTTTCCTTTCTAAGGATGCAAAGAATGTAGATTGCTTCGTGCAATCATGCACGGGGCTGTGGGGCACAGCGGCGCCAGTGGAATAGTGTGAGCACACCAAAGTGCCGGCGATCCTTCTCTTGGGTGCAGTCCAGATCGGGATGACCGAGGGCAAGGGAATCTTGCAGATTTTGATTAAATTTATTATAAAAACTGCAGCGGAACCCCACTGACCGGGTTGGAGATGATCATAAAATGTTGGGGTTTTGTGTGAATATGCCTTCCAAAAATTCAGGTTTTCTTCGTGTCAAAGACCAGTGACCGCCGTCAAACCAGAGTAGAATGGAGAGCTCAAGATCAATGTTGCAGGACCCACTGAAACGGCTTCAGAAGCAATCTACACGCTGGTGAACATCCAGAAGTCAGAAATTTCTTCGGTGTGAAACATCGACGTGGACAGCTAAGCAGCGGACGTGCTGCAGCAGCCACGACGTCCAGAGCTACATTGACGCCAGCCACGACCTGCGGCGCTGCGACGAGAGTGTGTAGATGAGGTCTGCGCGAAGGCAGCGATCGTCAACGCAAGATTTGCGCAGAGGAAGGACCGCCAGGGAGCGACGCGTGGTACTCGTGAAAATCTGGTTGGTTGCAACGATCCCCTCATGCCAGTGCTAGCGCCAGAATGCTCATAGCGTCAACATGTTCATCATGCAGGAGAAGGGCCCGCAGCAGCTGACAGCTCTGTCCCAGCAGCGCGATTGAGTTCTGTCGTGCGGCGTGTTTGGTAATGTGGGCAGCTAAGTCCACCCGCTCTTTTTCCCAGTGCCTGTTTGCCCCTTGGTTGTGAATAGTGTAAATATTTGCTGCAGCCCCGTGCATGGCCTCAGTCAGTGTCCTGGTGGTTTTTTTATCATTAATTTTTCCATCCCTTGAGTGCCAAGCTCCCAACTGTAGGTGCCAGAGCCCAGACCAGCCTCCCCCAAGAATGAAGATTGATGCTACAGCCCCCGGAGGAAATGCCTGCTAGGTCGCCGGAGGAAAGGTCCATGGGGATTCATTTTTGTGGCCAGGGCAGGGTCACTTTTGGAGCTGGGTATGCAGATCTTTTAGGGAGGGAGGTGATGCAGTTTGGGGACCTTTTGGGCCCAACTGCTGTCTACGCCAGTGCAGACCGACAGATGGTCAGCGATCTGCTTTCTGGAGCAGCTCCCAGGTTGAGCGCGCGTCGCGCTGAGGTCAGCGCTGAATGTCACGCGCACACTAATCCACGTGGAATGTGAAGAATGAAATGTAGAATTCAGTGAAGTTCTGACATTTTTTAACTTAGACTTCATATTTTATTATCAAATTTTACACTGCCGCATATTGTTGCACGTGACGGCGCAATTCGAATTTGCGCCTCTGCTTCATGTTCCGCTGTCGCTGTGACAGCACCTATGCAAATTTCTTTTCCTTTCTAAGGATGCAAATAATGTAGATTGCTTCGTGCAATCATGCACGGGGCTGTCGAGCACAGCGGCGCCAGTGGAATAGTATGAGCACACCAAAGAGCCGGCGATCCTTCTCTTGGTTGCAGTTCGGATTGGGAAGACCGAGGGCAAGGGAATCTTGCAGATTTCGATAAAATTTATTATAAAAACTGCAGCGGAACACCACTGACCGGGTTGGAGATGATCAAAAAATGTTGGGGTTTTGTGTGAAGACGCCTTCCAAAAATTCAGGTTTTCTTCTTGTGAAAGACCAGTGACCGCCGTCAAACCAAAGTAGAATGGAGAGCTCAAGATGAATGTTGCAGGACCCATCGAAACCGCTTCAGCATCCCTGACCCTAGCCACCTCGTCTCCCTCCTCGCGGTCTTTGGCCTCACGCCTAAAGGTTTCCCAGTTGGCCTCATACTCCTTGAAGCGCTCCTCCGACGCCACCATCACCTCTGCCTCCCACCCAATAATGTGCATAGTGCGCCCCGCCTGGCACACGGACTCCGCCGCCCCCCATTCCACTTCATCTCCTAAATGTCACATCCCAAAAAAGGTCTTGGGCAAAGCGCGGCCAAGGGGGTGGTTCTGCAGGAAGTCACAGGTCTGTCCCTGTATTATCAGCTATTTCCCGGCGCTGCAGATTTTTGCGCGCGCACATTGATGATTTGTCCTGTTTGCGATGTATTGTAGATAGTCTGTGCTATTGCAATTTCATGTTTTTTTTTGAGGCATGGCGGTCCCCCGCCGAAGAAACACAAAACATTGCTCCCATGCGAGGTTCACCGACAGACAGCCAAATATGTACAAAAAGAATTCCAAACCTGCCCAAGGTGCTACGCACTTTCATAACTGAAACCATGGGCTACAAGCAGGCTTTCCTAAATTTGCAATATGTGGACCTGGTGAGTGGCAATGTGATTTTGTGCCGGATGGCCACTGAAGTTGTTTCAGTGAGAGGGAAGAAACAGTTGAGTGTGCAGTTTTTGTGCAGGAGTTTGGCGATCATTGGTGGTCAGAGGCGATGAAAAAATCGGTGGCTAAAATCAAAAACAAGAATGTGAAAACACAAGAAATCCTGCAGTCGCCCTGTCCCTTGCGTAGCAACACTGGGCCAATCTGTGTGAGAATTAGTGAAGACCGACAGTGAACAACTATCCAATCAAATGGGGTTCTGTTCGGCGTAAGTGTTGATATTCTCGAACCAGTTGGATGGCCATCTAGGCTTTGTATTTCACATTTGTGTGACAGCTGATGTTGTTCTCGTGAACCACATTTACCCAAGCTTTAGCCATCAGGCGAGAGTATGTAGGGCGGTCGTGAAGTAGTTGCCAAAGTCTTGACTTCAGACGTTTGTCATCGACTTGAAATTGAGCACTGAGAGGAAGGATGGATCCAGTCTTATCTGTTTCAACGTTGCTTGGAGACCCAGGAGCGGTGATACAATTTGCTTGATCGTGAGGGAGTGCAAGATCGTGTTCGTCTGCGCCCGAGTTGCTGGACGACCCCAAAGCAGGGAGGGAGTCTGATGCAGAGTGCAGGGATGCGTCTTCAAAGAGTTGGCATTGTTCGTTGTGACTGTCGTATATGGCCATTGTTCTTGATGTCCAATACGTTGGTGGCGCTGATGCCGCGGATAGCACGGATTGAGGCTCATTGTCGGTTGACGAGCTGTCCCAAAAACGCCCTTTTGGCTCAGAGGCAGCGCGGAACTCGTCACTGTTGTCCAATGATTCATGAAAATCAAGTCTGGCTTTTTCCTCTGCTGGAGTAGGACCGATGTCGTCCCGAGTGGTATCAGGGGGCACGCGAGGCTCGCTCCTCATTTCCTTGGATTCGATGGAGCTCCCGTGTTGAGGAGAGGCAATGAGTGCTCAGAAAGGGAATCATGGTCATTTTTTTGAAAAGTGACTTCTTCTGGACTTGAGTTACTTCGGCAGTTTGTGGGATTATCTGCTGGATCTTTGGAGTCGTTGCTCGGGAATAACAAAGATGCTGCTTGGACTTGAGGGTGCCATGCTTTAGCTTCGCTTACTTGACGGCCTTGGTGGTATTTGATAACTTTGGCAGGTTGCGCCGATTACAGGTTTTGGTGATGCTCTTTTTTTGCTGCTATGCATTGCTTGCAGCGCAGTGGGAGATGTAGTCCGCGGTCCAAAAACCATTGTGCTGCCGCTTGTCCGAGTTCAAAGGTAGACTGACAGTCTTTGCACCTCTTTGTTTGATCTGGTAATTCTACTTTGGGTTGTCGGAAATGCTTGACTCTCCGTACTGAAGTCCAGCTTGCAGATGAGTCTGCGGAGGAGTGTTCGGAGTGTTTATCGGCGGTTGATGTGGTTGTGGATGGCCCAGTGTGCACGCCAAGGGTGGAGGGGACAGTACCTTTGGAAAAGTTGCAAGATGAATGTACATCGGGTTCTTCTTCGGCCGGAAGCCCATTTTTGCCTGTGGCGTACGGGGAATGAGTAGAAATGTGATTTGGCGTGTTTGTTTGTGTTTGACTGCAGAGTGATAAATCATTGTTGTGAGAAAACCAGCAGTTGTGTTTAAAGCGGCAGCGCTCTCTAAATTGCGATTTCATGTTGTATTGTAGCACAGTATTGTGTTTTGTACCACAGGGTTTTGTTATATGACACTACGATGAGTTGTGCTCTGCTAGTGGTATTGGCATATTGGTGTCCTTGATCATAGTGTTACATGGTAGCATCGTCTCGTTCGTGTATGCAATCCTATGGGTACTGCCTGTTGCTCTGTTGCGCTGCCGTGTCATGGATATCGACGCCAGTAAGCTACAGGACTCGATTTGTGTTCTGAAAGCCGCCAAGTCAGATGAGACATTTTGTTGCCAGTCACCGTGTGTTGCGCCGAACAGCTGTGTGTCGTGTCGCAAAATTCCAACAAGCTTCGCTAGACGTTTGCGTCCGTTGTGTGGGGAGCGAACACATCACTGTGTGACTCGGGAGCGGCACCCTTTGGCTGAGTCCCAGATTGTGCGAGGAGTGCGCCGACTCGGAGAGACTTCTGATGAGCTTGGTGAGTATGCAGCTTATGCGGCCGTGGGGCAGTTGGGTGATGAGGAAAGGGAAAAGGTCTGCAGGCGAGTAGGGTATGTACTGCCAGAGGTTTCCAGTCATCTTGGTTGTTGGGTGTACACAGGAGAGCTTTACTCTGAAAGTCTGCTTGCTAAATATGGAGTCGCCAAGTCCCTTGTTCTTCCCGTGAGCACGGTTGAAGCAGTGACCCAAGTTCGATCTTTGCGTGCAGCAACGGCTTCAGAAGAGGTATGATCCCTAGTGGTTGCAGAAGAGACTCTCAGTTTGACTGTACCACAGCTTTCGGCTCAAGTGACAATGCAAAAGCGGCCACATTTGCCTCCGGCGAAGAAGCTCTCCAGGGTCAAGCGTAAGGCAGAGCAGCGTGTGCACGCAAAGCTTAGCTGAGGCTAGAAAGGTGTGTTGTGGTTCCTCGCAACAGAGATGCGACGCAGGCGCTTGTGAAGTAGCCCGGAAGGCGCCGAGTGAAGCGTTAAGAGGAGCAAGCAAGCAGCTGCGTGCGAAGCGGCGAAGAGGACATTGTGCGAAGCATCGAAACAGGTGCTGAGGGACAGAGAGTGAGTTGTCGACAGTGCCGGCGTTTGATCAGAGGTTGCCCTCGTCCGTGGGGTGGCTGCTGTTTGATTGTGGTATTCTGAAAAGTTTGGTGGTCGTCAAGTCCTGAGGCTCGTGCACAGCTCGTCGACCAACGCTCAGGCGCTGTGAATGTCAGGATTCAAATGATTTTATGGTGAATGTAAAAAACAGGTCCTCTCCTGAGGTGCCGGAGGCCTCAGTTAAATATATTTGTGGATGGTTAGTGGTGCCAGCAGTTGCACCCTTGCTTTGTTTTGGTCATTGTGTCCCCTTTTCTGCTGCAATGTACTGCATGGTAAGTGCTGGGCCTGAGGCCTGTGCGCTGTCAGTTTTTGGTCTCTGTCTTTTGTTGGCTGTACTCAGCCACGTGGCTCTGACACTCGGAGCCTATGCATATTGCTTTATTTGATTTGGCTGCAGTGCCACTCTTTGTGTGGTGCTTCTTCAATACGTGGACTTGTTTGGGAACATACACAGTGAAGTTTCATTGTTTCGGATGCGCTGTGTGTGTATGGATGCCTGCTGTTTCTGATGTTTCGAAAAAATTAGGATGCGAAACAGCGGGAACTTTCAACCCAAGCAGGGAAACAACCATTGGAGAACACTGTAGTCTTTTCGAAATTTGAGGACAAGGTTTTATATATCAAAAAAGTAAACGCTTTTTCAGAGCTTTGGTTATAGAGTGCACACTAGTGGCTTTCCCGAGAGCCTCAAGCAGTTTATAGGCTTGTTTTCACCTCACCCCAGGCCACCACACCCTTTAGTGCACGCAAAGACACTGGAAAACACTCTTGGGTAAGGCTCTGAATTTGCCAACGTACAGTAGTTTGAATGAGCTCATTTTCTGCATTCTTTTTGGTGCTAGTACCCTATCCAGATTGTAGGTAAAACCCGAAGGAGGGTAGGTGGACCATGGCCCTAAAAGAGTGGCCCAGCGGAACACCCCACTGTACATTAGCTGTTGGCCTGTGCTTCCAGGTCCTTTTTGGCCTCAGTTGGCCTAGGAGGGGACTGCAGGAGGTCACAGGCCTGTCCCTGTATTATCAGCTATTTCCCGGCGCTGCAGATGATTGCGCGCGCACATTCATGATTTGTCCTGTTTGCGATGTAGTGTAGATAGTCTGAGGTATTGCGATTTCATGTTGTATTGTAGCATAGTATTGTGTTTTGTACTACAGGGTGTTGTTTTATGACAGTATGATGAGTTGTGCTCTGCTAGTTGTATTGGTATATTGGTGTCCTTGATCCTAGCGTTACAGGTTCATGGGAATGAGGTCCCGAATGCAGACCTCCCTTGTCACGTCGCGGTTGGCCCATGGACTCAACCAGCGATCTTCTTCTTCACAAATTGGTATCGAAGCGAATTCGGCACAATTGCGAAAGTGGTTGGAGGGATCTGTCTTGTAAGCTTCCAAAATAGTTCGGGCCGCTTTGGCCCTTTTCTCGAAATATTGGGAAGTCCAACATTTGCGCAAGACAACTTGGGGCGCATATAAGTTGCCTATAAAATTAAAACGGTCAGGGTCGCCAAAATACGCAACAGAGGTCTTCCAAAAAATGAGGTGGCGGGGGTCCTTGAGAGAAAAAGGGGCGTATGCATGGTATGAATGGATAATGTACCCATCCTTGTTGTTGATCACGGGTTCAAGGTAGTTGCGCAACATCTCTTTGTTGTGCGAGAGGGTGTCACCCAAGCTCCATCGCAAAAGACCCCGCCATAGAGGATCGATCTCTTGAATTTTTGGATGTTGTCGGCGAGGCCTACAAAAAGGACGCGTGAGACGCCGATGGGATGATTGCAACGGGCTGCACCAATCACACTCATGACGCCCTGAAAGTACAACCCGGTAAGGCAAGCGGGTAAATAACCACTAAAGCGTTTTAGTTAGGGTGTGGGGTGGCTGCCACGGGGCGCGCACTTCTCTCATGTCCTACTACGGTCACAAGTGGTGAAAGGAAGTACAGCGATCACTACTTATGGGTCATAGGTAAGGTAAGGGCATACCAATCCATGCCAGGTCTCCGCTTGGAACGCCAATACGTTGCAACCGCTGTTTTGCCTCTTTCCCTGCTTCTTTTGCTCGTCGTTTGGGCCTCAACTAAGGTGAAAGCAGCTACACATCTCTTACACGCGGTACACAAGGTACACGAAGTGCGCACAAGCTAAGAGAAGTGAACGCAACTACATAGGTTCAATTGGCGCGAACGACAGAGAGCACGGGCACTCCACCAAGAACACAACAAGGGCACGCGCACACACAGCAGGACTTGTCTTAGCCAGAAGCGTCAAATGTTCCATCCTGTGGGTCATAGATAGTATAAACCCGGAATTTTCCTGAAATTATACCCGCAAATTGCTGAAATATTTGAAATATGGAAGCGTGCAGCCAATTGGGATTCGAAACGGCTCGACTGCTGGCAGTAATTGTTTCGTACATAATTCTTACAGTGTGCGGTGTTTGCGGCACACTCTGCAGTGGCGTTTGTGATTCAATAATCGATGCGATAGCAATTTTATTTAAAAAGAAGAACCAACTCGATGCAATTTATGAAATTCTTATCGACGATAATGGGCAATAGATCGATCCATTGGTTAATCGCCTAAACCGGTCACAAACATTAACTACATCACCTCAAATCACATCACATTGGCTCCTATGAAATCAAATCACATCACATCACATCATATGTCGTGAAAACATATCAATTTGTGTCACATTGTACTGGCTCAGATCACATAAGGTCGCCTATCTCCAAGTCAATGCCTGTTGAAACTTCTTTCCTAATGGCAATATCTATGGCATTTATTTAAGCGTCAGCACTTGTGTAAAATGGTGATGACAATAAATCCATGTTATGACCTTTATAGGGGATGTCTCTCTCTCTGCGTAGTCTATTTCTCTACGGACTGTAGGAACTCCGAATAAACCGATCCAAACAGCCACGCATGCAACACAAATACCCACTTGTTGTGCCCGTTTGATATAATCCACCAGTGAAGCGGTACCTAGGACCCCATGGCCGATGGGGCAAATGTCTGTCCTTGCCCGCTACCTATGCCTATTCTCCGTCCTGCTCGCGGGGACATGTTTCCTCCAGCCCATTGGGAACCGGCAGGGGACCGATCCCGTTACTAACCTTCCCCATCGATTAAATCGATCAGGAGTTTTCATCATTCCAATTGAATGATCGAATATTGCGAGAAATAGGTTAAGATCCATTATTCGGACTTGATTTCTCGCCGCCGTGAGAATGTCGCCTGTGGTCGCCTGCGCGCGTGTTGGCGGCGTGTTTCCGTGGCAAGTTTTGTTTTGACTTTTTCTCGTGTACTCTTGAGGTGGGAAAGGAAGTTAAGGGATGAATCTGTAGGGTTTGTCATGTACTTTCGTCTAATGTACTCACCAAAATTTTCTTTGCCGTTGCATCTGGGAGAAAATTGACGCGCAAACTTTTCAGTCAAGCGACCGAACTCATGGATCTCATAGACCATGAGTTCGTGGGGAACCTTACATCTCCTCCCTTTGCCTTCCTTCCATGCCCCTATTACATGGGCATATCTCTTCCTTTGGGGAAGCGGCTTTTAGGGGTGTTTTTGGGAAACGCATGGATTCGAAAAACCCAAGTCAAAAGAGTGCACAAACGCTAACTTTGTGTACTTGTGAGCATAAACGTAAATAACTTACCGTAATGCTCACAAGACCAAAGGCCCTAGGCCATTGTCGATTTTGGTGCCAACTCAACGATGGCTCCACGCAACTCAATGTGTGCCAAAACATGGCTGCTTGAAAGGACGATCTTTCCTCTAAAATTTGGCCAAAATGGCCGTGGCGCCAAGGCTCGTTCTCGACACCAAGGGCCATATGGGCCTGGAACCAAAGCAATATGGAAGGTAGAGAGCACGAAGAACATCATGTGCTGCTTGTTTCATTTTCCTAGCCTATCTACTATTTCATATAATATTACCTTGGGGGCACACGCGCCAAGCCTGCCATTTGCCTACGTGCCCATATGCATGCATGATTGACTTGGGATCAAAGGGAGGACTTGACCCAAAGTAAGTATGTTTCTAAGCACTTACTATGGTCCCTTCCATTTGGGTATATGCCATATTTTATGGGCCGTGGTGTCCCATGGATATATATGTCCCAATATTGGCATTTTGGCCGTATTTCCCACTTTTCATGTGCTCCAAGCGCCGAAGCATTAAAAATGGTTTTCTTGTGGTTCAAAGCCGAAGTAATGATGATAAAGGGACTTACGGCTCTTGATTGGTTCCATGCAAAAGCCAATAGTCTGTAGTCCAATAGTATCTCCCTTAGGAACCGGAGATACAAGTTTTGCAGTAAACACCTTTGGGACTACTAACCCTCTTTTGGGCAACAATGGCACCAAACCCCATCTCCCCCTTAATGTTCGCCCCTGGGCTGTGTGCGCCCGTTGTCCAAGGTTAATGGGATTTGGAAGGAGGACATAAACCCGCCTCGAATAGGGTGTATCCCCTTGTGTCCTCTCCTTGAGACGGGAGAGCCATGGGTGGCTCAATATTGGGTATGCTGCCTCTTGCCATTTTTCGTGTGTCATTTTTCTGCTCAGGGGAAAACTGGTTGGAGGCGACCTCGAGGGTTGACATGGGGCATATATTGGGACCTGAGTCCCATGTGTGTATAGCAATTTTGGTTAGATTTTTGGTCGCTATGACCATGGGGATATGGGATCGTGAGTGTGGGCCGTTTGGCCAATTTTCGCTGTTTTTGCCATATTAGGCCAAGTTGGGAAAACCATATCTCAATAGGACAAGAGACCTAGCCAGGAAGGCGTGGAGATGGTTGTAGCATATGACAAAGGGTCAATCGCCCTACAGCTTTGTATTTGCTCCTCCGGCCTAGCTGGAGCTATGCAACTTACCGTTCGTGCCAAGTTTGCCAAGTTTTGCCTTTCTTGGTGGTTTCTGCCCTGTCGCGCGATCATCCCCTTGGGGAACAGCAGGCAGCGAACGTGACAGCAAGCCAAACCCCGATGCACGGGACCAAACGGCATTTCAAGGCTCCAGGATGAAGGCTTGCCCCGACGAGATCGCCACGAAAGCCAACCCCTGTCGGCCACCCAAGATGGCTGATTTGGTCAATTTTAACATCCTGACCCACGTGGCGAGCCCGTGGCGGCAAGATGTCTGGCACTCTGGGGAAACCAAATTGCTTAGAGCCTCTAGGGAGTTCCCACTCGAAGGGTACAGGGCTGGCTTCCTCGCCCCTACCCTTGTATGGCGCGGGCGAGGGGTCTTTTTTGAGCCAAAGTCAGAATGGGCTGAAACAGGCCATTTTCAGCCCCCAACTCCTAGGGGATAATGGCGGGGCCACATGCCCGGCTCAGAGGGAAGTTAAGACCCGCCGTCGGAGGAGAATAGGGAGCTACTGTCGGCTGGCCTTGGAGCCTATTGCTTACTAGGAACGCGCCTGTGGCTGGCCGGGATGCCTCTCCCTTGGCAGGGATCTAGAGTCCAGTTTGGGCAGGTCCGTGGGTTGTGTTTGAACCCCCACACCTGCGTGCCACTGAGAGGCTGGGACCCAGGGATGGGGTATGGTTGGGGACTGAGTGTCTATTGCCCTGATGTACCCTTACCCCAGTCCATGGCTTAACCCACCTGTGTACATACCCTGATGTGTTTTTTGTACATAGTTTTGTTTGTTTCAGAGTAGCAAGGATCCTAGAACGCTTTGTTCTATGACGATGCCCCTCTGAGCGCAGTGCCTTGCCTGCCTGCTTGCTTGCGTGTCTGCCGCAGCGTCCTGTGGCCAGGCCCCCCAGCGGGAACGCTTCAAAACCGTTCTACCGCCGCTGAGGTACGAATCCCAGCGTGCCACTTGGGGCCCCACAAGTACCCCAACCCCGAGAACTTCGTCATCGACGACCCTTTGCATCTTCCGCACCAACAACGAGTTACAACCACCACTGAGCCCCATGGCCAGCCCCAAGCACGCAACCAGGGTACCCAGCCTGGCCATCATCCGCAGCGTCATGCGGCGCTTGGACTGGGACCAGGAGTATCGCCACACTGGGCCCCAGGGGGAAGCTGCCCCCTAGTACATGGAGATCCGCCAGGATGTGCACCATCATCGCTGGGCTACCAGTACGCCTGGCAGCGGAAAGGGTGGCGTGTCTGGCGTGACAGCCGATACGTCGCCGACTTCAGCCCCGATCTCCACACGGAGGACCGGCCGGCTGAGGAGCCGAGCGCCCGCCCCCCGGGCAAGTGCGGCCGCCACCCTGGAGCCGCACCCTTGGCGACCTCATGGTGGTCGCCTGAAGATCCAAGGCCAAACCCGCCCGTCCGCTGCACCTGAAGCGCTCAGGTCGGAGCAGCTAATTGTAGTCGGCCCACCGGGGAGCGCCACGCCGAGGATCCTCCGCCAGCAGCAGTAGCAGTGTGGCCCCACCCCTTGCTGCCCCTGAGCGAGGCAAAGTGGCCCGCGCGTGCGAGCGCGTCTGCGGCGTGCCCTGCAACTTCCGGTTTGCCAGAGACCGGGCCAGGCAGCAGAACGCTGCGGTGGACGGGGCCGTCCTGATCACCCAGGAGGAGGCCGCCAGAAAGATGTCCTTGATTAATGCCCTAGATATTTTGATGAAATCCTGCAGGTTTTGAAGTTGAAAACCCAAACCAAAGCAGCAAGTAGAGCAACAACAGGATGTGGATCGAATCAATGATTGGTTTTGGAATCCAGTGTAACACAGAAGGGCTGCAGATAGACAATGCAGGTATAAACACAAAGATTAAATCACAAATGGATAATACAAAGGATTTTATATGAAAACTGGACTGGCTCAGGCCTCCAAGATAGCATCAGGCACTTCATGTGCACTCTCTTGGGTGGAATGGTGCTGGTTAGGATAGTGGGGCATAGATGTCAGCCCAACACAGAAAATGACTTGGCCAAGTAACTGAATTCAGAAACAGTTGAAAATTAGAACCACAATAAGTGGTAGAAACAATTGAGTATAGGGGTCTTGGGGTGGGAGACCACTAGGCTTAACCTCCAAGGCCTAAAGCATGAAATGCCTATTTTATTTCGGTATATCCTCCAAGAAGGAAGGTACCTCCGCTCAGTTGAGTGGTAGGGGTGAACTTCATGGGTGGCTAGGGTTACAACCCTAGTAACTTTGAGAAAGTGTACCAAAAGCTTCAAAAGAGTGGTAAAAATACTTAAGTTAGTCTTAGCATCAACAAAAGCGTTTCAAGGGGGGCCTGGCCTGGATCAAGCCCTCCAAGAAAGACATGGCGGTAACTTTCTCTTACTCCCCCCTGGAGTACTATTTAGCTAAGCTAGTAGGACCAAGGAAAAAGGCTCAAATATTCTTAAAAGTACCTCAGAAAATGCATTGAACGTACCAAAAACATCCTCATCAGTTCATAGAAGCCTGTCACACTGTAGGTACCCTCGAAAAACAGTGTAATGTACCGTGAATGATGTCCCTTCGATGGGGCATTCCTCAAAAGTCATCGGCGTGCGACGAAAACCTTTGGAAAAAAGTTTTCGGGGTAGTGGGGTTTGAACCCAGGACACCCTCCCTGGAGCACATATGCTTGCCCACTAGGGTACAGTGGAACGCTCTAATGCGGACGGCGATCGCTGTATAAACAGCGTTTTAGTAAACGTCCTGACCAAGGGCCAGGGCGGAGCAATCCTCCCAATGGAGGACACAAATCTCCAGGAGCTAGAAAAAATAGAAAATGTAACCAACAGGGAGTGATTCCAGCGGTTTAGCGGAAGAGGTAGCAATGTAGCAAGTCAAATCGCTAAAAATTGACGAAATCACGCAGGAAATCGTCATTTTTACACATAACTCAAAGTCGCAGACAAGCGCAAAGGAAGAAGAATTCAAAAAAAAGGTTGCGGCAGCGTAAACGGCTTTTGAAAGAGAAGGTATGAGCCGTAGTTTTTATAGTTCTAAAGGAAATGTTTGCACAGTTGCATCAAAGTTTTTATAAACTTGAGAGAAAAGTATTCAAATTCAACCCACACCACAGAGCAGGTGGACAACCCACCTCTCAGGTATGCCAGTGTCATCTCACACGCATGCATTGCGTTCGTGTTGGTTGCTTCGTTAAAACGTTAGGGTTGGCAACGCTGTGTCTGTTGGGGGCTTGGGCGCTCATCTCCTTTGCTCTGCACAGGTCAAAATAGGAATGAAAGGTATGCGATGCGAATGGAGCGCGGAGCGCGCACGTAGGGTTAGAATATGCGCTGTGCTTGCGATGCATGTGCCTAATTGAGGCATTCACACGCTGTGACGCTTTCTCTGTACCCCAATTCAACCTCGTTCTCTCTTCACAGGTAAGAAAGGAAAGTGTTTGTTCGTGTGTAGCCGTAGCGTTAGAGTAGGGTTGCTTAAAACGCTTAGGCTTGTTGTTGCGTCCGCTTCCCTTTGGCATTCACATGATGCATGGTGAGTAAGGTAGGTTAGCCCAGGGGGAGCTCACCTCCTGGTTGAGTCAATGTGATCATGGTTCTGCCTCTCTTCCCAGCGTGCGTGCACAGGATGCATTAAAGGGTAGGTCACGCAAAATGCGCACGGTAAACCTTGTTTAGGTTACCCAGGGGCTCCTCGGTACGTTCTCTAAGGAACCTGAGGAGTCTCTTAACGCTTGCTTGCTTGACAGGGTGTGTTTGAGGACAGTGTATTATAGGTCACACTGAGAAGCGTATAATACGTGGAGTGTGGCTTGGTTCCTCAGCCGCAAACACCCCTTCATTGGCCTCTGCTGCACTGGTGGGAGAGGTTCAGGGTGATTGGTGCACGCAGCAGCTGCCTTCGGCGGCTACCCAATTTTCCGCCCCAGCCAAACAGGGGCGCTGATCACACAATCAATTGACTGCGCCTCAGCCAGGAGTGGCGTGGGCAGTTTGACTTCATCGACATCCGCGCTGTGCATGCAACAAGAGCACCCCTTCCCTCCAAGCCCTGGCAGGGAAACGTGTTGTGACGTCCCTGTTAGGCCACAGTTGCTTAGCAGCGCTGTGTTCTCTTGTCTTCTTCACAGGAGGGTCATTAGGACCCGAGACATCATTGACAGCGACACCAAGTAGCGTGTGTAGGGGTTAGGGTCAGCAGGCCTGGCAGGCGTTGAGTGCATGTGATGAGTGCTCACTCTGCCTTCGAAGGCTGGTGCTGGCGTTAGTTAGTGTAGTGTAGTGGTGTCTCCTGTCCCGCGTGCTTTTCTTCGTGGGCAGGGGAGTGCGTTAGCTTTTGGCCCTTAGCAAAAATGGGCGTTTTGTATGCCCTTGGCACACTTGTCCACCCCTCCTCTCTAGTAGGTAGGGCTTTTGCCTTCTTCCCCCAAGGATAGGCGCCAGCACAGAAATTGGGCACCATAGGAGTGGTAATAGTACCTGACTAGGACCTTCGGTCCGACGTCAGCGAAGCCCGGTCTCCGGGAGCCACGCCGGGGAGAGAAGTGAGAGACACACAGACATACGTAGCATACATAGGGGAATGGTAAACCCTGTAAGGAAGGGTAGAATTCCATGGGTCTGGACCAGTCAGGGGTCCTAACTGTGGGCTTGCTTGTCTCCAAGGAGGGAAGACACACCTTGCCTCATAACACCTTGCTTGTCATTCCCCCCTGGTGTAGTAAGCTACCATTCTTCTTTGGCTCCCCAAGGTCATTACATCAGGGCAGTCCCCATGCAACACATGGTCAACAAGGCATACACTCGCTGGGTGGCTGCAATTCTGATAAGCGGCCACCTGGCCCACACTAGAAACCATAGGCATGGGTCTGCAGGGCACAGACAGGGTCGGTGCAGTGCTCAGTAAGCACCTGTCAGTAGACTGACACAGGGAAATTAGTTTCGCTTTTTACGCTGAGACATAGTCTCAGCACCGGTGAGGAGCTGCCCCTCGTTGTTCTCAACGAGGTAGGTGCGGAAGATAGGGTTGATACTCCCGTCTGGTTGTATGAAGGCTGACATAGGTTCCCAGGTCGCCTCAGATAACCCATAGCCATCCCACAGGGTTAGGAATTTCCTGCCCTGTTTATACTCGTGGGGAGCAACACCTGCAACCACGTAGTAACCATCGACTGCCATCTCATCGGCAGTCATCTCTTTGAGTTCGTCTGCCTCCTCTGGACTGGCAGCGTTCTCTAGCTCTATACGTTCGACCTCACTGTCGCTGAGGTGCCACTCACCCCAAGACAAATCGTCAGGGGAGTGATAGTGCCTCAACTGTTTAGATGCACACAGCAGTTCACCACCTAGACTTGGACTGCACCTGACATGGATCCTGGATCCATCTATCCTGCTGATACGATGGGGTCCAAAATAAGGGTCCTGTAGGCAGTTACGTGGCCAGGAGGGTAGGCGTGAATGGTGTAACAAGACAAGGTCACCAACCTTGAAGCTGACAGGTCGCCGTAGGCGGTTCCGTCGGCTCAGTTCACGGTCACGAATGTGTCTCAGGTTGGTGCCTGCCTGGTTAGCCAGAGACTGCTTGTGTTCTAGCCAATCTCCCACAGGGCTCTCGAAGTCCTCAGGAAAGGGGGTTTTGAAGAACCAAGCAGGTCGTCCTCCATGGAACAGTTCGTGGGGGGTGAAACCCGTAGAAGAGCTCCGCTGTGAGCTCATGGTCAGCACTGCCCAGGGCACCAGGCGTACCCAGTCATTGGTACGCTCCTGTTTCATCGCGATTCTTAAGTTTTGCTCCACCACACGGTTCTGTCTCTCACAGAGAGGGTTAGACGTGTGGGTATAGGGCACACCTGTGGTTACCTCCACGTTGAGGGCATTTAGGACTCCTTTGTACAACCCAGTGTCACTGCGAATGCGGACATCCTCATCAGAGTGCACCTGCTTAGGTGCTCCATAGGGTTCGAACCATTGTTCGACCAACATTTTCACAGTCTGCTCACCTGTGATTTTCTTATTGCAAGGGAACACACGAGTGAAGCGCGATAGGCCACAGGTGACCACTAGGCAACTATCATAGCCGCCGAAGCGAGGTAGGCCGTGGTTTAAATCCACGTAGAGAAGAGAGTTAGCACAATAGGGTATGGGTAAGCTGGAGATCAGGCCCCTATCCCTACTGTCGCTCAGCTTGCTGGCATGACAGCCACAAGCATCCACAATGGTCTGCATACGCGACCTCAGTTCAGTCAGGGTTAGACCAGAGTGGAAACACTCACGGAAGAAGTGCACTGAGCGATTAGCGCCAGTGTGACCAGAACTGAGATGGGACCACTGTAGGGACCCATCCAGTCGTGCCTCAGGCACCACAATTCGGTCCTCGTAGAAGAGGTACTGATTGTTTTTATACCACTGGTGCCCGTCAATGAAACGGGGTTCGAGACCAGTGCTGAGGGTTTGGAGAATTTCTTCATACTCTGACTGATAGTCGGTTAGACTCCAACCCTCCAGGATTCAAGCAGTGCGCATGGACAGGTCAAGCTGGACATTCATACACTGGAGAGCCTCCCTGGCGAGCGCCTCAGAGCTCTCACCAATAAGCGCATCGAAGTTGTTGCGCGATATATAGTCAGACAGTTCATTCTGTATCCCGGGAATATGATGCACTGTCAGCCTGAACTGGCTCAGGTAAGTCCACCACCGCTTTAGTATTGCTTTCTCTGGTGGTGGGCCCTTCTGAAAAGACTTCACAGGCTCCTGGTCACACAGCCAGACAATAGGGTTAGATGCCAGGAGTCAGGATTGTGACAAAAGCACCAACATACCGGCCAGGAGTTCCTGGTCATAGGTGCTGTAATTGGAACGCGCTTGGTTCCATTTCCAATTCCAGTGTCCCAGTGGCACCAGTCGCCACTCACTGGTAGGATAGTCATGTTTCAACGAACCATCACGGCCCAGTCCACTATTACGATAATGACAGTGGGTTAGTTCAGCGGTGTTGAGCTCCTGCTTTTGGTAGATCGTAATCCCCCCCCCCCTACATCACTGGCTCAGTGATCAGGACTATCTCGCCCTCAGGGCGGGGTACTCCCAGGCAGTTGGAGGAGGCAATCTTCTTCTTCAACTCCTGGAAACACTCTTCCTCTCTGGCGGTCCACCTCCAAGGAGTAGTTTTCTTGATTAGGTAAATGAGGGGGGCAGAGGAGTAAGTACAATTGTGGATGTGACGCGGATAGAAATTACAGGCGCCCACAAAACTCCTCATGTCGTGTAGACCGTTCTTAGGGTCATCGTGAATCTGCATGTCCTGTAGGGGCTGCATCTTAGACGCGGCTGGTTTCCACCAACCATACCCCACGTCGAAACCCAAATATTCCATCTCCTCTTTCATAGACTCACATTTTTCGAGTTTGATTCGGAGATGGTTTTCTTGACAGACAGAGAAAAATTCACGGAGGAGAAGGACATGGTCCTCTTTGGTATTAGTACCCAAACTCACGTCCTCCATCTGAGCCTCCATTTCTGCACCCCGAGAAATCAACTCCTGTACTAGAGGCCTGCGCCTCAGTATGTACAAAATTTTGTTCATTAGCTCCTGGAAGAGCGCTGGGGCATTGGCCAAACCGAAAGGCATAACCTTCCACTTAAAGACACGGCCCTTAGGGGTTATAAAAGCCAGCAGCTCCTGAGCTGTGGCGGTTAGGTCCACCTGCCAGAAACCAGAGCTTTCGTCCATTTTGGTCTTGTACCTGCATTTGGCAATACGCTCCAGGGTATTTTCCATGTCAGGAATACTCCCTGAGTGGTTCTGGGTTTTCTTGTTGACCTCACCATAGTCTACAACCAGACGTAGGGCAGTCGACCCTGGGTTGGCAACCAGGAAACAGGGACTGCAGTGATGGGGTTAGTCCCCCGGCTTATATTCTTCAACGAGGCCAGCATCAATACATTCCTGGATCTGGCGCTCGATTTCTTCAACCTGTTCCTGTGGAGCGGGATAGGGACGACGCCTCACTCGCGTCTTTTCAAATTCAGGTTTCAGTTTCAGGTCCATCTGGACCAGTTTTTTACAAGAGAGGGGAGGAGGCAAGGCGCCGAACACCTCCTCATAAGTTATCAGCAGTTTCTGCAGGTGGGGGTCAAGGTTAAGACTCTCGAGTTTCTGAAGGAAATCCTCCTCAGCATGGAGGTTGCTCTTTCCATGTTCTTTCTTTTTCTGCCAATCAGCAGTTTTGGCAGGCACAGAACCATCGTCGCACTCAGGGGGACATTGCTGCCCATAGTGCAGAGAATACAGTAGCGGTATCCCAGGATCAGGCAGCGTATAGGAATCATCGTCCTCCTCAGACCAGATGGAGGATTTCCAGGTCTGTCTGAGGTATTGCAGCCGCTCTTGGCGCTCAATACCTTCGGCCTTCAGGTACAACAGCCGCTGCAGTTCCTGTGTGTCATGCTCAGACAATGGCATGTTCTTAGCAGCAGGCCGCGCCAGAGCATCAGCACTCCGGGCCACGGGTTCACCTGTGTGCATAGGCTGCATGTGTAGCACTGGCTTCCCAACAGGGGAAGAGGGTTCAGAGGTTGACTCTAGATCTACCTCCTCTAGCAACAGCTGGGCTAGGAAGGCACTATGTTTTAGGTCAACACAGCTGGGATCAACAGGAGGAATAGTGCTGGCATCCTCCTTTACAGCTGCAGGTTCCAGATAGTCATCGGGAGACTCAGACCCTGTAAGTGTGGCATATGGGTGCTCAGGAGATCGATTTTTGAGATCGAAAGGGTCAGACCACGATTTTAGGCCGTGACCTCTTTCAGTAGCACCTGGTCCAGGTGACACAGGGGTACAGGATTGAGAGATCCATCGACGATGGACAGGAAACTGGCCCACTCAGGGGCCTGCATAGCTGTGTCTAGGTCCTCAGGTACATAGATGGGGCCGTCGGGGAGTTGCACTCTTCCCACGGTCATTCGATCTAGCATACGGCGCCAGTAAGCATGTTCACCAGAGCAGCCCCAGTAAGGGGTGCACATGACAACCCTTCCTCCCTCATAAGCGATTTTGGTTAGAACCTTCGCGAGCAGGGAGAAGGGAGGGTTAGCATACGCTAGGCCCACTGCTTTCCAGAAGAAACGTGTCGCATTGTTCAACTGTTTCGAGCAGTACAACTGCATGATGTGCTGTTGTTGGCTCGCAATCAATTCCACCTGGATCTCATCCACGTTTACCTGAAGGGCCGCCAGTCCATTTTCAAGAACGTGACGGGCCAATTGGTAGTTTTCAGTACGATAGTTAGTCTTGGATGCGTAGCGCAGCCCAGACTATTTTCGTCCTGACAGCTCCAAAGGTACGGAGAATAGCCCACTGCCAAAGTCGCAGTGCAAGGAATAGGGGCGCTGGAGAGACAGCATTTTTACCTGGGGGTTTCTTCGTAGGAAGTCGGTACCAATGACGATGTCAAAGGCGTCGGTGTCCAGCACTCTGCAGTGTTGGGTCACGGTTTCGTCGCCCAGGCATATAGTCACATCGACCCCCCCTAAGGAATGGATGGTACGCCCATCCCCTACTCTTATGGCCACGGTCTTAGTTTTCTTGAAGGTCTTTAGCAGGCGCCGGGCCACTATGGAAAGTGTTCCACCGGTGTCAAGCACCGCTCCAAAAACTTGATCGCCGATTTTCACGAGGATCCAGAAAACCAAGTCCTCCTCTTCGGAGCCGCCCCCCTACTCCTCATCAGGGAACTTGACATCCACCCCTGCAGCAATGAGGGACCTGGCCATCCAGGCCAAGCGCCTCTTCTTGGAGTTATTCCCCTCAGGGGTAGCGTTATCCCCCTGGGGGCGCTTCTTGGGATCACCTACGGCAGGAGCGGGTGTAGCAGCCGTAGTGGTTGTAGCAACGGGCGCTGATGAGCGCCTCTGGGGGTTACGGGGTCCATTTTTGCCACCCCCCTTGCCACCACCTTTACCACCTTTATCCCCATTCGGGGGATTTCTGGTGGGTGTTTGGGTCTTCTGGCGTTCCGCCTCCTGACGCTTGAGTTTATCACTCTCGCGTTTCTATATGTGACATTCGTCCTCGTAGTGACGACGTTTGCCACAATACCCACAGGTGATGGTACACCTGAAATGATCCTGATGGGTCACAGGTTTCCCATCCTTGGTATGCTGCTGTCGTTTCATCTGCAGCATACAGCTACTGCGGTGATCGCAGTCAGAGGCATGACAAGGCCCCCCCTTGTCATTTACAGGTTTGCAGTAGCACAGGGGGGGTGTACCTGCATCAGGTGAACCTCATTCATGGCACATAGGTTACCCCTCCCTTTACTATTTCCCTGGTTGGTGTTAGTGGGATTTTCAGACCCTTTCCCTTCGCCACGTTCGGGGGTAGGGGTACCACCTCGACCCAAGTGCTTCTTGAGGAATTTCTCCATGTGGGAGTCATTCTCCCTCTCGAGAGCTAGCTCAATCAAGAGGTCCAGCAGTTCATCGTACGAGTGGGTCCGACTCTTCCTTTCAGAGGTAGAGCGGCAATCATCCCACGTACGTTGGGGGATCTTACTCATGAGCCACAGGTGGGGCTCAGTGGCTCCGTAGGAGCCTACGTTCATCCGCAAAAACAGATACTCCAAGTCGCACACGTATTCAGAGATTCGCCCAGCGGAGGAAACTCAGGGAGCATAGGTAGCTCCTCTATCTGTGTGCGCACACTGAGGTCAGTCTCATAGACTGGGAATATTTCCTCCAACCTCAGGAGTACCTCTGCCCAGGTGGAACAGGTTTTCACAATCTGTTTCACTTTTTTTTGCAAAAAAGATTTTGTGCATGAGCGTTTCAGCAGTGAGCATTTGGTGGCCACATCCACATGGGATTGGCCAGTCAGCAAAAGGAACTCAGCAAATTCCTCCGCCCATTCGGGGAGATTTTGGGGTGGAACTCCGGCAGTTTCAGCTGGATGTTCGCCTGGGCCAGAGTGTGTGTGGGACCCTAGGTCTGTACGTGGTCTGGATCCGTGTACTGCGAATGGTTCCTCTCCATCTTCTCCACGAATGGATTTGTAGTACTCCTCATGGAGGATGTATCCATCCATTTTCTTCCTCAGTTCCTCATACTCCTCAGGGCCTTCAATCGCTGTTGAGGATGAAGCCGGACAGGCGGATCGGGAGACTGAGGCTGCTACACGCCTGTGGAGATGACGAAGGCTGTCTCCACAGTGGGCCGCTAAGGCCTCGGTGGTAAGGACTGTATTCTCTTCCGCCCTTCTGCGTTCAGGATCTCCTTGGGACCCAGATGCGCCACTGGGATGTGGAGCTCGGTAAGGTGGTTCACTCATGGGGTGGGCGATGCTGCCCATTTGTACCTGGACAGTTCTTATGGGCCAGGTCCTGACGCTTGGCGTGGACATGATGAACTTGTTGTTGAGCTTTGTGTGCTGCACTTCTTCTCAGGGTCGGTTCAAAAGGTCACAAGGGACTGTCTCTGCTACCGGAAAGATGTCCTTGATTAATGCCCTAGATATTTTGATGAAATCCTGCAGGTTTTGAACTTGAAAACCCAAACCAAAGCAGCAAGTAGAGCAACAACAGGATGTGGACCGAATCAATGATTCGTTTTGGAATCCAGTGTAACACAGAAGGGCTGCAGATAGACAATGCAGGTATAAACACAAAGATTCAATCACAAATGGATAATACAAAAGATTTTATATGAAAACTGGACTGACTCAGGCCTCCAAGATAGCATCAGGCACTTCATGTGCACTCTTTTGGGTGAAATGGTGCTGGTTAGGAATGTGGGGCATAGATGTCAGGCCAACACAGAAAATGACTTGGCGAAGTAACTGAATTCAGAAACAGTTGAAAAGTAGAACCACAATAAGTGGTAAAAACAATTGAGTATAGGGGTCTTTGGGTGGGAGACCACTAGGCTTAACCTCCAAGGCCTAAAGCATGAAATGCCCATTTTATTTCGGTATATCCTCCAAGAAGGAAGGTACCTCCGCTCAGTTGAGTGGTAGGGGTGACCTTCATGGGGGGCTAGGGTTACAACCCTAGTAACCTTGAGAAAGTGTACCAAAAGCTTCAAAAGAGTGGTAAAAATACTTAAGTTAGTCTGAGCATCAACAGAAGGCTTTTAAGGGGGGCTTGGCCTGGATCAAGCCCTCCAAGAAAGACATGGCAGTGACTTTTTCTTACTCCGCCCACTGGCACCACGGCAGGGCAATCCACGCCTTGGCCGTGGCAGCCATCTCGGCCGCAGTCACGACCGCAGCCGCGCGGGAAGCGCCGGCTGCCCGTGAGAGGCTTGAGGCGGAGGCAGCCGCGCAGGAAGCGGCGGCTGCACGCGAAGCCCGCGCCGTCCAGGAGGCCGTGGCGAAGAAGGCGGCGGAAGTGAAGGCATTGGAGAAAGCCCTAGCCCAAGAGGACACAAAAGGAGGCCGAGGTCATCGAGACCGCGCGACGGAAGGTGGCGGAGGAGAAGGCCAAGACAGAGGCGGAGTTCAGGGGAGAAGGCCCGGCTGCAGCAGCAGCTGGAGCGGGAGGTTGCTCGTGCCCAGGAGGATGCCGAGAGGCCTGCCGCGGAGATAACTGCCGCGGCTATGGAGGAGGCTGAGAGGAAGATCCGCCGCGAGACCCGCCCAGGAGGGTCCTGAGTGGACACCCTCCGGAGGTTCTTCCACGGAGACCCCGCCTCCAGAATGAAGATCGACGTGGACGCGGAGGACTCTGGAAGCAGCAAGGGCAGCGGCCCTGCCGGCCCCGCCCGCCGCAAGGGCAAGGGGAAGACCCCGGAACGACCACGGAGGTCGGGCGAGAAGCACCCCCACGACTCCGACCACTTCATCACCTGCAGCGATGGGGATGGACGAAGCTGCCGGCCTTGTCACGAGCCCACGGGCTGCAAGATGGGAGCGCCCGGAGCCGGTGGCGGAGCAGGCGACAACACCCCTCCGAGTTTTGGTGGAGAGGGTCCCCCACCTCCCTACCCTAGTAGGGAAAGCAGCCCGGACCGACCGCCGCCGAGATCCGAACCCCGATGGGGAGACATGGACATCGACGACGACATCGGGCTCGGCCCAGATGCCGTCCGATCCAGCAGCAGAGGACCCACTGATGGTGGGCCACCTGGACCTCAAGGCGGAGGACCACCTGAAGGACTGCTGGGAGGAGGACCACCCGGTGGACCCCCATAAAGAGGGCCACCAGACAGGTGACCCCCTGAAGGACCACCACGTGGAGACCCCCCCAACGAAGCGCCGAAGCGGGCATCCCTGAGCACATGTGGGGATGGATCGGGTACCTCGAGAGGAGGATCTGGGACTTCGAGTGTGAGGTGCAGACCAACAAGATCAAGATCGGCAAGAGTCCCGCTGTCGCCGCCAAGGCCCAGAAGGAGCTGGACATCGGCAGGTTCGAGGCCAGGGTGCTGAGCGGCGTGGTCACCAAGCTGCAGAGGTGGCTGGATAGGCTGGAGGACCTGAGGAGCGACGGAAGCGACCGGCCAGCCCCTCTGGAGTCACGCTCTGACGACAGCTGGGGACCTGGACCTGATCCAGGCAGGTTACGTCGTTGCACTGAAGCCCCTCGGAGGGACCACGCGCCTTCCACCCGTGGCAGCGCCCGACGGAGCGACCCCATGCCCTTGCGGCGCAGCAGAGAGGAGGAGTTGAACGAATGGCTGAGTGCGTACTACCATAGACGCCGTGACCCCCACTGAACCCCCGCTCAGACCAAGCGGCCACGGCACACCCCGGAGCCAGCTCCATTGGCGTATGGCCGATACGGACCGCTGCGGGATGAGGTGCCGGAAGAGGACACCGAGTGGGACCTCAAGGGTCCCAATGCAGACCCCATGGAGGACTTCGGGATCAGCCCACCCCGAGCATCAGCCAGCTGGAGGCGCCGCAAGGAGGATGAGTACATGGAAGGCGTACGCCGAGGACTCCTTGGAGGCACGTACGTGGAGCAGCCGCGCCGCAGCCACTTGGACTTTGAGGAGGAGATGGACGTGGCAGCCGTGGGAACCCAAAGCGGACGCCGCAGGGATTCTCGGTCGACCTCGCGACCAGCGTTCATGGTCTCTAAGGTCGCGGACGCCGCCGTGTGGAAAGACCTGAACAACATCAGGCGCCCCATGTACGATGGCAACCCCTTCAACCTCGACCGCTTCCTGGAGAAGCTGCACGATTGGGGGATGACCGTCACTGAAGACATGGATCCCGCCGCCGCAGAGAAATATGTCTTCAAACGGTTGTGATGGCGCCTACCAGAGGTGCTCCAGGAACTGTACCTCGTGGAAGCCAAGGAGGGGAAGATCACGACCCTCAAGAAGGCCAAGAAATTGGTCAACGAGCAGGAGCGAGTGGACGTCCCGCAGGTGGGCGCCAAGAGATGGAGAGCCATCAAGCTTCAGCATGATGGCCGGGAGATCCGCCTGCGGGATTGGCGGGACTTCCGAGGAAAATACGTCATGCTCCGGCGGAACGTGGAGGACTGGAACGAGGGGGATGAGCAGTTGTAATGGAACTCAGCACAGGCCTGCATCGCAGCGCATGCGCATTTGATCTGTGATTTGTCAATGTGATTCGCATTGAATCCCGATGGAATTTTATGATAAAAACATTGTGTTTTCTCACAGAACAACAGGATCAGATTCAGTAATGGTTCCCTGATGGATTTTGCGCAGTCGTGCATATTGGGATGTGAGACAACAACGTTGAAGATAAAGAGTAGCCGGAGAGCTACGCCGGGAAAATAGTCACTCCGGGTAGTCCCGTTGTTCAATTTCGGCAAGGGCCTTCTAGCAAACTTCCAGAACCAGTCATCCTCCATGGTCGCCGATTCCACTTTGCAGTGGTACCGTGAGCACCGTGCTGAGCTTGAACGCGAAGTTCGTCGGCTTTCGAGACTGCCGGTGCCTCCGCCAGCGACGGGGACACTTTGAAGACTGCAAAACTGGTCTAGTTGGGATGTTCACTCTGTCGAAGACAATGCTGCTTTGATTGCCTTGGTGTCTGAAGAAGCCGAGCTAATTGAAGACACTGAGCTTGCGTCACACTGCATTCGTGCTGTGGGGGTTGTGTACCCAGTGCAAATAGCTGACACTGCGCCTCGGTCCACGTACGCACTGTTCGGCGTTGTTGCAGAGGACCCTCCTTGCCTCATTCGAGCGCTTTGCACAGCAGCGCGGTGTCCACAACCACAGCACCCTCCGTCAGCGAATCACGTCATTTTCTCCACCACAACCACCAGCGCGAACGCAAATCAGTCGCCTGCTCAGTTGCAGGTGAGCATGGCCAAGAAAACGCGACGAGGAACTGGAGGTCGTCGGCGAAACAAAAAGCCGTAAGGTTCTTTTATGCTTTCCTTGTGTTATTTTGTGAGCGTGATGCTCTGCCGTGTGCATGCTGCTGTGTAGCGTCCTCGTGTGCGTGTGTTGGTAGCGTCCTGCAGTCTCTGTTGTGCTGTTTCCTGTTAGCGTGCAGGGCAGTGTGGCAGTGCAGTTTTGGCTTGCGTGGGCAGCGCTAGGCTGTTAGCAGGCGCGTGAAGCGCAGCGTGAGCGTGAGGCTCCGCTAGGGTGTTTGGCTGCGAGTGATTTGGAGTGAGTGTGGTACACAGTGTGTGAGCGTGAGGCTCCTGGCCCTGTGCGTAACCCTGTGCGCGTCCTGCTTGTTACGGCTGCTGTTTAGGCTGTGTTTTTTGCTGCTCCAGGCAGCCCAGTGGAGCTGAAGTGGGCTGCTCCATGGGCGCAGTGTAGGGCTGCTCCACGGGTGTGCCGTCTGAGTTGTTTCTTTTTGCTTAATTTGCTGAATTTGTTTGTTTCTTACACTGTGTGGATGAGTACAGACTGGTACATTTAGGCTAACCTGAATCTGCATGCAAATGAGTTGCATGTAAAAATGAGTATGTCTTCCGTGTTCAGTATGTCACTTTTGAGATGTGTAGTGTGTTTGTACGTGTAAATGTATGTGTGAGTTTGCCTTCTTTTTTGTTGTTCTGCCACGCTTCGCCTTGGATCATGCAGTGCTTTGTAGATGATGCTGTGGTTTCGCTTCGCGCTCTGGGGAGAGCAGTGCACTGATGGCACTGCTTGGACTTTGCTTTTTGTATGTTTTCCCCTCTCTTGCTCTGTGCAGGCTGGTGGTGAATAGCAGGGGAGCCAAGCAAAATGGGAGCACACGCAGAGCAAAGCTGCAAGGAGTGAAGTGAGGACTGCACCTTTCAGGTGTGCACGTCAACTTCGCTGCTTGTTATGTTCCTGCTTTTGTGTTGACCTCATTTCTTTTTCTGTGCTCTGCAGTGCCCACTCCAAGGAAGTCCCCTTAGCTAAATTAATGAAGAAGTAATCTATATTTTTCAAGTGAAGTTTGTATATATTAAGTGGGTTGCTTCAGCACCGCTTCTATTTTTTACAGCACACTGCTTGGTGGTTTCCTCTGTGCCAGCCTGCCAGGGATTCGGGAATTTTTTGTTTGTAAAACACTCTTTGCAGTGGGGTTTTTGCAGCCCTTTTCGCAGCGGGCTGATTTTTTTTTAAAAGCAAGGACTGTTTGTCTGTTTTTTTTTGGCGTGTGTGTTTTTAGTGGATACCATGTCAGTTTTGTTTTCTGTAGGTGTGAGTGCATGCAGTGCATAGTTAGTTTCAACGTCTAGGTGGGTGCGTGTGCACAAGTGTTTGAGCTCCTTGGTCAATAGCCTAGTGCAGCACTTGCTTAGCCACTGCTGCAGGTGTTGTTTCACACTTGTAGGCGGGTTAGTATTGTAGGTGTGCATTGAGTTGTTGTCCCTTTTGGCTATTTTTTTTTCAGCACACTTTCTGAGTGTCTATTGTTTAGGCACTTGAAGGGTGTTGCATACTATCTCAGTCATCCAATTATGTTTTTTTGTGCTATGCTGAGTCCATCAAGCCTCTTGTCAGCCCTGGGCCTGGTGCCTCAGCACCCTGCACATGGCTTGTTGGGGAAATGTAATGGAACTCAGCACAGGCCTGCATCGCAGCGCATGCGCATTTGATCTGTGATTTGTCAATGTGATTCGCATTGAATCTCGATGAAATTTCATGATAAAAAGATCGTGTTTTCTCACAGAACAAGAGGATGAGATTCAGTAATGGTTCCGTGATGGATTTTGTGTAGTCGTGCATATTGGGATGTGAGACAACAACGTTGAAGATAAAGAATAGCCAGAGAGCTACGCCGGGAAAATAGTCACTCTGGGTAATCCCATTACACAGTCCCGCCTGCTCAATCTCCTCCCGAATGCCTGGGTAAAGCAGGTCACGAAGGAGAAAGGGAAGACGGCCAAGAGCAACCATACCGTCAAGATGATGCTCAACAAGGAGCACCACAAGAAGGTGGTGAACTGGACAAGAGCCAAAGTGGCCCGGGACTTCAAGAGGTAGTCCCTGCGGAATGCTCTCCTCATCACCGTCTCAGGGGATCGCGAGAAGGTAGCGATCTGGCGCCTGGAGGAGAGTGAGGTGGGCGGCCAGACGATCCCTCTGCGAGCCATCCCGGCGCGGATGAGCTGCGACGACGTGCTGGAGTGGGTCGGAGAGGAAGTACTCAAGGAGTACAAGAACCTCGCCCACAACCGCGGGCTGCAGGCAGGCAACCGCAGCGTCCGCCAGGTGGGCGCAGGGTCTGACTGGGAAGCCGTCATGGACCCGGCGGGAGCCGAGGGCGGCGAAAGTCTCAACGATGATGACGACGCGGATGAACCAGCAGACACCGCCGTCTGTGCCTTCGTGGCCAACAACCTGCACAAGGGAAGCAACCAAGGAAGCTGGAAGCCCCTTCAGCAGGGTCGGAAGAAGTGGGAAAAGAAGGAGCCTCGCCGAGTGGGCGATCCGCCGCTGTCCTTTGGAGAGTTCATCCGAGCTCATCCACAGGGCTGCTTCGTCTGCTACAGGCGGAGCTCCCCCTTCCAACATGATCACCGCACGTGCCCGATCCACAAGGCCGACACGGAGGCGTACAAGAAGGCACACGGAACCAAGAAGCGTACGCCAGCAAGCATCCGGGAAGTCAAAGTGGAGGTGTCCAATCACGAGCTCTCGAAGCTCATGATGGTTGGGACCGAACTCGCGAAAAAGATTCAGGAGATCAAGAGAGCTTGGGAACCTAAGCCGGACAAGGACAAGGACAAGGACAAGGACAAGAGGGGAAAGGGCCGGAGGAAGAAGAAAGGAGATGCGGTGAACGAGGTTGCCGCGGACGAGGACACCCCGACAACCGACGCGCCTTAGCGGAGCCCCTGCAGCCAAGGGCCCCAGCCAGGTTGGTCGGAGGATCGTGCCGCGGTCAACACCGCCCCGCCCACGTCGGGAATCGTTGATTCCCCCGGACATATACCCAGCGGAATGCCGGGAACAAGATTGGAGGTGATAAACAGTTGCAATGGCTGCGTGACGGCGAATGCCGGAGGGACGACCGCCCTAGGCGGACCCAAGTGTCCGACCGAGGTCCCCGGTGAAGGCACCTAATCTTGCACCCAGTCATCCCTCGCAACTAAGAATGCATTCGACGTACTACAAGATCTGTCCGAGATTATTGGAGGATCACCCGGACCGCAGCTGGAAGCTGCAGACGGGCTGTTAGAGCCCATCACCCACGACCTGCACCAGGCGCTGATTGAGCTTCTGGAAGGGGCGGATATTCTCAGCTTGCACGCCGTGCGCCGGGTTGGCCGTGAGCGGCAGCTTCACCTGAAGATCCCTGCCCTGTGTGAAGAAGTGGAACGGGTCTTCAAAGTGCTGGTTGACAGAGGTCAGTCTTGTCAAGGCTGCCCTACCTCCGCCAGAGTGTCTTACCGCAAGTCGGAGACCTGTCAGGCTGAAGGTAGCCAATGGCCAGTATTTGGAGGGAGGTACGAAGGAAGCCGAGATCGCACCGCAATTTGTGAACCATCGTAAACTGAGCCGCCCGGACCTCGGCAAGGAAATCCTCCCTAAGGGAAAGTTCTACGAGGCCCAGATGGACTGGGACATGATCATTGGGTACGACTTCATGATGGAGACGGACTCCAGCATTCTCCTGGCTCAGGCCTCTATGACCCTGTACCAGGACAACCAACTTGTGTGGCTATTGTCACCGGAACACCACGTGGAGTGCCAATGGATCCACGCTGAGCGCCATCAGCCTGAAGTAGCCGCACTGGGGATCCAGTCCGCAGGGCCGACATACCTGGAGTACGGCGTCAAGCCGGAAGTGGCGAACGGAGTGGCTGCTGATCTGGGAGCATCGTATCTGGCCCTGGATGCATTCTCCTCAGGAACCTCCGCCCATCTTCGGGTGTGTGAGCAGTACTGGAGCGCCCAGGACTCTGCGTTGAAGAACCACTGGGGTTCGCATCAAGGTCTGACGTGGATCCATTGTCCCAGAGTGGACATTCCAAGGGCGGTTGCGAAGATCCGCAAGGGCTGTTCCAAGGCAGTGTTCGTCGTCCCTATGGGCTGTACCAAGGAGGAAAGTACCTGAGATTGGGTGGCCTCGCTGGACAACATGACCTTGAGGTAGGTAGGTAGGTATCTTCGGGAGCTCGGGATGCCACCTTTGACATTGCAGGAAGAAGGTCTTACCAAGGGGACGTCCTGTCCCTCCCACTGCCCTATGTCAGGTGCCTCTTGAGCCGCTCCCGCATGTGCTTGGGAAGGCATTGTCGCGGCCACCCGGTCCATGTGTCCCAGGTGGGAGGGTGTCCCCACATGTGTCCATGGGTAGGGCCACATGCCCCCTCCTTTGGGCGGCAGCTCTGGGGGGTTGCCCAGCCGTGTGGAGTATCTCTCACCACAAGGGGTATTGCTCCCGCTTGTCTACGGTACGACCGCCTCACTCTTGTGGCTTGAGTTGCGGGGCCACTCTGCTTGGCAGGTGACCCCCTCCTGGACTGTGTACCGGCTCGCCTGTCACCGGTTGCTTCCATGGCTCCGGGTGACGTTTGCCATGGTCCCCGATGCAGCCTGGCTGGGCTCGGACCAGTGGCCTTGGAGTACCGCTCCTGCCACTGGCCCGGTGGGTCGGCTGGGTCGCCCCAGTGCGTCCGACCCATGGGGTATTGGTTCTTTCCTGTCCCTCGGCCGCCCTACGTGTGTGCAGTGTCCTGGGCTGTTGGGCTCCTGTTCACCGGTGTGCCCGCGCGGTTTGCTGTGGTGCGTCTGTGGTGTCCTGGGCCAGCTGGCTCCTGTTCACCGGTGTGCTCGCTCGGTGTGTTGTGTTGCATGTGCGGTGTCCTGGGCCATTGGGCTCCTGTTCACCGGTGTGCGTGCTGTGAGCGGTGCGCTTGTGCCATGGGTGGTTGTGTCCCTCTTCTTCCCCCCCTAATTTTCGTTTTTTTTTTTTTTTTTTTTTTTTTTTTTTTGAAAAAAAAAGAAAAAGAAAAAACAAAAAAGAGGAAAGCAGGGGCGCGCGTACACTGCAGGCACAGGCATGGGCAGCTGGTGTGGCCGTGCTATAGCGTTGTGTCCTCTGGCGTGTGTCGTCGGTGCTGTGGCGGCGGTCGCGCCCCAGGGGTGCGGCTCGCGTGTCCTGATGTACACGGGTATGGGTCAGGGTGGGTTTGGTTAGGTGTCTCTTTGCTTCTGGTGCTGGCTGGTTAGGCGGCTGTGTGGGCTGTGGCTGTGGGCTGTGTCTACGTATTTCCCTCAGCGGGCCTGGTTTGGAGTCAAGGGTTGACGGTTTTGGGATGTGGCTCAGGTTTGATTTGTGTTGGGGCTTCGGCTCAGGTAGGCTTGGGTCAGGGTGCATTTGGTGATGTGTCTCTTTGCTTCTGGTGCTGGCTTGTTAGGCGGCTGTGTGGGCTGTGGGTGTGGGCTGTGGTTACGTTGTTCCCTCGGCGGGTTTGGTTAGGAGTCAAGGGTTAGCGGTTTTGGGGTGTGGCTCGGGTTTGATTTGTGCTTGAGTTCTGGCTCGGTTAGGCGGTTGCGCGGGGCCGGGCGTGTGGGTAGCGGCGTCCACGGGGTCGTGTGCCCGAGGCGAGTGCGGGGTGGTGCGTGCGGGCCGGCCGTTGGCCGGTGGCCTCACTGGGAGTCCCACACGGAGGGGTCGACGGGCGTGCCGGGAACGTACGCAGCGTGCAGGTTGGGCAGCAGCGGGCGCACGTGCAGGGCGTCAGCGTGCTCGATGGGGACTTCACGGAAGACAGAGGGGTTGGCGGCAAGCAGTATGCGATGCCCGGGAGGGGTGGCGGCGAGGAGCGGGAGGATGTTCGCGGCCCGCGACGCGGGGCTGAACACGACGTGGGCCGGGTGCGGCCCCGGGAGCGGTGTTGGGGGGGGCGGGACCACAGGACGGCGGTCTACTGTGAGGCGATGCTGTGGCGCAGTGTGTGGGGCCGGGTGCTGGGCGGCGTGGGGACGTGTGGCGGGAGGGGGGGGGGGCGGGGCGGTGGCGTGGGAGGGGGCACGGCGGAGGGGTGACGTCAGTGACGTGTGTTTCGTGCTGAGGGTGGGGACGAGCTTACGGTATCGGGTCCGGCTTCGGCCCTTTGGGGCGTAGTGGTGCTCGTTGTTGTGTGCGTTGGCTTCCTTCGGCGTCCGGTTCGTTTGGTGACTTTTGGGCGGGGCCTGGCGTGGCGCCCCGTGGTGGTGGTGTGCTGGGTAACGGGGTTAGATGGCGGCGCCGCTGGCCGGGGGGTCTGGCGCGTCGTGTTGTGTGGCGCGCAGGGCTCCTGGGGTGCTGTGGGTGTCGCCGGTGTCGGTGCGCCGACGCTTGTGGGGTGGTGAGGGGGTGTGTGCGTGCGGGGCTGGGCTTTGGGTGATGTCCCACAGGCGGATGCCGTCTCGCCGCGTTTCCTGGAGGGTCTCCCGCAGGCGCCTGAGGACGTACGGGTGGTCCTGGGGCGCGGGGAGGTTGCGGGGGTGGACTCCCAGGGGGTGGAGCGCATCGGCCAGCATGGCTTCCCATGCGGCCTGCGGCATCCACCCCCCCGCCGGCCGGAGGCGGCCGTTCTCCACCGACCCCTTGCGGGGCCGATGGACCAGGCCCTCAAGGGAGGGCTCTCCCCGGGCCCACTTCCGCAGCTCCCAGAGCTGCGTGTGGGTCGGGCGCTGCCACCACTGTTCCTGGGCGGGCCTGCGGTCGTTGGCGGAGGAGTGGGCGTTGGTGGGTGTGACGGGGTCGTGGGGACCGGCGGCGGTGGCGGGCCTGGGGGATTCCTCGTAGTCCTGTTCCGTGGGGGTGCGTGGAGAGTGGGGGTGCACGCGGATGTGGACCCGCGGGTGGGCGTGTACGGTCTCCGCCTCGGGGTTGGGCGGGGATTCGCGGCGGCGGCGGTAGTGGGGCATGTGTTGCATGTCGGCTGTCATCGGGGGCCGGTAGGGGGGCGGGGGCGCTGCTGGTGGACCCTGGCGTTGTTCCGGCTTGGTCGTTGGCGGTCCGTGGGCCTGGGGTGCGGCTTTGGGAGGTGGTGGGAAGAGGCGCGTCGCGCTTCGGCCGCGGCGCGCTCCGCCATGAAGGTGGTGGCGGTGGCGTCGGTGACGGTCGGGGGGCGCCGCGCTGGGCGCTGCTGCCTTCGGGCCTGGGACGGCTGGGGCCGGATGTCGTAGAGGACATCCTCGGGGGGCCGGGCTCGCGTTGCCGTCGTGGCGCCGGGTTTGGGCTTGGGTTTGGGCTTGGCTGCGGGTCGCCGTTTGGCGGCGGTCTTGGGCTTCGGCTGGGTCGTGGGCGTGGGCTTCGCCGGGGCGTGGGCTTTGGCGTGCGGCGGGGCTGCTCGCGGTGGGGGCAGGTTTGGAGGCCCGTTTGGGAGGTGTCCCTCGCGGCCTGGGGGGTGGAGTGCTGGACGAGGACGTGGTGGTGGTGGTGGATGAGGTGGTCGTGGTGGTGGAGGTTGTGGACTCAGAGGCGGAGAAGAGGGCCGCGGGAGATGGCGGAGGGTCCCAGGCCTCGGGGGCGGGCGTGTGATGCTGGGTCCTGTAAGTAGCGAGAACGAGGGTGCAGGTTCGGGCATCGGGAGTGTGCGCGCGTTTTCCCTGGTGATCCGTGCGTGCTGGTGCTGGCGTGGCGGCGTTGTTCCGGCCGCGCGGGCACGTGGGTTACCCGGGGGGTGGCTATCTCTGCTCCAGGACGTGGGGGTGTGTTTGCTGGAGGTAGTCGAGGGTCCGGAAGAAGCATCGCTGGATGCCGGGCATGTCCTCCTCTGTGAGGTGGGGGTAGTTTTGGGTGGGGGTGTGGGGGCCCGGCCAGAGCAGCGCCATGAGGCGGGCTGCCACCATGTACGGGCATAGTTGTGGGGTGGTGGGGCGTGGGGGGGTGGGTCCCTCGCGGTTTCGGGGGGCTTCCCTCTGCTGGGGGCGCAGCGTGACCACCCACACCCATCGGTCCGTGGGGATCCCCCAGGTCCGTTGGGTCCACTTGGCGAGGCAATACATTGCCCTACCAAGGCCCTGGCAGCCGCTGCGGATGGAGAGCAGCGTGTCCAGGGATGCGGGTTCCCACGTGCCCCAGATGTGGGGGTCGTCCGGGTCGTCCCCCCTGGTGTACGTGTCGGGGCCTGGGTTGTGTGTGGGGGGGGTGTAGTCAGCGGGGAGGAGGGAGTCGGTGCCGTGTACCACCCAGTGGTCTGTGGGTGCGTCGTAGGTGGTGGTGGAGAGAGTGTAGTGCAGATTGTACATGAGGGTCATGTACGTGGAGGGGGCTGGCTGCTGCTCGTCGGGGGTGGGGATGTCCCCCGGGACGTGGTGCCGGAAGTTGCTTAGGGAGGCCATCCGGGCTACCCATGTTTCCCGCTCCCACTCTTTGGTGCTGTCGGGGGTGGCGTCGGGTGGGGGGTGGGCCATGTTGGGCTCGCGGTAGCGGGTGCGGCCCCGGGTGCTGTCCCGCTCTGGCACGGGGTGTCCGACCAGGTGTCGCCCCCAGTCGATGGGGGGCACCCAGATCCGGCTCCCCGTGGGGGGCGGGCTCTCGCCGTCTGGGGTGGCGCGTGGGGGGCCCTCGTGTCGGGCGACGTGGAGGAAGGCGTCGAAGAGGAAGTCTCTGACGCCTTCCTCCAGGGTGGCTGCCTGGACCAGGGTGGCCGCCCGGATGGGTGTGCTGGTGCCGGAGGTGCGGAGGTACAGCACGACGTCCTGTTCCCCGAGTCCCCGGAGGTGCTGCCGTACCGCTGCGGGGTTGTGTAGGGCGTAGGGTTCGGCCGGTGCGGTGACTGGTGGTGCGGGGTGTGATGGGGGGGGTGGTGTGGGTTGGGGGGGGTGGTCGTCGTTGTCGCGCGTGGGGTCCGGTGATGGGGTCTCTTGTGGCGGTCGCGGGAGGGGGGATTCGCGGTGGCGTGTGTCGGCGGGGATATCGACGTCGATTGGCTGGTGCTTGCTGCCGCGTGTTGTGTCAGTGGCCTGGTCTCGGGGGGGGGGGGGCGGGGGGGGGTGTCTGGGCGTCCCTGTGGGTCGTGTGGGTGTTGCGTGTGTGCGCCGTGTGGCCCTTGCGGTTCTTGACTGGTTTTGGTGCCGGGGTGTAGGTGGGAGGCGGCCGCATGAGCGTCCGGGTGGGGCTGTGGTCCGTATGTAATGGGTGGCTGCTGGTGGATGGTGCTCGCTTGTATGGGGTGTGGGTGGGGGGGCTGCTGGTGGTGGTGGGGTGGGGGGGGCGGGGGTGGGTGTTGTGCCGGCTGGGGGTCCGGGCGTCCCTGTGGGTCGTTTGGGTGTTGTGTGTGTGCGCCGTGTGGCCCTTGCGGTTCTTGACTGGTTGCGGTGCCGGGGTGCGGGTGGGAGGCGACCGCATGAGCCCCCGGGTGGGGCTGTGGTCCGTATGTGATGGGTGGCTGCTGGTGGGTGGTGCTCGCTGGTATGGCGTGTGGGTGGGGGGGCTGTTGGTGGTGGTGGGGCGCTCCTACAAGGCCTTGGTGTTGCTGGTGTGCGTGTGCGGCTCCTCGCGGGTCCATGGGGTTGTACCGTGGCTTGGATGTCGTGGGCCCGTGTAGCGGGGGCGGCGGGTGGTGCTGGACCGCGTGGTGGTGGTGTGGAGGGTGTCTTGGTTGTGTGTGGTATCCCGGCGTTGGTGGGTGTGGTGGCAGGGGCTGGTGGTGGTGGAACACGTGATGGTGTGGTGCGGTGATGTGCGCTATGTGGGTTGGGTGGTTCGCGGGGCCTGGTTGTGCTGGGGCGTGGTGGGGGTGTAGCTGGTGGGGGTCGCTGTAGCTTGGGGGCATTAGGGGGTAGGGGCTCGGAGGGACGGGGGCGCGGTGGTGGTGTTGGTGGTGCCAGGTCCCCTGGCTCTGCGCGTACGGTGGTCCTGGCATGGTGTGGACGTGTGTGGGCGGTGGTGGCTGACTGGGCTGCAGGGTTTGGGTGCTGCGGTACGGTGGTGGTGGTGGGCGTTGGTGGTGGTGGTGTTGTTGGTGTGCCCCGGGGGTCTGGGCGTGGGGCGGTGCGGTGTGGCTGGACCCGGGCCTTGGTCGGGGCGTCGCGCCCTGCTGGCGGGCGCGTTGGCGGGCCCCCTGGTGCCGGTGCCCCTTGGTCTTCTTGGCCTGGTGGGTGTCGGGGGCGGGTGAACCCCCCTGTCCCCGTGGGGGCGACGGGGAGCGGGCGCGCCAGCGGTGTGCCTCTTGGAGGCTCGTCTTGAGGCCTCTGACGTAGGCCTCCTGGTCCGTGAGGCCCATCCGCGTGGCGGTGGCCTCGTCGGGGGCGGCCAGGTGGGCGTCCCGAAAAGACGCCCAGCCCTCCGGTGTGCCGGGTAGAGGGGTGCGCTGAGGGGGTAGGGTGTTCCCTTCCGTCGGCCGAGGGCGTTTGCGAACCGGCGGCACGTGGTTCGGAGGTAGGCTGCTTTCTCCTCTGGTGCCGTGTCGGCCCACGCTTCCGGCGTCAGGGCTGCTGCTTTGGGGGCCGGGAGTTGTGGGTCTGGGAGGTGTAGGTCCCGGTGGTGGACCCATAGGGCGAGGAGGATGTGGCGGGCCGCCACGTTCAAGCCGCCTCCGCTGTGGCGTAGGGGTGGGCTGTGGGGGGGCCGGGGTGTGTTGCCCGCGGCCACGGCTATGGCCCATGCGTGGTCCGCCGCGTCCGCCACGTAGTACCCTCCCAGTTGGTCCCGGAGAGTGTCGGTGAGGCACCCGAAAAAGCTGGGGTGGCTGGCGGGGGGGGGTGCGGCTCGGGCCGCGGGCCGTTCGCGGTGGCGGGGGTTGAGGTCCCCGCAGTGGGGGCAGTGGGTGAGGCGGTGCGCGGCTCCCAGGCAGACCCAGTGGTCTGGGTGGCAGGGCAGGGCTGTCTGTGGTAGCCGCTGGCGAACGCAGAGGGGACATGCGGTGGCTGGTGGTTGGTGGTACCTGTGAACGGACGGCTGCGTGGGGGGATGGGGGCTGGTGGCGCGCGCATGCTGGTGGGAGCGTGTGCGGTGCCTGTGGCGCCCCTGTGTGCTGTGCCAGTGCTGTGCTCGGTGGACGGTGTGTAGACGTGGTGGGGGTTCGGTGTTGGTACGTCACGGGGTAGGTTCTCATGGTTGGTAGAACAGGAGTTTGAGGAGGTGGGATTGGTCTGTTTGGGGCAGGGTTGCCGCATGCTGCAGGTATTTGTGGGTGCGGTATGTGAGCTGCTCCGCCGTCTTGGCAACGGCCGTCCGCTGCATGTGCGCCGCCGTGGCCTGGGGGTCCTCCGCGTGGGTGCGTAGTAAGGTGTAGACGGCAGTGGGGACGAGTCCCCTGCGGACTGCCTCGAGTACCTCTGTCTGCTTGAGGACGGTGGTGAGTTGCCGGGTCGCCGGGGACTGCGCCAGCCATCCGGCGTGCTGTGCGATGGTGTGGGTTGGGTTCCAGTCTGTGAGGGTGTCCAGTGCTATGTACAGGGGGCACGCCTTGAAGTGGTCCCATGTTTCTTCTTCCGCGTGGCTGCAGATGCATTTGGTGTGTCCTGCGGGGACGTGGATCGAGCGGCGCGTATACCATCGGTGGTATCGGGTGAGGAGGGGAAGTTGTTCGAGGGCGAGTTGGAGTCGGGGCTTTTGTAGGTGTGCCGGGAGGCTATCCGGGCGTAGGGCGGAGTAGTAGAGGGGGGTGTGGACGGAGTTTTCGAGGCGTCGGAGGAGTTCGGTGTTCGCTGGGTGGCCCAGTGTGGTGGCCAGTTGCTGGATGGGTGTGGGGTAGTGGTACTGCTTGTCTCGATCCGTGTACGGCGTGTCCTCGGGCATCCATTGGGGGGGCTGTGTGGCCAGGGGTATCGGGGGCAGGTGCTGCAGGTGGCTGTGGTGTGGGGTGTCCAGTCGCACGCGTTCGAGCCCTGGGGTGTGGTTGGTGTTCTGGTGTTTGGCCTGCGTGTCTGCGCGTCCATTGCCGTATGCGTAGCGGTGTGACTCCTGCTTGATGATGTGTAGGGCGTCCTGGGGATGCATGCCCTTGAAGGCCATCCATAGTCCCAACGCTTGTGTGGTGAGGCCGGACTCGAGTGCTTTGTGGAGGGGCAGGTCCGCAAGGCGCCTGGTGAGGTGGATGTCGACCGTGGCGTCCACGACTACCCAGATGTTGCGGGGCCGGACCGTCGTGGGTGGCGGTGTGGCGGTGACGGCGTCTGCCATGGTGCGCAGTTCGCCGTGGGAGGACGCCCCAAAGATGGTGGTCCCGGTGTGGTGTTCCACGTGGAGGCCGTCCGCGTGCCGGGTGACGCGCACGGAGGCGCAACCGACCGTGGGGGTGCGTTGCTGGGTGCCGGATGCGTCAGTGAAGTAGATGATGTCGGTGTCGCTGGGTATGGGTAGGAGGGCGATTGCTGTGGGCTGATAGACGTAGATGGGGTTCCCCTGGGTGGTTCTGGCGGTGATTTGCGTGGGTTGCAGTAGTGGCGCTGCATAGACGCCTATTCCCTGGGTGATGATGGTCTGGGCTCGTGGGGTGAGGCGGAGGAGGCCCCTGTCTGGGCGTCCCTGGGTGATATACGCGTACATCAGGTGGAAGAGGTATCCCGTGATGGGGTAGAACTTCTGGCACGTGATGGTCTGTCGCCGCTCCTTGTTGTCTTTGTTGCCGCGGAGGGTGGGGCATTTGTGCTGTAGGGGGCGCATGGGTGCCTCCTGAGGTCCTGCGCGGTGTGGGTCGCAGCGGTCGTACTCCATGGCTATGCTGTCCGGGTCTGCCCGCTCGTTGGTGAACGTCCATGTCGCCGTGGGTGTCCGGGTCCAGGCTACGTGCGCTGGGTGGTCTGGGGGTACCGTGTGAAACCAGGGGGGGGGCCATGCCTGCTGGTCGGCGGTGGCGGCGGCGGTGGGGGTGCGGTAGTGGGTGGAGATGAGGTGCAGTAGGGGCCACGGAGTGTCGAGGGCTGCCGGGCCGCAGTGCCAGCACGTGCGTGGTATGCCCTGGTCACTGTGTCTGACTGGTGGTACATCGGTCTCCGGTGCATTGTGTTTGGGGATGGACCAGGGGGCATGGTGTCGCTGGACGGTGCGGGTAGCATGTTTGTGGCCGTTTGGTGCTAGCAGCAGGATGGTGGGTGGTGTCCAGCCGTCGGCTGACGGGGTGGGCTCCCCCTGCGTCGTGCCGCCGTCGTTGGGGGTCTCGTGCTCGCTCAGGCGGGGCCGGGGGTGCTGGCGCTGGAAGGCTGTGTACGCCGTGTCGATGTCCTTGGGCCCCGGCATGTCGCGCCCTGCCTTCGTAGCACATGCGCGGAGGTACGCTTGGAAGACGTGGCGTGCTGGCCATTGTGGGTCAGAAAGGAACGGGGCCTGGTGGGCGTCGCATTGGGCCATGATCTTCATCTGTGTTGGGGTGATATACACTATGGTGATGGTGGCCACTACGAGGCGCAGGGTGTCCACCTCGCCTGCCGGGTGTCGGTGGATGTCGGTGTGTGTGGCCACGAGTGGCCCCTGTTGATCGCAGTGGTGGTTTGTCAGGATGGCGTGTGTGTGGTGCGGTAGGAAGAGTTGTAGCTGGGCCCAGATGCCAGTGCCCACGGGGGTGGAGACGTCGTGTTGTGCCAGTATCCACCGGGGGCAGGTGTTGCGGGCCATTTGCGCTTCTTTTATGCGTATGGCTGCCGCCTCGCGAACTTCTGGTTGGTGGTTGTGTGTTACCCTGTGTAGGAGGTGTGCTGCGTGTTTGGCATAGGCCATGTCGACCAGGGCACCCGTATTGTCTCCGTAGTAGCGCCAGTGGGCCATCATGGCCTCCTTGGGGAAAGACGTGGGCCAGCCTCCGTGTTGCGCCCATGCCTTCGTCACTTGCTGTCGAGCGTGGCGTAGTGCGTCTTGGGGGCGTGGGAGGTGCAGGGCTTGGTACCCGATGGCCGCGTTGAGCACTGCTTCCATGAAGTACGCCAGGCCCTGCGTAGACAGGAGGTCCCCCCTGGCAATTTGGGGTAGCCGGGCAAGGCGCTCTTCTAGCTTGCTTGGGAGTGTGATGTGGTGGTGCTGCGTGGCCTGTGTGACTCCCAGGTGGACTGTGGTGTCTTCCAGGTGTAGGGGTTTGCCTTTCCGGATGTGGGGGGTGGGGGTCTTGGCGTCGGCCAGCCCGACCGATTTGCGGGGGTGCACTAGGAGCTGGTGGGCGTCCAGGTAGGTTGTGGTGAGTTGGAGAATGGCGGACGCTTGTTCGGTGGTTGTTGGTAGCCCTGCGTTCTCAGGGTCGCGGTGGCGGGTGGCCGTAGTGAGGAGGTTGTCATCTGCGAAGTTGATGGGGGGGGACCGTAGCGGGTATGGGGCGTACCCCGGGTATACCCGTGCTAGCTCGAATGCCAGTGGCAGGGTGACGAGGAGGTAGAGGAAGGGGCCTTCGGCGCCTCCCTGGGGGACCCCGCTGTCTGTGCCGGTCGAGGGGGTGAGGCCCGCGGCTGTGATGACGGTGTAGAGTCGGGTCTGGATGTACCCGGTCATGAAGGATAGGAATGGGAGGCCCATGGCATCCCATACCTCCGTGAGGAGCCGGTGTGGGGCGTGGGGGAACGCGCCTTGGACATCGAGGGAAGCGATGATCATCTGGTAGGGGTTCATGTCCAGTGCGGTGTCCTGGAGGAAGATGGCCTCGTGGGGGGACCTGCCGGCTATGGCCCCCCACATGCTGGCGGGCACGTGGGCGAAGACCGCTGGTGCGATGCGGCCTAGGATGAGCGTCCACACCAGCTTGACCTCGGTGGTGGCGCAGACTATGGGCCGCCAGTTCCCCGGCTGCGCCCAGTCCCCCTTTTTGTAGAGGGGGTGGACCAGGTTGGCCGACTCAGGGGGGATGGGCGTGGCGCCCGTGACGATGTCCCACAGGCGGGCTGCCAGGCGGCGTTTGATGGGCAGGGTGAGACGTTGGTACGCTTCGGCCGGCAAACCGTCGACGCCGGGCACGACCCCCTTCTTCAGGCGGTCTAGGGCGCGTTGCAGTTCTGAGATGCTGAAGGGGTCGTGTTCGATGGCGCGCCGCTGTTCCCGGTTGAAGACCCTGGGCACATGCTCGCGGATGGTGTTTCTGGTGTGGGGGTCGAGCTCGGGGAGGGCGTCCCCGTGTTGTGCCTGGAAGCTGTCCAGGACTGCCTGGAGGACGGCGTCGGGGTCATTGGTGAGGCCTCCTTCGGGGGTGCGTACCGCGTGGATGGTACGGCGCCCCGTGTCCTCCAGGATGCGGCTGACGTACCGTAGGGACTTGTACGGCGTGTCGTTTCTGCCGTATCTTTCGCGTTCCTGGGCTGCTGCCGCTATGCGGTGGGCGTGCCATTCCTGGAGTTGGTGGCGGCGGGTGGTGAGGAGCGCACGGAGGTGGGCGTCCCGGTCTCGTGCCTCCGGTGTGCTGGGGTGTAGCAGGGTGGCGAGTTCCCCTTTCAGGGTCCAGATGTCATGGACCAGTTGCTGGAGGGTGAGGTCTGGTGGTGCTCCCGTGTGGTTGGTGTCACGCTCCATGCCGCATGCTTGTGCCGCCCGGCGCATGGCGGTGGTGAGTGTCGGTGCACCCGGGCGGCGTAGGATGGCGTGTAGGGCCCTGTTATACCTGTGCCAGGCGCCGTGGTCGTCCTCGGCCGGGAACTGCAGTGTGGGTGGGAGGGTGTCGTCTGGCAGGGTGGCTGCGGGTGGGGGTAGGTTGGGGATGATGAGGTCGATGTAGAGGGGCCAGTGGCCCGTGCCTGTGGGCGGGAGGTCCCCGTAGGCTGCTTCGTGGACGCGCACCGTGGTTGGGTCCCCGTAGCACGTGTCGCTGCGGGATGGGTGGGTGCCGGCTTGGTGGGGGTAATGGGAGGATGTGCCGGTGAGTCCTGCCGTGAGGTCGGTGAGGGCCAGTTGGTGCATGGCGTCCCGGACAGCTGTGTCGGTGGCTGTGGGTGGGCCGGTGCGGTCGTCGTCGGTGGGGGCGGCGTTTAGGTCGCCTATGATGATGGTGGGTGCCAGGAGGGAGAGTCGGCGGTACGCCAGGCTCAGGGTGTCCAGGAAGTCCTTGGTCTCCTCCCCGAACGGGACGTGCGTGAGTAGCACGTTTAGCTGCCATCCGGGCCCCACGCACTCGTACGCCCCGAGGCGACCATCCACTCCGAGGTCGGGGTGGGCACGTACCGTGACTGACGTCTTGTGGTAGAGGGGTACCCCCCGTTCCCAGTGGGCGTGATATTTGTTCCCCTCTGGGTCCAGGATCGGTGCTGGTTCGGGTTGGTCTGCTTTGCGGAGGGCTTGCTCCAGGAATCCCAGGAAGTCTGCGCCTTGGGGGTGCGGCCCGGGCATGGCTTGCAGTGTGGCGGCCTTGGTGGGGTCGTAGGTGACCGCGGGCTCGTTGAGGATGTTGATGCGGGGGTGGGCTTCTGCAGGCGCCGGTTTCTGGGGACCGGTAGTTGGGGGGGCGGGCCGTGTCCGGCCCTGGCCCCGTCAGGCGTCGAGGAGGTCGATGACGCCCTGAGCTGCGGGTGCCCTGCGGTTCCGCTTCTGGGGCTGGGGTAGGGCCCATGCATTCTGGACTTCGCCCGTGTACTCGGTGCCGGTGAGGTGCTCCGTGTCGGGGGTGCACAGCTGCATGGGGACCATCTCACGACCGGCTTGGTCTCGCCAGAGTTCGATGGTGCGCCCCAGCTTCTTGTCGTTGGGGGTGGCCGGGTCCCACTTGACGTGGATCTTGAATCCCTGGTGGTCCCCGGTGACGCGGTACCGGTGCTTGACCTCCCCTGCGGCCCATATCCACTTGGAGGGGCCCGCGGCCGTGGGGTACTCGAAGGGCAGCTGCACCCGGGTGTTGATGGCGTATTCGGGATACAGGGCAGCGGCTTCCTCTCTGGTCCAGCTCTTCGGCTTGGCCCTTGGCTTTGGCGCGGGTTTTGCCTGTGTGGGGGCCTTGCGCTTCTGCGCACCTTGGCGGCGCCGGGCAGCGGGTTGTCCCCGTTGGGGAGGTGCGCCCTGGGGCCGCTGTACGGGTGCGTGGCCTGGTGCAAACACGGGGTGTTCGCGGGTGGCTGGGACGTCGGGCTTGGACGTGGGGACGGGGTCCGTCAGCTGGAACACTTGCTTGGTCATGAGGCCAAGCACTTCCTCAGCCTCCTGCAGGGCGTCGGGCGGGTCCGTGGGCCAGGTGAGGAGCCGGTGCCCGGTGCCTGCCCCATGGCGGCGCATGTGGGCCGTGTAGCGGGTGGCGTGGCGTGTCCACGCTGGGGTGCGTTCCGGGGGGAGGGGGCCTTCTGGCGCCCCCTGCGCCCAGTAGAGGGCGTAGTGCAGCGCTTCCCAGGCTGCCTCTGGGGCGTGGGGGACGCGTGCGGCGAGTCGCAAGCGGTCTCCTCCGCGTGGTGGGGGCGGGACTTCGCCGTCGGGGGCGTGTGCCGTTGCCCGTCTGACCTTGCCGTGGTCGTCCCATTCCACCGTCCACCAGGTGTCCCGGTGTTTGAGGATGTGGACCTCTGTGGTGGTCGGGGGGGCGTCCATGGCGTCCCAGCTGACGAGCTGGATGGGGCAGACCGCAGGGTGGGTCTTCGGGGGTGCTCGCATGTTGAGGATTTGGTGGATGTCCTCGGCGGTGGGGCCCGTGTCGGGGGCGTCCTGCGCTGCTTGGGCTGGAGGTGGGGAGGGGCGGTCCTCCCAGAGGCGGGATGCGGACGCCGTGGCGTACATGGCTGCGATCAGGACGTGTTCCGTCAGCCCTTCCACCATGAGGTGGTTTTCCCCCTCCAGGTCTCGGGGGATGGCGGCTTCCGCCTTTAGGGTGAGGAGTGCGATGGCGCGTTTGGGTCCAGGTGTGGCGTGTGTCGGCTCATCTGGCGGGCGTCCGTCGGATGGGGTGTGTGGGGGGCGCTTCTGGAAGGGGGATGGTCCCACCGCCAGGTGCTCGACAAGGTGTAGTGGTATGGCGTGGTGGCAGTCCGCTGCGGGCAGGAGGTAGGGGTGTGGGTCCCCGGGTACCGTGCCGAGGTATATGCCCCCCCTGTAGGTAGGGGTGGGCAGGGGTTGCGGCAGAGCGCCTGCGCATGGTAGTGCGCACCGAGGGGTGCAGTGGGTGCATGGGGCTGTTATGGGGTGTGGTACCGCGTACACAGAGAAGGGCCCTACTGCTCGCTGGATGTGGCGGGGGATGATGTTGCGGAGGTCCGCCACCCGTGCCGTGCGGCCTTCGCCATAGTATATCCAGAGCGTGTCCTCCAGTGCCATTTTGGGGCGTAGCTTGCGAGCCAGTAGGTTCAAGGTGCTTTTGTGGGTGGCCTCGGTGATGGTGCCGGGTCCAGCGTTAATGCGTGGGAGCAGGTGGCTTTGGTGTTGTGCCGCGGCCCGTCTGCGGGCGGTGTGGAGGGCGGTGCTGTCGGCGGGAGGGGGCCCGTGGTGGGAGGGCCTTTTGCGTGGGGTCGGGGCGACGTGTAGGGGATGCTTCCATGCCGGGCGCGGGTGGTGTTGCGGTGGCTGGAGGCCAGGGTAGGTGGTGAAGGTGTATACGGTGATGGGGGAGCGCTCATGCGTGGCCTGGAGGTAGTAGTGGTCGCGACCCGTGTTGTGGGTGACGATGACGTTGGGCGTTGGTATGTCGTAGTGGAGTGCGGTATTGGGGAGTTGTTTGGTGATGCGTGCCGTCGCGTCCCCTGCTTTGAGCGCGGTGTCGTGGGGCACGAGGATGTGGACTGCCCACGCATCGTGGGCGGGGAGGTCGAGGTCCGGTAGGGTGGGATGAATGGGGCGTCCCCGGAAGTGTGCGAAAGCTGGGTTGTGGCGTGCCGCGGTTTCCTTGATGATGGACGGTGCCCATTGGGGTGGCGCCCCAACTTGCTGGGCCATGGCGGCGACGGCGCAGGCGATCGCCGTGAGGTCCGGGCCGATGCCAGGCTGGTCTGCCGGTGGTTGCAGGCCCCCTTCTGGTGCGGGGTGATGCCACCATAGGGTGTAGCCCTTTTGTGTGTTATCGTGGGGGGTGTGCACGAGGCCCTTGTGGTTGGAGATGGCGGTCTTGAGGGCTTCCGCTGCCTCGCGGTGGAGGGTGCGCGTGTAGGCCCAGACTCCAGACTGCGGTGTCTGCGTTCGCCGTCACGTAGTCCTCTCCTTCCGCTGTGTGGACGTTTTCGACGGCGGCCTCTCCCTCCAGGGTGAGGAGGAGGTGTGTGCCGGGGGGCTGCGCGTGCGTCTCCCCGTCCCAGAGCCACAGGTACGTGAGCGCCACGGCGCCGGGGAGGATTTCCCCCCACGTGAAGGTGCCTTCGGGTGATGCCCACTGCAGGGGCAGTGTGCGGCGTCCCCGCGAGTTGTTGGTGGCATGGTAGTCGTGGGGGGGGTGACGTTTGGTGAGCCGGTGCGGCATGCGTTCGGTGGTGGCTGTGGGGGGGTCCCAATGACATTCCTCCGGTGGGGGTGCGTCTGTGTCGTCCTCCTGGGGCTGGGCCAGCGGCAGCGCCTGTGCATTGGGTGCGGCGTCGGGTAATCTGCTGTGCGTGAGGGTGTAGAAGCCCTCGGGGGTGAGTTGGAGGACGATGTCCCACTTCGCCGTTTGCTCTGGGGACCACTGGTGGGGCCCGTCCTGCGGTCGGTGGAGGGTGACCTGGTGGCCCCATCTCCAGCTGTGGTAGGCGAGGAGGCTGAGGACGGTGTCTTGCTCCGGGTCCTCCACGCTTTTCATGTATGCCCATGACCTTGAACAAGGTCGTCCTACCGGCTGGTGAGAGTGTCTATCAGGACGCTAAGCGACAGCCAATGCCACCCCGGAGATGGCCGACGGAATTCCACTATGTCGATGGGGGCCTGGAACAGGCCCATGCCACGGACGTCGTGTGCTTTAACCGCGTGATTGCGGAGCCCTGGAGGCAATGCTTCGTGGTTTCCCCCGTTGACATTGCTGAATCGGAGGAACTCCACTCAGATGAGGAGCTGGATCTGGTTCACGGGTACATGGATCAACCCTGTCACGACTGGGTAGCCCAGTGAGAGGGGAAAGCCCAGGACAAAGCCTGGTGGGAAGTGAACGCCATCGTCTCTGATTCCTATGATGGGCATACCTTCGTAAGGAGGGTGCTGGACCACATGTCCAGTCAGGACGAGCCAATTGGCGGGAGCTCACCCACTTATGGTGATCTGTTCTGAGGCAAGGCCCGGGATGGGCCAATTGGCCACCTGGAGAGACCCCCAGAGCCGAAAAAGAGTGGGATCGCTACCCCTCAAGTGAGCTCAGTGTTCCACGTGCCCGGTAAAGCCAAGGCAGAGTCCGATGAGTGCCAAAAAATCCAGGCATTGAGGGCCAGGCTGAAGCAGAAGTATGGTGACACCTTCTTGAGTGGAAAGCCTGTGTTCCCGCCACCGGTTCGTGGACCGTACAGGGAGGCCAAGACACCACTGAAGCCAGACCCCCGTGTGTATCGACACCAGGAGTTCGCCCTCAGGGGCGAGAGGAAAGAGGTCATAGAGAAGATTCTCAGGGAGTTCATCAACCGAGGTTGGTTGGAGCCCTGTCACTCCAAGTGGGCCTCCCCCTGCTGCGATCCGCAACGAGGTGGCCGGGGAATGGCGGCTGGTGGTCGACTACCGCGGCCTAAATGCTCAAACACAGCATGACAGCTATACACTGCCCCTGATTGAGGACATGCTGCAGAAGCAATTCCGGCGGAGGATCTTCGCGGTGATTGACCTGAAACATGGTTATCACCAAATGCCTGACGCCGAGGAGTCCCGTGCTTGCACAGCCACGAGCACCCCACTTGGACCACTCAAGTGGAAGATGATGTTCATGTGCGTTACCATCGGCAATGCGGCTTTCCAGAGGATGGTGGAGAACCTGCTGCAGCTGATGCGTGACTGTGCAGACTCCTTTGTTGACGATGTGATCATTGCGTCAGGGGACCCCGGCATGAGCTACCATGAGCTGCCGGAGGCACATGAGAGGGACGTCATCAGGGTGCCGGACTTGCCTGTCCGGCACAAACTGACGGGCAGCAGTGACAAGGCCACTATCGCGGTAAGCGAGGTGGTCTTCGCCAGACAGATAGTTGGCAACGGGCAACGGAAGCCCATACCTGGAAAGGTAGTGGCGATTGAACACTGGGAGAAGCCCAAGACGGTGTCCGAGTTGCGGGCATACCTTGGGTTCTGCAACTACTACTCAGGGTATATCAAGATGTATGCTGAGTATGCAGCCCCCATGACCGCCATGCTCAAGTCCAACCGGGAGGAGACGGAGAAGGGGTCCAAGAAAGCTCTGGTCTGGAATGAAGAGTCCGACCGTGGCTTTGAGGGAATGAAGCGGGCGCTGGTATCCGTAGTGGGTCTGCACCTCGTGGATCCGAACCGAGAGTTCCTCCTGCGCACCGACGCCTCTGGCTACGCCATTGGCGCGGTGTTGGGGCAAGTGCTTGGGGATGGGAGGCACGTACCGGTGGCCTTCTGGATCGGAATCCTGGCGGAATGCCAGAGGCAAACATGAACGCCCCGTGAAAAGGAGGCGTATGCCATTGTCATGGCTCTCAGGAAGTGGGCCACGTACATAGCCCTGCATCCTGTCACGGTCTGTACAGAGCATCAGAGTCTGCAGTCGTGGCACAAGGAGCACGTGGACAGCCCCTCAGGAGCAGCCTCCCGCAGAGCAAGATGGCACGAGACCCTGGCCAAGTTTGATCTCACGGTGGTCTACATTCGAGGAAAGGACAACACCGTGGCGGACTGTCTCAGCAGGTGGGCCTACCCTGCCGGCAAGGCCATGACGGATGTTCCCCCTGTGGCGATGAGGCTGAGACCGCTGAGGCCAAAAAGATCATTGATATGGAGCGCGTGATGGAGGAGGAGAGTGTGAAAGGTTTGTCCTCATGGGCGCGGATGCTCCCCTTGGAAGAAGGGTGAGCAGAGCGGTCGGAGTACTCACCCCAGAGGGTGCTGAGGCGGAAAGGCACCTCTCCCCTGAGTTGTGCCTCCAAGACAACTGGACCGACAACTACGCCAAGTCTGAGGCTCTTGAGGCCGGGTACCGGGCTCTTACTGACCCTGACGACGAGCAGAAGTGGCCAAAGGGGCTCACCGAGGAAGATGGCAAGCTCTACCGGAATGGTAGGTTGCTAGTACCGGAGTCCAGGGTGCTTGAGCTATGTGAAGCTTGGCAACACCACATGATGCAGCCAGGGGTTAAGAAACAAGCCATTGACATGCAGCGCCGGTTCGAGATCGGTGGGATCGGCCTCTACAATGCCATCAAGCAGGTCAAGAGGGGCCGTTCGGTCTGCCAGGCCTGCACCCCTGACAATCGGAATGTCCGGGGGGAAGCCCCATGGTCGCTGATTCCTGATCAGCCCATGGAGAGCGTTGCCATGGATGTTTTCTCCATGCCCGAAGTGCCTGAAATGTGGTGCAGTGTGTGGACCGACACAGCGGCTACGTTGTGGTCGTCCCGGCGCGCAAAAGGGGATTGCTACCCAAGGAAGTGGCAGTCATGATGATTCGTCATTGGCTGACCGTCTTTGGCGTCCCCCGCACCATTTGCAGCGATCGTGTACTCCAGTTCACTAGCGGCTGGTTCAAGGCCATGTGTTTCCTCACGGGGATACGGCATGCCAAGAGCGTCGCCTATCTCAGCCGGTCTAATGACCCAGCTTAAATGGCTGGAAGGCAGCTGTTTGAGAAGCTGCGCAGGATCCACCCCACCAACAAGCGCCGCCACTCGTTTGAGGAGATATGGCCGGCTCTCAAGGCCCATCATGACACCCCCACACCGGGCGAATTGTGGCCTCACCCGATTCTTTTCGGCTGGGACCCCGTGGGTCACGGACTCCCCTTTTCAGGTGAAGGCATGGCAATGGATGCCAAGGAGTTCTTCGACCGGCAAGAGACCACAAGCGGGAGATTCGTCAGCAGCTCGAGAAGGAGCATGCCGTGCGAGCTAAGACCGTCCGAAAGTCTGCAGCGCAGAAATTCAGCTTGGGTGACCCGGTGTAGGTACTCAGACCCCGGGCTATGGGCACTCACCGCACCAAAACCTGGTTCACACCCGGAGAGGTTGTCCGCAGAATCGGTGGAGACACCTACCGCATCAAGATGGGCCCCGAGCAGATCAGGGAACGACATGAAAGTCCATCCCCGTGAGCCTGATGTCCGTGGGAAAGATGTGTCCCTGGACTATGCCACCCATGAGGCCGACTCGGACGACAACTATGCTGAGCACGACGACTACACTGTCGAGAAGCTCCTGGCCCAGCGTCCGAGTGCCTTGGCGCCTGGAGGAGTTGAGTTCATGGTGCGCTGGGGAGGCTATGGGCCCTCCCATGACACCTAGAAACCCGTCTCTTCCTTTGTGCCGCGGATTAACACCCCTTTCATGGAGTACGTCCGCAGGCACAAGACGAAGATCCAGGTCTCTGACTTGGAGGCTCTGACCAGGGCGATAGAAGCCGGGGGCGGCTGATCCCCGCCCTGAGCTCTCCCAAGATTGGGCAGATTGAGCACAAGTCTGTCAGGTCGTCAGTACATCTCTTGCTTGCTTACTCTCTCCCAGCTCTGGTGCAATGTCGTTCCGATGGAGTGGTTGAAATGCTGCGCAAGTCAAGCAGCCCCCTATTTTGGTTTTTTGACACAGGCGCTGCGTGTCGCTCAGACCTCTATGTGATGGCAACCTCCCGAAGCCGAGTTCGGCGGACCCAGTTCTGCTCGCTTTGTCTCTCTCATGGGTGAGTCGTAGTTGTTGAAACCCCCCCCCCCCCCGGCTGCATCCATGGGAAACCAGGTGGGACCACCTTCCATGCCGAGACCAGAGACCCGAGCAGATGGCCACACCCCCGCACACTGAATCCGTGGGGAACTAAGCGGATGGGTGGCCTACCTCCACCGTCCGGACTGTCACCAGTTGTATGTCACTCCCCCTCCTGATGCATCTGTGGGAAACCAGATAGGACAACTGACCCCTTCATTTTTCTGAACTCTGGGTGCTTTGCAGCCCGTACAACGTTGCGCAACAGGTGTTGCCGGCATCGACACTGCGAATGTGTGTGTGATCTGGTCCGATGGCGTACTCAGGGATCCAGATCGTGGCTAAGTGTGTGTGAGGTGCTGGCCTGAGGGCACTTTTCTCCCCCGCTCCCCCTGATGATGCCATATCCTGACCGAGGCATGGTTTGTTGCTCCTCACGCAGTGTGTTTAAATGGCTTTTGACCCATGCTATGTCACTGCCCCGCCCTCCAAGATGCGTATCATCCCTTGCTTTTTTTTGGTCTGCAACATTTGTTTTGACCTTTATTTGCATACAACATACTTCAGCCACCCCGGAGGCTGTGAATCACTCTCTGGATTGCCATGTACAGGACTACACGGCCCCGCTGGACCACTACGGAGCCACGGATGGTCCCCATGAGGGACTCGAATCGACATACCGGGGCGACCAGGATTGCCGTGTACATTCCATGACAAATGGTCCAGCTGGACCAGTACTCAAGTACAGATTATACATGTGATACCGTGTGTCCGTGAAGGTGCCTGTGGCTGACCTCCTGAAGGCGCCAGGCTGAAAGTCCAGTTGCCTGAAGTGAACTCCCAGTGGTCCGCCACTGTCAGTCCCAGTGTGAGCCTACCGACTTGCCTCCGCAGTCGGGTGGGGACCTTCGGTGTACTGACCTCGGTCAGTCTGCTTGGGAAACTGGTGGTTTGACGGGTGGACGCCTCCGCCCAGACTGCATGGGGTCTCACCCATGCATGGCCTTCGTGGTAATGGGGCGAGGGAGAAGACGGCCTTGATGCCTGATCCCGTATGGCTGAGCCCCTGCGGCTTTACCACTCAGGACTCGCGTCGTGGCTTTGGACATGGTGCGCCCTTGGAAGGACCCTTGGGGACTCTCCCTCAGCCTGCGGCCTCGGGAAGTGGGACTGTTCTGACGCATCTCTGTGGTCTCTCTTGACCCGTGGGACCACCTGGGTTGTCGTGTGACGCCTATGTTGGCCGTGTAGGACACTGTTGCTGTGGTAGTGACCGTCGCAGCCGGCAAGGTGCGCCTGGTATTGAAGCGGTACCCAGAACCCCATGGCTAGGGTAGGGCATACAACCGGTCTCCGGTCCACTAACCCCATGTACGGAAGGGAAGACCAGTCTTCGGTCCACTAACCCCATGTACGGAAGGGAAGACGCCCGTTGACGCCCGGTGCGAGCCTGGCGGGAGCGTGTTCCGTGCCGTAAAGCCCCGCATCGGCAACCGATGCGCCGCCAGCGGAAATTTGTATATCAGAATATCAGGAATCAACAGGGTTTTATTTTCATATTGTTTCCGTCAATGTTTACGCTTCGGTTCTGATATTCACTGTTTCGACAGCTGGCGGTTAGTTCGCGACTTTAGCATAACCGCCAGTTTAACTGTTATATACAGATATTTTAGCGCAAATCGTGACGAAGACTCTAAAGTCTTCAGGAATTGCATTGATGCATCCGCAATTGTCACATTCTACACTCGCAACCTTAATCCGAATTTTTCAGGATGTCGAAATCTGATTTTCGACTTCGACATCCCCGCACTTGATTTGACCTCTTTTGAGTGGACCTACGTGCTTCCCTATGCACGAATCAACTTTCCTTTTGTCTTGCCCTCCATTTGTCTTAGAGATATGGGCAAACAAAAGTTGATTCGTGAGGCCACTTGTGAGGGTCATATCTCCTGCTGCTTGCGAGGAATGACAATAAGGACACGTGGGATGTTTTCACAATACTCCCAGCGTAATTTAGAAAGCTTTATACGCCTCGCGTCTCAACACGTGCGCGCCAGGGTAATGGATCATGGTCAAGAGAGTAGAGTTTGCGTTATAACTCTTTGGCCATGATATTACGTGCCTTAGGATAACGTTTGAGTGTAGCGCGCGAGTGTTGGTGTTGCATAGGAACTCTCATTGAGTTTCTATGAGCTATTGACACAAAGTTATGCCCTTGGAGGGGCATGACATATCGTGGGGGGAGCTACCTTTTTGGGCAATATGTGGTATGTGCCATGTGTTGTATTGCGTGCCCATTTGGCGGGTTTGGCTAAGAGCGATACACCCACCAATGGACCTCATATTGCACGAGGCCCTTCCTTGTACTCTCCAGGATCAATTGCGAGCCTAACCTTCGTGGAGGAAAGCTTGTGTGGCGATCCCAAAGCGATGCGTTGGGAGCAAGGTGTGTGTTTTGCAATTTTCAATATTTTCATGTGCCCACTTCGGAAGTAGCGCTCGTGACCGTTCAAAGCGCCCCAAGTGGAGCACATATGTGGAATCGGAGGTCATTAGTGTCAAGTCATTGTGTTTAGAAGGATTGGTTGATTACTCAATCCAAGCGGAAGATATTATAATGTATTTGTGCGCCTTTCAAGGCACTTTTGGGTGTTTTCTTCGCCAATATCGCTATTTTTTGCCCGTCATGATGTCAAGTGGCGACCGTGTATCTCAACACTGCGCCCAATTGACATCATGACTCAAGTATGTTATGAGGGTACATACTTCGGTGCCCAACATATCTTGGACCCGGCGAATAACTCCTCTTGGGCTTGGCATACCGTGGCCGCCATGTTGGCGATTTGGGACTATCCCAAATCATGGGCTCACTTGGCGACCCGGCCATTCCCAAAACCGGAGGAGTTGGGCGACGCCCAAAAGATATGTTGGACGCATATGACTTGATACCAATCCTATGGCACACTCTGGTCCAAGTCGGGCATGTGCCTCATTTGCCCCAACCATGAGTGTCCGCATTTTCGGCCATTTGGAGCATTTTTTCAAATTTTCTACCCGCCGCGCACCATGTTAAGCACCCTTGTGCACGACAGACGCATGGCCCAATGGACGATATATGACATGGGTGATATGTATATTGGTTGCCATGGTTCACACACCACGTGGGCGAAGCAGAGCATCCTTCGTTAAGGTGCTAGCCCAAAGTGAGTGTGGACAATTTTGCCATTTTGGCATTTGTGGACCCAATTGGGATTGTCACCACGACAGGTGGCATGGAGATCTTTGGGGGCCAAGGGCATGGTAGTCTTTGGTGGACTCTCGGGGGATGAGTATGGAATGGCGGATCTGATCTCCGGCGTGGAGATATACTATTGGGAGCACCCCCGAATTTTGGCTCATTTTGAGTAGCCAAAATGACACCCTTTTGGGACCCCGATTTCACCCCCCCCCCGTGTGGTCAATTGGCGGCCCCATATCTCTTTGTCCACAGGAAGCTTGGACCTAATTTCGAGTTGTACACTCAGATATGAGTCCTAGGTCCTGCCTCCCATCCTGTTAGTCATTGGCCTTGCCCTGGCCGGGCGAGCCACGCATGGGAATGATGCCAATTTTGGTGATTTTGGCATCATGACCCCACTTGACGAACCCGGGGTGCCCTGATGCCATGACCTCAGGGGGAACCAGGATGAGTGACCGCTCTGGAGAGTTTGTACTCGAAGGGCATAGTGTCAGTTGCCTCGTTCCTACCTCTGGCAGGTCCGAACGAGGGGTCGGTTTCGGAGATTTTTGAGCTAATATCAGTTCGGGCTGAAACAGCCCATTTTCAGCTTCCAACTCGTAGGGGATAATGGCGGGGCTATATCTCTCGCTCAGAGTGAAGTTGGGACCTGTTGTGGAGGGAGCATGAGGAGTCACTGTCGGTTGGCCTTGGAGCGTCTTGGTGCCCAGGAACTCGCCTGTGGCTGGGCGAAACACCCCCCCTATCGGCAGGGTTTCAGGGTCCGGACTAAGCAGGGCATGGGTTGTGTTTGAGCCCCCGCCCCCATCAGCCACTGAGAGGGTCGGACCTGGGATTGGGTCACGAGTTGGGAATGAGTGTCTATTGTCCTGTAATGCCCTTACCCCAGTCCAGTCTTAACCCCATGTGTACATATCCTGATGTGTTGCTGTACATACTTTTGTTCCCTTGTTTCAGAGTGGCAAGGATCCTGAAACGCTTTGTCTCATGACACAAGCGCAATGATGCCCCTGTGAGCGCAGTGCTTTGCCTGCCTGCTTGCCTGTGCGTGTCACCGCAGCGTCCCGTGGCCAGGCCCCCCACGGGAGCGCGTCAAAAGCGTTTCAACGACGCGGGGTTACCCATCCCTCGCGTGCCACTCGGGGCCACCAACCCCGAGCAGCGCGGCGCAGCAGCTCGCAGCTCGCAGCTAGCAGCGCAGCGAAGCGGCCCGCAGCGTCGCCCAGAACATCACCCTGAGCGACCACGGAAGCGCCGCGACCGTGAAGGAGGTGCACAGACCAGGACTCCTGCATCAGCGAGTCCCATCGGCCGACCAGCAAGGCCGCGTCAACCACCTCCACAATTACCGGCTGACCAGCACCAGCCGCACTCCCAATCCAGTGCTACATCACCCACCTCAACAACCACCCCAGGACCACCCCATCGAGAGCACCGATGGTGAACTGGGACGAGGCGGGCAAGACGTTGCCGCTGCCCCATCCCCATGCGGCGCGCCTACTGCGTGCGTTGCTGTGGGGGCAGCAATACCGCCACAGCAATCCCCAGTGCAAAGGCGGCATGCCCAGGAGCTTCGAGCTCCGTGAGGACATGGGCGAGGACCGCCTCAGGGCAGTGGAGGAATGGCTGCGGGCGGAAGGGTATGAGTACCGCTTCCGCCGCAAGCGCTGGAGGACCTGGACCCGCCCGGACAGGCCCGGAGAAGGGCTGCGCCCCGACGGGATTGAGGAGGACGAGAAGACCAACGAGTACCCGTCGGGCGGCTCGATCAACGTCTCCATGTGGGACATGATCAAGAAGGAGTTCCCGGAGCTGGGGAACGAGCGCCGGCTGCAGGGCAGCAGCAGCGGCGGCGTGTCTCCTGGGAAGAAGAAGCGTTCCGCCGGGGACAGGAGGCGGGACAGGAAGTGGCGGGAGTACCAGGAGTCCCTGGCCGCCGAAGCCGCCCAAGGCGCCAGGGGCGGAACCCCAGCCCACAGCCCCCAACGGGCCAATGGTGGTCACCACCCCGGCCACACCACCCTTGGTGACTTCCTGGAAGTCGCCAAGCAGACCAAGGCCAAGCCCCGTCAGCTGCTCCTGAGGAAGTTAGGCCCCAGCAGCGACGTGGAGTCAGCCCACCGCGGGGAGATGCCGGCCGACCAGGCCAGCTCCAGCGGCAGCGTCGCTCCCCACCAAAGGGATGTGGCGCGCGCCTGCGAGCGCACCTGTGGGGTGCCCTGCAACCTTCGGGTTGCCCGGCAACGGGCCACGCAGCAGAACGCTGCCGTGGAGGGCGCCGTTGGCATCGCCCATGAAGAGGCCACCGAGTGGGCCAGAGGCATGGACTACCACGCCTCGACCGTGGCAGCCATCGCGGCCGGTCTCACGGCTGCGGCCGCCCATGAGGCAGTGGCTGCCCGGATCAGGGGTGAGGTGGCGGCAACCGCCGAAGAAGCCCGCCTGACGCAGGAGGCCATTGCCTGTAAGGAGGCCGAGGTGAAGGCGCTGGAAGAGGCGCTTGCCCAAGAGAGGGCAAAGAAGGAGGCGGAGGAAAGGGCCCATGCCGGGGCAACGGCTAATGCCCAGGCGGACGCCGCCAAGAAGGACACCATCGAGGCCGCGCGACGGAAGGTCGCTGAAGAGAGGGCCAAGACGGAGGCGGAGTTGGCGGCGTTGGAAGCGGGGAAGGCTCGGCTGCAGCAAGCCCCGGGAAGCCGAAGCGGCTCGTGCCCGGGAGGAAGCCAAAGTGCGAGCTGCCGCAGCCACAGCCGCCGCAATGGAGGAGGCAGAGGCCAAACTCCGCCGCGAGACTCCCCCGGGAGGATCACGAGTGGAGACCCTTCAAAAGCTTTTCGAAGGGGACGCCTCCTCCAAGATGACGCTGGACGAGGCCGACACGGGCAGCAGTGGGGGCAGTGGCCCCACTGCCCATCGACGGAGGAAGGGCAAGGGGAAGACCCCCGAGAGGCCACGGAGGCCAGCGGGTGGACACCCCCACGACAGCGACCCCTTCTTCACCGCCAGCGACGGGGATGAACGAGGCCGCCGACATCGCCGAGTGGTGGCTTGGACGGGCGGAGGAGGCGGAGACGTCCCCATGGAGCCGGAAGGTAACGATGGGGATCTCCCTCCCCCCTACCGGAGCTTGGAGTCTTCCGAGACCGAGACGCCCAGGTGGGGCAACATGGACGAGGATGACGACATGGACTTCGACATCACGAAGAAGCGCCCGTCCTCGGACCCACCGAGGCGACCCGGCGGAGACCCGCCGGGACCCCCTGGAGGACGCCCACCAAGTGGACCCCCTGGAGGCGGACCACCTGGCGGAGGAGGACCCCCTGGACCGGGCGGACCCGGTGGAGGCCCTCCTGGAGGACCCCCTGCAGACCCTGACGACCCACCAGGGGACGGCGACCCGGATGCCACCCGGCGGTGGATTGTCTACCTCCGCAGGAGGGTCCAGTTCCTCGAGCGCGAGGTAGACACGGGCAAGGGCGAGATGACTCGCATCGCCAGGGTCGCCGCGCGCGCACAGAGGGAGCTGGACATCGCCAAGATGGAGATGGTCAAGGGCGCCGGGGTCGCCACTGCCACCCAGAAGCTGCTGGACATCGCCAGGGGTGAGACCAGGTCGCCGAACAAGGTCATCAGCGGCCTGCAGCAGAGACTGGACGCGCTGGAAGCCCGTGGAAGCGTCGGCAGCGACCACCCACCCCTCGAGTCTGGCTCGTCGGACGACGGCTGGGGACCCGGACCAGGTCCAGGCAGACCCCACGCCCTTGGCCGAGCCCCCAGGAGTTACCCCAGCGCCAGTGCCCCCTCTCTCACCGCCCCCTCTCACCACAGCGCGGGCCGCCGCAACGAGCGCGTGCCGCCCGGCAGTGGCAGTGAAGAGTGGCGTGATGAGTCGCTCATGGCGGACTACCACAACCGCCGTGCCCCACCGCGGACGCCTGTACGCCCCCGACGCCCCGCACCAGCCCCGGAGCCAATCCCAATGGCTGGAGGACGTTATGGTGGACTCAGGGATGAGGTCCCCGGAGGAGACGTGGAGTCTGACGTTGGCGGAGGTGAGGACCTGGACCTGGACCTGGAGGAGTTCGACATCAGCCCGCCGCGTGGTGTACGACGGGAGGCCGCTGAACGCAGCCGCCGGTGCCTTGATGAGGAAGCATACATGGAAGGAGTACGGCGTGAACATCTGGGTTCAGCGTACATGGAGGACCAGCGGCGTAGCCACAGGGATTCCATGGAGGAGATGGACGTGGCGGCCGTGGGAGTCCGTGGGAGAGGCCGATGGGAACCTCGGTCGACCTCGCGGCCGGCGTTCATGGTCTCTAAGGCCGCGGATGCCGCCGTGTGGGAAGACTTGAAGGACATCAAGCCCCCCATGTACGATGGCAACCCCCTCAACCTCGACCGCTTCTTGGAGAAGCTGGACGATTGGGGGGTGACCGTCACTGAAGACATGGATCCCGCGGATGCGGAGAAATATGTCTTCAGACGGTTCAGGTACCGCCTGCCGGAAGTGCTTCAAGAGCTATACTTCGTGGCGACCAAGGAGGGGAAAATCAAGAACCTCAATGAAGGCAAGAAGTGGCTCAACGAGCAGGAGCGGCCGGACGCTCCGCAGGTGGCTGCCAAGCAGTGGAAGTCCATCAAGCTTCAGCATGATGGACGGGAGATCCGCCTACGGGACTGGCGAGACTTCCGAGGGCAATACACCCTCTTCCGCCGAAACGTGGAGGACTGGAACGATGGTGACGAGCAGGCTCGCCTGCTCTCCATGCTGCCGGAAGCATGGATCAAGAGGGTCACCAAGGAGGAGGCCAAGAGGGCCAAGTCCAACCACACGGTCAAGATGATGCTCCCCAAAGAGTATCATACGAACGTGGTGGCTTGGACGAGGAAGAACGTGGCCCGGGATGTCAAACGGCACTCTCTGCGGAACGCTCTCCTCATCACCGTCTCGGGCGATCGCGAGAATACCGCGATTTGGCGCCTTGACGAGTGTGACGTGAGCGGCCAGACCATCCGTCTGCAGGCCATCCCGGCGCGGATGAGCTGCGACGAGATCCTGGAGTGGGTTGGAGAGGAAGTACTCAAGCAGTACCGGAACCTCCACCACACCCGCGGGTTGAGGCTCGGCGACCGTGACTTCAACTACGTTGGCGAGGGGCCTGGCGGGGAAGCTGCCATGGACCCAGCGGGAGCCGACGGCGATGAGACTCTCGTCAACGATGACGACGACGATGAGCCCGCCGAGATGGCCGTTTGTGCCTTCCTGGCTCACAACGGCGCGGTGAACAACCGGGGAAGCTGGAAGCCCCTGCAGCCGGGTTGGAAGAAGAAGGAGAAGAGGGACCCTCGCCGCATTGGCGACCCTCCGCTGTCCTTTGGGGAGTTCATACGAGCTCACCCGCAGGGCTGTTTCGTGTGTTATGGGAGGAAGAAAGGCTTCAACCATGCCCACCGAACATGCCCCACCCACCAGGCCGACACGGAGGCTTACAAGAAGGCGCATAGGTCGAAGAAGAGTGCGCCCGCGGGCATCCGTGAAGCCAAGGTCGAGGTCGACAAGGACGAGCTCTCCAAGCTGATGTCACAGGAGATCGAGTTGGCAAAGGAGATCCAGGAGATCATGAGGAACTGGGTCCCCAGGTCGGACAACAAGAACAAGGAGAACAACCAGAACGACCAGAACAAGGACAAGGACAAGAAGCCTGGAAATAGGCGACAGAAGGGTGTCAACGAGGTTGACGCGGAGGAGAGTACCCCTCCTATCACAACCGACGCCACCTTGCGGACCCCCCCAGCCAAGGGCCCCAGCTAGGGCGGTCGCAGGATGGTGTCGTGGGAAGCGCCACACCATCCCTGTCGGGACTCGGTAAGCACAAAGGGACTGCCGCGGGCGGAAGGCCCGGTCCGGCACCCAGTCGCGGAGGCGGGGTGAGGGCAAGTGAAGGCACGAACCCTTGCACCCGGCCATCCGTCGCGACCAAGAATGTGTTTGATGTACTTCAAGATCTATCCGAGAGTATGGGAGGATCACCCGGACAGCAGCTGGATGCTGCAGATGGGCAGCCTGAGCCCCTTGTCCACGACCTGCACAAGTCGCTTGTTGAGCTTCTGGAACGGCCGGAGATCCTGAGCTTGCACGCCGTGCGTCGAGTTGGGCCTGAGCGGCAGTTGCACCTTAAGGTCCGTGCCTTATGCGGGGAAGTGGAAAAGGTCTTCGACGTGTTGGTCGACACGGGCGCTCAGGTCAGCTTGGTCAGGGCTGGCCTACTTCCGCCAGAGTGTTTGACCGACAGTCGGAAACCCTTACAGGCTGAAGGTGGCAAACGGCCAGTACATGGTGGGAGGCACGAAGGAAGCGGCCATCGGGCTGCAGTTCGTGAACCATCGTGAGCTGAGCCGCCCAGACCTCGGCAAGGAAATCCTCCTGCATGGTCGCATCTACGAGGCCGAGATGGACTGGGACATAATCGTTGGGTACGACTTCATGATGGAGACGGACTCCGGCGTCCTCCCAGCCCAGGCCTCCATGACCCTGTACCAGAACGACCAGCTCACGTGGCTTTCGTCACCTGAGCATCATGTGGAATGCAATCAGCTCAGAACGCAATCAGCTCGAAGTAGCCGCGCTGGACACTGAGCTAACTGGGCCAGCAAACCAGGAGTACGGCGTAATGCCGGAAGTGGCGAGCCGAGTGGTCGCGGACCTGGGAGCTTCGGATCTGGCCCTGGATGCGTTCTCTTCAGGAACCTCTGCCCATCTTTGGGTGTGTGAAAACTACCGCAGCGCACAGGACTCCGCGTGGAAGAAGCACTGGGGTCCGCATCAGGGCTTAATGTGGATCCATTGCCCTCGATGGGACATTCCAAGGGCGGTAGCGAAGATCCGCAAGGACCGCTCCAAGGCAGTGCTGGTCGTTCCTATGGGATGCACCGAGGAGGAAAGTACCCGACATTGGGTAGTCTCATTGACCAACATGACCTTAAACAAGGTCGTCGTACCGGCGGGAGAGAGTGTCTATCGCTGAGGGACAGCCCATGCCACCCCAGAGATGGCCAACAGAATTCCACTATGTGGATGGGGGCCTTGATCAGGCCGACACCACGGACCTTGTCTGTGTCAACCGCATCATAGCAGAGCCATGGCGACAATGCTTTGCGGTTCCCCCTGTTGACATCGGAGAATCGGAAGACCCCCTCACAGAAGAGGAGTTGGATCTGGTTCAGGGGTATATGGATCAGCCCTTTCACGACTGGGGAAGCCAGCGTGAGGGCAAGGGCCAGGACAAAGCCTGGTGGGAAGTGGACTCGATTGTCTCTGGTTCCTATGATCGGAACACCTTCGTGCAGAGGGTGCTGGACCACCTATCCAGCCAGGACGAGCCAATCGGGGGTAACCCACCCACCTACGGCGACCTTTTCCGAAGCAAGACCAGAGATGGCCCATTGGGCCACCTGGGAAGACCGCCTGAGCCGAAGACGAGCGGGGTCGCTACCCCTCAAGTAAGCTCAGTGGTCCAGGTGCCCGGAAAAGCCAAGGCGGAGTCCGATGATTGCCCCAAGATCCAGGCATTGAGGGCCAGGCTGAAGCAGAAGTATGGTGATACCTTCTTCAGCGGAAAGCCTGTGTTTCCCCCACCAGTGCGTGGACCGTATGGCGAGGCCAAGATACGACTGAAGCAGGACCCCCGTGTGTATCGCCACCGGGAGTTTGCCCTGAGGGGCGAGAGGAAGGAAGCCATGGAGAAGATCCTCCGTGACTTCATCGAGAGAGGCTGGCTCGAGCCGTGCCACTCCGAACGGGCCTCTCCGTGCTTCGTCGTCCCCAAGAAGGTGGCCGTTGAGTGGCAGCTCGTGGTCGACTACCGCGGCCTGAACGCGGAAACGCAGCACGACAGCTATACGCTGCCCCTCATTGAGGATATGCTGCAAAAACAACACCGGCGGAGGATCTTGACGGTGATTGACCTGAAACATGGTTATCATCAGATGCCTCTCGCCGAAGAGTCCCGTGCCTGCACAGCCATGAGCACCCCACTTGGACCTCTCTAGTGGAAGGTGATGGCCATGGGCGTTACCAACGGCAATGCGGCTTTTCAGCGGATGCTGGAGAACCTGCTTGAGCCGGTGCGTGACTGTGCGGACCCCTTCGTGGACGACGTGATCATCGCGTCCGGGGACCCCAGTATGAGCTACAAGGAGCTCCTGGAGGCACATGAGAGGGACGTCACTCGAGTGCTGGACCTTCTGGTTCGGCACAAACTCACGGGCAGCGGTGACAAGGCCACCTTTGCGGTAAGCGAGGTGGTCTTCGCTGGCCACGTAGTTGGGAACGGGCAGCGAAAGCCCATACCTGGCAAGGTGGCTGCGATTGAGCACTGGGAAAAGCACAAAACGGTCTCTGAGCTACGGGCGTATCTGGGGTTCTGCAACTACTACTCGGGGTATATCAAGATGTATGCCGAGTATGCAGCCCCCATGACGACCATGCTCAAGGGCAACCGAGAGGAGACCAAAAAGGGGTCCAAGAAGGCTCTGGTCTCGACAGCTGAGTCCGACCGTGCCTTTGAGGGGATGAAGCAGGCGCTGCTATCCGCAGTGGGTCTGCGTCCCGTGGATCCCGGTTCGTCCTGCGCACCGACGCTTCCGACTACGCCGTAGGCCATGTGTTGGAGCAAGTGCTTGACGATGGGAGGCACGTGCCCGTGGCCTTCTGGAGCCAAGTCCTGGCGGAAGGCCAGAGACGGACGTGGATGCCCCGAGAAAAGGAGGCGTATGCCATCGTCGTGGCTCTCAGGAAATGGGCTGGGTACATAGCCTACCATCCCGTCACCGTCTGCACCGACCATCAGAGCCTGCAGTCGTGGCACAAGGAGCACGTGGACACTCCCTCTGGTCCCGCCTCCCGACGGGCAAGATGGCATGAGACCTTGGCCAAGTTCGACCTCACGGTTGTGTATATTCCTGGGAAGGATAACACCGTGGCGGACTGTCTCAGCAGGTGGGCCTATCCCGCCAGCAAGGGCATGACAGATATCTCTGCCCATGGCGATGAGGCTGAGACCGCTGAGGCCAAGAGGATCATTGAGATGGAGCGCCTGATGGAGGAGGAGGGTGTAAAATGCTTCGTCGTCATGGCTGCGGATGCCCCCCTCGGAACGAGGATGGGCAGAGCGGTCAGAGTACTCGCCCCTGATGGAGCTGAGTCCGACAAGCACCTCTTCCCTGAGTCTTGCCTCCAGGACGACTAGACCGACGACTACGCCAAGTCTGAGGCCTTTCAAGCCGAGTATAGGGCTGTGACGGACCCTGACGACGGGCAGAAGTGGCCAAAGGGGCTGACTGAGGAAGATGGCAAGCTCTACCGGAATGGTAAGCTGCTAGTACCAGAGTCCCGGGTGCTCGCGCTTTGTGAAGCTTGGCACCACCACATGCTGCACCCAGGGGTCAAGAAGCAAGCCTTTGACATGCAGCGCCGGTTCGAGGTCGACCAGATCAATCTCTACACCGCCATCAGGAAGGTCAGGAAGGGTTGCTCGGTCTGTCAGGCCTGCAATCCCGATAACCGGAACGTCAAGGGGGAAGCCCAATGGACCCTGGTGCCTGACCAGCCCATGGAGAGCGTGGCCATGGACCTCTTCTCCATGCCCGAAGTGCACATTGGCAAGGAGACCTTTGACTGTGTGGTTCTTTGTGTGGATCGCCACAGTGGCTACGTAGTAGCCGTTCCGGCACGCAAAAAGGGGTTGCTTGCCAAGGAAGTGGCAGTCATGATGATTCGTCATTGGCTGACCGTCTTTGACATCCCCCGCACCATTTGCAGTGACCGAGGGCCCCAGTTTACTGTTGGCTGGTTCAAGGCTATGTGTTCCCTCATGGGAATACGTCATGCCAAGAGCGTCGCCTATATCAGCAGGTCTGACGGCCGGGCTGAAGTGGCTGGACGGCAGCTGTTCGAGAAGCTGCGCAAGATTCACATCACCAATCCACGTCGGAACTAATTTGAGGAGATGTGGCCTGCTCTGAAGGCCCATCATGACACCCCCACTCCCGGTGGTTTGTCCCCTCACTAGATTCTGTTCGGCAGGGACCCCCTGGGTCGGGGACTTCCCTTGTCTGGTGATGGCATGGCTATGGACGCCAAGGAATTCTTCGCGCGGCAAGAGGCAACGGCGCGTGACATCCGCCAGCAGCTCGAGAAGGTGCAAGCTGAGCGTCAGAAGTCCGCCCCGAGCTCAACAGCGCAGAAGTTCAGGGTGGGAGACCCGGTGTGGGTGATCAGACCCCGCCCTATGGGCACCCACCGCACCAAGACCTGGTTCACACCCGGAGAGGTGGTCCGCAGGATTGGTGAGGACACCTGCCGCATCAAGGTGGGTCACGGACGGTTCCGGGAGCGCCACGAGAGTCAACTCTGTGTGCGGGAACCCGACCTCCGTGGCCAGCATGTGTCCCTGAGCTACGCCGCACATGAGGCCGATTCGGACGACGACTATGCTGAGCAGGACGACTATACAGTCGAGAAGATCCTTGCTCAGCGTCCGAACGCCTTGGCACCCGGAGGCCTGGAGTTCAATTAAGGTTCATTGGCGAGGCTATGGGCTGTCCCACGATACTTGGGAACCTGTCTCCTCGTTCGTGCCGCGGGTTAATACTCCCTTCATGGAGTACATCGGCAAGCACAAGACAAAGATCCATGTTTCGGACTTGGCAGCACTCACCCGGGCGATTGCAGCCAGGGGTGCCTGATCAGCGCCCTGAGCTCTCCCCTGATGCATTTTGAGCGCTTGTGAGGTCGACGGATCGTCCCTTACTTGCTTGCTCTCTTACATCTTTCGGTGACCTGCCATCAGAGTGGCCATATACCCCCCCCTGCTGAATCCAGAGGAGGGTGGCCCCTCTCTTCCACTTCTATTCGTCACTCCTCGCCTGCTGGATCCTTGGGGAACCAGGTAGAGTGACTGACCCGGCCATTCTTTGAGCTCTTATCCTTTGAGCTCAGGGACACATGCTGGCCACGGAGGTCGGGTTCCCGCACACAGAGTTGACTCTCGTGGCGCTCCCGGAACCGTCCGTGACCCACCTTGATGCGGTAGGTGTCCTCACCAATCCTGCGGACCACCTCTCCGGGTGTGAACCAGGTCTTGGTGCGGTGGGTGCCCATAGGGCGGGGTCTGATCACCCACACCGGGTCTCCCACCCTGAACTTCTGCGCTGTTGAGCTCGGGGCCGACTTCTGACGCTCAGCATGCACCTTCTCGAGCTGCTGGCGGATGTCACGCGCCGTTGCCTCTTGCCGCGCGAAGAATTCCTTGGCGTCCATAGCCATGCCATCACCAGACAAGGGAAGTCCCCGACCCAGGGGGTCCCTGCCGAACAGAATCTGGTGAGGGGACAAACCACCGGGAGTGGGGGTGTCATGATGGGCCTACAGAGCAGGCCACATCTCCTCAAATCAGTTCCGACGTGGATTGGTGATGTGAATCTTGCGCAGCTTCTCGAACAGCTGCCGTCCAGCCACTTCAGCCCGGCCGTCAGACCGGCTGAGATAGGCAACGCTCTTGGCATGACGTATTCCCATGAGGGAACACATAGCCTTGAACCAGCCAACAGTAAACTGGGGCCCTCGGTCACTGCGAATGGTGCGGGGGATGTCAAAGACGGTCAGCCAATGACGAATCATCATGACTGCCACTTCCTTGGCAAGCAACCCCTTTTTGCGTGCCGGAACGGCTACTACGTAGCCACTGTGGCGATCCACACAAAGAACCACACAGTCAAAGGTCTCCTTGCCAATGTGCACTTCGGGCATGGAGAAGAGGTCCATGGCCACGCTCTCCATGGGCTGGTCAGGCACCAGGGTCCATTGGGCTTCCCCCTTGACGTTCCGGTTATCGGGATTGCAGGCCTGGCAGACCGAGCAACCCTTCCTGACCTTCCTGATGGCGGTGTAGAGATTGATCTGGTCGACCTCGAACCGGCGCTGCATGTCAAGGGCTTGCTTCTTGACCCCTGGGTGCAGCATGTGGTGGTGCCAAGCTTCACAAAGCGCGAGCACCCGGGACTCTGGTACTAGCAGCTTACCATTCCGGTAGAGCTTGCCATCTTCCTCAGTCAGCCCCTTTGGCCACTTCTGCCCGTCGTCAGGGTCGGTCACAGCCCTATACTCGGCTTGAAAGGCCTCAGACTTGGCGCAGAGGTCGGTCCAGTCGTCCTGGAGGCAAGACTCAGGGAAGAGGTGCTTGTCGGACTCAGCTCCATCAGGGGCGAGTACTCTGACCGCTCTGCCCATCCTCGTTCCGAGGGGGGCATCCGCAGCCATGACGACGAAGCATTTTACACCCTCCTCCTCCATCAGGCGCTCCATCTCAATGATCCTCTTGGCTTCAGCGGTCTCAGCCTCATCGCCATGGGCAGAGATATCTGTCATGCCCTTGCTGGCGGGATAGGCCCACCTGCTGAGACAGTCCGCCACGGTGTTATCCTTCCCAGGAATATACACAACCGTGAGGTCGAACTTGGCCAAGGTCTCATGCCATCTTGCCCGTCGGGAGGCGGGACCAGAGGGAGTGTCCACGTGCTCCTTGTGCCACGACTGCAGGCTCTGATGGTCGGTGCACACGGTGACGGGATGGAGGGCTATGTACCCAGCCCATTTCCTGAGAGCCATGACGATGGCATACGCCTCCTCTTCTCGGGGCGTCCAAGTCCGTCTCTGGCCTTCCGCCAGGACTCGGCTCCAGAAGGCCACGGGCACGTGCCTCCCATCGTCAAGCACTTGCTCCAACACATGGCCTACGGCATAGTCGGAAGCGTCGGTGCGCAGGACGGACCCTCGGTCGGGATCCACGGGACGCAGACCCACTGCGGATAGCAGCGCCTGCTTCATCCCCTCAAAGGCACGGTCGGACTCAGCTGTCGAGACCAGAGCCTTCTTGGACCCCTTTTTGGTCTCCTCTCGGTTGCCCTTGAGCATGGTCGTCATGGGGGCTGCATACTCGGCATACATCTTGATATACCCCGAGTAGTAGTTGCAGAACCCCAGATACGCCCGTAGCTCAGAGACCGTTTTGTGCTTTTCCCAGTGCTCAATCGCAGCCACCTTGCCAGGTATGGGCTTTCGCTGCCCGTTCCCAACTACGTGGCCAGCGAAGACCACCTCGCTTACCGCAAAGGTGGCCTTGTCACTGCTGCCCGTGAGTTTGTGCCGAGCCAGAAGGTCCAGCACTCGAGTGACGTCCCTCTCATTGGCCTCCAGGAGCTCCTTGTAGCTCATACTGGGGTCCCTGGACGCGATGATCACGTCGTCCACGAAGGGGTCCGCACAGTCACGCACCGGCTCAAGCAGGTTCTCCAGCATCCGCTGAAAAGCCGCATTGCCGTTGGTAACGCCCATGGCCATCACCTTCCACTAGAGAGGTCCAAGTGGGGTGCTCATGGCTGTGCAGGCACGGGACTCTTCGGCGAGAGGCATCTGATGATAACCATGTTTCAGGTCAATCACCGTGAAGATCCTCCGCCGGTGTTGTTTTTGCAGCATATCCTCAATGAGGGGCAGCGTATAGCTGTCGTGCTGCGTTTCGGCGTTCAGGCCGTGGTAGTCGACCACGAGCCGCCACTCACCGGCCACCTTCTTGGGGACGACGAAGCACGGAGAGGCCCATTCGGAGTGGCACGGCTCGAGCCAGCCTCTCTCGATGAAGTCACGGAGGATCTTCTCCATGGCTTCCTTCCTCTCGCCCCTCAGGGCAAACTCCCGGTGGCGATACACACGGGGGTCCTGCTTCAGTCGTATCTTGGCCTCGCCATACGGTCCACGCCCCGGTGGGGGAAACACAGGCTTTCCGCTGAGGAAGGTATCACCATACTTCTGCTTCAGCCTGGCCCTCAATGCCTGGATCTTGGGGCAATCATCGGACTCCGCCTTGGCTTTTCCGGGCACCTGGACCACTGAGCTTACTTGAGGGGTAGCGACCCCGCTCGTCTTCGGCTCAGGGGGTCTTCCCAGGTGGCCCAATGGGCTATCTCTGGTCTTGCTTCGGAATAGGTCGCCGTAGGTGGGTGGGTTACCCCTGATTGGCTCGTCCTGGCTGGATAGGTGGTCCAGCACCCTCTGCACGAAGGTGTTCCGATCATAGGAACCAGAGACGATCGAGTCCACTTCCCACCAGGCTTTGTCCTGGCCCTTGCCCTCACGCTGGCTTCCCCAGTCGTGAAAGGGCTGATCCATATACCCCTGAACCAGATCCAACTCCTCTTTTGTGAGGGGGTCTTCCGATTCTCCGATGTCAACAGGGGGAACCGCAATGCATTGTCGCCATGGCTCTGCTATGATGCGGTTGACACAGACAAGGTCCGTGGTGTCGGCCTGATCAGGGCCCCAATCCACATAGTGGAATTCTGTTGGCCATCTCTGGGGTGGCATGGGATGTCCCTCAGCGATAGACACTCTCTCCCGCCGGTACGACGACCTTGTTTAAGGTCATGTTGGTCAATGAGACTACCGTATGTCGGGTACTTTCCTCCTCGGTGCATCCCATAGGAACGACCAGCACTGCCTTGGAGCGGTCCATGCGGATCTTCGCTACCGCCCTTGGAATGTCCCATCGAGGGCAATGGATCCACATCAAGCCCCGATGCGGACCCCAGTGCTTCTTCCACGCGGAGTCCCGTGCGCTCCAGTACTTTTGACACACCCAAAGATGGGCGGAGGTTCCCGAGGAGAACGCATCCAGGGCCAGATCCGAAGCTCCCAGGTCCGCGACCACTCGGCTCGCCACTTCCGGCATTACGCCGTACTCCTGGTTTGCTGGCCCAGTTAGCTCACTGTCCAGCGCGGCTACTTCGAGCTGATTGCGTTCTGAGCTGATTGCATTCCACATGATGCTCAGGTGACGAAAGCCACGAGAGCTGGTCGTTCTGGTACAGGGTCATGGAGGCCTGGGCCAGGAGGACGCCCGAGTTGGTCTCAATCATGCA